>JAWLRI010000959.1:737591-759559 GCA_034781795.1 Crypturellus tataupa | reverse complement strand
CTCTTAATGCACCCCAGGACCCCATTGGCCTTCTTGGCCACGAGGGCACACTGCTGCCTCATGGTCAACTTGTCGTCAACCATGACGCCCAGGTCCTTCTCTTCAGAGCTGCTCTCCAGTAGATCGGTCCCCAGCCTGTACTGATGTTTGGGATTATTTCTCCCCAGGTGCAGGACCGTGCACTTGGCCTTGTTGAATTTCATGAGAATTTTGACCGCCCAGTTGTCCAGTCTGTCCAGACAGACATTTACCCACCATACTCATCCTAACCAGCCTTTGGAACGTGGACCACTCCCAACCTAGGGTAGCAAACTCTGCAAATGCAGCATCCTCAGTGTTTTGAGGAAACTAAAATGAGGCAAAGAAAACAAACAGACTAAAACTAATTTTCAAGAAGTCAAAGGGAACCCTTCCAAACATTCCCAGAAAAAGAAGGAGCTAAGAAAACTTGCTCAAAATCACCCAGAAAAACTAGCTGGCCTTTATTATGGAATTACAGCAGAAGCCATAGGGAATGCTTTTTTTTTTTTTTTTTTGTCTGAGACTTGCTCAAAAACTAGTAATTCCTCTACACGACTTAAGACTCATAACCAAATGGAAAAGAATGAAGTTACTGGATTCCATATAGTAAGGAAAGTCTAACAAGTAAATGAGCTTGCATAAAAACAGCGAACTACAGTTTGTGTTTATTTAGATCCTTATCTACCCAGTAGAAAGTCTTCTTGGTAAAGCCATGAGCCAAAATGAAGTGAAAAGCAAAGAGAAAAAATTTAGTAATAAACTAGTATGTATCACTGTGTTTATACTACAGCATAGTGACTGGTGAAAGGATGATTTCTGCAAGATGAAAATATGTAGGAAGAAAAGTGGAAATAGTGAAAGTTTACCTCCTTACACATGTGTAATGTCTTAAAATTACTTTAATTGCCAAAGGATTGTTTTTAATAACAAAAAAGCTCTTTTGACTACCATGGTGGTATTTTTTAAAAAAAATCTTAATTATGATTTTTGTTTACTGAGCAAATGTCATATATTATGTTCTTAATATTTGACATTTTTTTTTGCAGTATATTTAAAACATAATTATTTCCTACTCAGTAGGTAGCATGCAGCATTATTCATTGTTTAGCCAGGTTATTTGATATATCCAGCTCATACGGAAAAGCTTCTTTTATTCTCATAAAAGATGCCTCCCAAAAGAAAAAAATAAAATAAAAAAGAAAAACGGAGAGAAGGTTAAAGAGGTTAAAAACATTGCAACATTTTAACTCTTACAGAGTAATTTCAGAGATAACTTTCATTAATCCCATCTACTTTTAAAACAGTATGACCTGAGGACTTTGTTTATTCAACAAAACAGCTGGATGAAATTTATTAAAGAAAACAGGAAATTTTGTATCTTCTTTGGACTTATTCTGAATTCAAAGGTTATGAAGCTTCCAATTGGATGCTGACATCACTGAGACTGTTCTAACGTTTTTTCAGACAGGCTTAAGGTTAGACTCACTGCACATGCCATCATCCCCTTCCTACCTCCATTTCAAGGGCTTAAGATATCCAAGAGCAACAGTTCAGCTAACATTTAACATTTTCATTCAATATCCAAAAGTTTTTCTTTGGATGATACAGACACTGCAATAACTTCAAGCTTGCAATGCTGTTTTGTTCAGCTCATGGTAGCAGAGGTGCAATGATCCTGCATTTCTTAAATTTCTGTCTGAAAGAACTGAAATGAAAAACAAATCTATGAAACAAACTGATGTGACTGAAATAGAGCAGAACGACATATTTTATCTAGCCTATTTTTAGAGAAATATTTTCAATCCCTCAATCCTTCTTAAAATTAGTTTTTTTTACATTTCCCTTTTCTATCAAGAATCATAGGTTGTTGTTATCCTTGTTCTTCCAAATAATTTACATTCAAGTGAATTAAAGAAATTGCATGTTCTTTTTCACAAACATTCTAATACTAGAAGAAAAACAAGGAAAATAGATTAATTATGAAACCAATCCACATCATTCTTAAATCAAGTGCTGGTAAACAAAGTTTATATAATATTTTGCTTTCTGAACTACAAATACTTCCAAGCATGACAAATGATGTACTACACAGGACTAAAAAAAGAAGCATATCATTTTTCATACCTGAAGCAAATGAAAATTAAGGACAGCCGACACATCACAAGGAAACCGGCACAGTCTCCTACATCTTGTTGGCCTTACTTCTCTAACCAGACTAATTGCAGAAACCAAAAGGATTTTTTCCTATCCCTATCCCACATCACAGCAAGCCTTGCATTAGGAAAGCAGGCTGTATTTTCTCCAAGCATGTTATCAAACCTGCCCCCCACAAAGAAGGCTCCATGCCGGATGGGTGGGTAGTTAGCTACCCACAGTCTTTGCCCTCCTCTCTGCAAAGTGCCCACACAGCTCCTGTGCGAGGTGCTCACAGAGGCATAAGCAAAGGCAATTCAACAAACTGGGCTGCGTGAGGCACGAGAAAGACCAGCTACCCTCTCGCCACTGGTGCTATACAGAGTATCAACAAAGAAAAAAAACTCAGCCTGAAAAACCTCAACCTCCAGATCAGCTCGTGAGTTAAACCACCTGAGTCTCATTGCTAACTAATACACTAGTTAACTAACGTTGGACTCAAACTGTAAAAGCATCTAAGTGGTTTCCAAATGGCAACTACATCCGTCTACTATTTCCATAAAACATCCATTTTGAAGAAAATTGGATTGGATGCCTTGATTTTATGTGGAGAAAAAAATTCTAGGTATATTTATTTGACTACTTTTTTTCTACTTTAGTTCATGTTGATTCTCTCTCCTCTACATTTTTATCTTTTTGTCTACAAAAAGGGAGGAGTTGCCTCATTTTGTTGTAAGACCTGTTATTAAAAATGGGAAAAAAAAATTTAAAAAAGAATGATTTTCTCCAAAAGATTATAATCAGTCTTTTCACACAACTAACCATTCTTAGGAGATTCCTTATAAAAGATGTGTTTCAAATAGCATTAAGCATGCATGGACTTCCAAAACAAGAATTATATCAGAGCTTAAAAATAACTTTCACAGAACTAATTATTTAGACTGTACCATTCAACAGCCCATGCTTTTCTGAATCTCAGTCTGGCAGTCAAAAGATAGCTATAAATATTACCCAGGGGAGGAACGGAAAAAAAAAGATAAACATCCTACAAGCACAAAGAAAATGTGACTGTGACCACACTTGCGCTCAGTGCTGCACCATAAACATCCAACAAAAAGATATATCAGAAAAATGAAAAGTTGTACCATAAGCAATAGTAACATAAGAGTTAAGAGTTATTTTTTCTCTGACATCCTTGAGCAAAGTAAACACATCAAGAAGGAAATGGAGGGCATGAGAGAAGGCTGCTAATGGAATTTAAGTGGTCATTATTTCTAGTTTTCGAAATATGCAAGTGTGGAAGTGAGGCCAGTCTGACAGCAGTGATATGATTGATCAGTGCCTCCTCAAAACAAACTTACTAAGGCAACAGGAACAGGGATCACTGCTCTCCAGCACTAGTCAGAAAAGATGAAAAAAAGAGGAAAGTTTCCTATCTTTTTAATTGATTTTGATCACTTTATGAGAAATGCTCTGCCAGAAGCAAGCAAATAAGATAGGATGTCTAAACAAAAATTCAAATATTTTCTCTGGCAACACTTGAATACACTGTCACCGTTAAACTGAGGTAATAACTGAGTGCATCAGTAGGGAATAACGGAGGGATTAAGCAAATTGGTCACTCTTTTGCAGGTAAGAAAAAAAACAATCTTCAGCATGCACAAAAACCTACCATCAAATACCACCTACCTTCTCTTCCAGTCACCAAAACTAAGCCTCATGTAGGACAGCAGCTACCAATAACAGCGGACAGACCCCACAGTACCTCAACAGAACGAAGATCTCAGTACTGAATAAACAAAAAACTGGGCAGAGGAGGAGGCAAATATGATGCCTCTGTGGGCATTAAGAACAAAACCCAAGCTCTCTAAAATGCCTAGATATGTAAAAGGAATGAGTTTTGCAAGCAAATCTGTCTCAAATTAACAATCCCCATTTCCTTGAACTGTTGCGGGCAGCAGAGGATCATACTACATTTTTATTGGAATTTAAAGATGCTTTTAGACTGTTGTTTATTTATAACCCAACCTTCCTTAGCTAGAGGATCTCTTTCCGTTAAACAAAATAGTGATGAGTCACTGTATGATCAGCCACCCGACTAAAGATGAGGAAGGTGCCAGCAGGCATTAAAGTGGGCCTCTACATTTAAATCTTCCTCATAATTATTTATACTACAGGAAACATAATGCATGCTCCCTAAAGAAAGATCCTATCTAGTCAACTACAGCATAAACTTACATTTTTACACCTTTAGTAGCATATGGATTTTTCTACTCTGACTCTTAGACCACTGTGCGGTGGAAAAACACTAGAGCTGTAAAAAGATCCCGGAATTATACTTGAGTGTGTAAAGGAGAAAAAAGAACTAGGGAAAAAATAACAAGGAAGAAATAAAAATAAAGAAAAAAAAGAAAGAAAAGAGGAAGGGCATATACATGTAGAACATGCCTACCTTAAAAAAAAAAAAAAAAAAAAAAAACGAAAAAAGCCCTCCACATATTTCTTTCCTAAAGCAAATCTTAAGCCTTGGTTCTACCACAGCTTATGGTAGATGTGCGGTTCTGTAGGTAAAGCGTGACAGAGCAGCCAGGTAAATGCAGTGAAACGGTGCAAATACCCACAGTCATCATTAGAATTCAGGAGCAAAAGGGGTACTGTCACCTCCTCTTGCCAAACACGGAGAGATAAACATCCAGGTTTCCACAAAAGATCTGCAAGAGTTTAAACAAAAATAAGAATAGCCTATTCATCAAATAGCTGCCAAAACAAAGGCTTTTTATACTTTTACTTCTACTATGTGAGGGATATCTTTTAGAAGACAAATTTCTTTTTGCATCATATTTGCATGGTATTTACAGTACCCAGGCTTTTCTGCCTCTCCTGTTTTTTTTTTCCCCTTTCTTCCCCCACTTAAAAAGAAAGGGTTTCAATTAAGAGAGCTCTCAAATCTAGAGTCGTTGATCAGACTTCCTTCTGCACTGGAAAAAGAACTACCACAATATTAACTGCCTTTCATCAGCATGAAGTATGAATCAATATGACGTCAACCTTTACGATACATTTGGTTTTGTTCTAACTTATTACCTGAAAAACAGTTATGTGAGTAAGAGATTTCAATATGTTCAAAGAATGTTTTCCAACAGACACCCATATGTAAGCAAAAAATGCAATCTCTCTTGAAACATAATCTCTCTCTCAATTATTTACAACTCTTGAGCTATTCTCTTTCAGATTGTATTAAACTCAGATTAATTGTATTAAAATCAGATTAATAGTCTAGCCATTTCAACAGACTTCTTCCAATCACACTATTGCTTGCTGAAGCTGATAAGTACCATCAAAAATGATGAATTAAAGTTGAAGAAAATATGAAGACAGCAACAAATTCAAACTCCTGGGGAAAAAAAAAAAAAACAATAATTAAAAGGTGACTGGATGCAGTTACTAGATGGTAAAGTAGACAACCTGTAATTATCACCACAGCAGCCTCTGCTCACATATTTCCAGAAAAAAACTGTCATCTGCATTGCAGTGTTGTTGAAAGCCATTTTTCTCTTGTTGCACATCTGACTTCATTATTTTGTTTCACGGGTTTAACTCCGTTACATTAGCATGCTGCAGAGTTAAAGGACTGGTCACATGAATTTCCCCCACAATATGTAGCTGTAAGACAAAGCCATTGTTTTGACAGTCATATTTAATTTTATAAGTTCTCGGTTGAGTCTTATTATGGAGACATAATTACATTTTATTATTTTGAAACTCCATTGTATAGATTAATTCATTGAGAATCAACATACTAAGGATGGAAACACATTTTGATCACTTACATAGGGGGTGACCAGATTCTCAAAGCTATCCCAAACGTAGGGACACCCCTAGGAGCTCCCACATTAGAAAGCAAGGAAGAACTGCTGAGAGCAATAGCATTTTGTATCCACGGAGCTCAACTGCCCCCTAGCCCATCAGCAGAGAGAGACTTTGGGAGTCCCCTTGCAAGAGTCTGAATTCCTAAACTTCTGGGGAGAAGAGAGGCAATTTGTGTCTCTCTCTAAACACATGAATCTTCCCTGTTTACATGCAAAGAAAGGTAGATCATACCTGAACAACTACATTCTTGATTGTTACTTCAACTTACTGCGAGATGGAAAAATTACATCATTTAAATTTAAGTATCAAATTTGTTGATTTAAAAAAATAAATAAAAAATAAAAATAAAAGAGTCTGCATTTAGTAAACAAAGGAGAGTACACCTGAATTAGCTTCCCTCAATACAAGATGTGGCAGATGCTATGTTGTACAGTCACAAATCTGCATTTAGGAAGTTAAAACCTAATTGTATCCTTATTATCTTCACTGACTTCCTTATTTGTGAGATGAGCTTTGACTAAGTACAAAGACATAAAAATAATCTGCATGGAATTTTGGATGCCTTTGACTTCTTTGAACAATCCTTGATAGCAAAAATTGATTCTTTATTCTTTGCTGTTTCTTACATATACATTTCTATTTTCAAGATTAAGTATTTCACAAGCCCAGTTTCGAGACTGAGACTTGCCATAAAAATAGTAGACAGCAAAGACTTTGGGAAAACAATCTCTGTGATGGAGTCTAGAAAGCCAATAATTATCCAAATTGTACCACAGGGTTTGGAGACGACTCTCTGCTTTGGTAAAAAAAGCGGGATTAGAGAACAAGGTATAAAGTACCAGTCACGCTAGCCCCTTGCAGGTTGGTTTTCTTTGGTCCCAGCAGCCTATGACACTGGGATCCAAGTTTCATAATAGCATTGAAAGATCAAAGAACATTCTTTCTAATAAGAGGCAGTGTCCCAGCCTCCATAAACAAAAAAAATATATACTGAAATCAGTAGTTAAAGTCTGGCAAGAACTTTGCTTTGCTGCTTCTTCTCTCTTGTGAGAAGGATTTCTCTCTGTCTCGTAACTCTAATTATTGTTGTTAATAGCTATGTGGTCTGAAAGAGTATAGAAGTTGTGAGTCCCTTTGTTCTAAGAGCAGGTGAATATTACTTGCTTTTTCACTACAAAGGTGAGGTCGTGATGTTTTCCAGGAGCTGAAGCTTAAGTCTTTCCTAAAAACTCTAAAATCATTTTACCTTCTGTAATATTAATGTGGGAGAAAGAAATTGAGGTCAATGGTCAAATTCATTGCCCTATAATGTGGAAGGCTCTGAGGTGGCACAAAAAGCAAAGTACAATTCAAAAAAAAAAAAAGGTATGTCAAAGCCTTCTCACCCTGAATTGGCATATAAAACCTTCAGAACAGATTGACTTCTATATCTATTCAAAATCTGACTGGTAGGACTGCCTTCTGGCAGAAAAACAGGTACCATTCACTAGTTTTTAAATACTGTTTTACCTATTGACTTATGTCTTTACAGGCAATTTTCATACCTATCTAGATACAGATATATTTATACATATTTGCAGGTACATGTACATGTAAATATATAGATTTATATTTATAGACAAACATATAGATATTTACTGTGTCTCTGACCATGTCTTTATACAAGACCATAAAACAGATGTTCATGCTTTTGCAGGAGGATGATATAATTGTATTTATTTTCTAAATGGCATTCCCATCACACGAATACGACTGACTGTCTTTCTGAGGTCCCCAAAATTCTGACAAAGAATATCAAAGAAAGATATAGGAATCTTTTTCCCTGTTAAAATATGGATCTTTTTGCCTCAAGTGCACACATTACAGAAGATCCTCCTTTTCTTCCTCCAGGAACTACTTGGCACTTACAACACTACCAAGGCTTTCAACAGGATGTTACCTGTAGGCTCAAACTCTTCTTGTTAAAGCAAACATTCTTTAACAATTTTTTGTTTTACAGTATTTTCCTCACCAGCACAAAAGATAACAATCAAGTATCTTTACTCTTCATTTTTATTTCTTTTTTTAAGATCGGGAGATACCCAAAAGGTTGAGCACCTCAGCATCCCAAGGGATACTGCTGCTGTAAACAACATACCTTATGTCTCTTGACATCCCACCCTTTGCTTTATAAGTTCAGCTTTTGGAAACACAACTTGGATTTTTTTTTAACTTGTTTGTTTGTTTTCATATTAGATGTCAAATGACATTCTAATCACCTGAGGAAGTTACATGTCAATATTAGAGAAAGTGCCAGGGTACGCATACTGTACTTTTCCAAGTTTTAGCCACCCTGCAGTGCAAAATAACGCAGTTTCTCACCTCATCCAAAAGCTTTCTTCGTTCTTTTTCTGTCTTGTTACCTTTTAATGGAGAAGAATCAATTTCAACAGTGATACAAGAAGTTCATCAAAAAAAAAAAACATACAAACAAACCAACCAACCTGAAAATAAGCTTAGCCTGCTATTATAACAACATATTCTTCATTCTGTTTTGCTATTACCATTCCTTTCCATTTGTCCTGACCATTTACTTGGTCTGGACTTACTGTCTTTGGCAGTTTCCATGATTTTTTCTTTTGGAACATCAAAAGCAAAGATCATCAGCACCTGAGTATTTAACTGAAAGTATTTAATTTTTTAATTTCTCACATGTATGGAAAACAACATTGAATTCAGGAGGTACAGTTGCAAACTTGAAAGAATCTTCCTTTATCATTTTTTTTTGCTATGGTTTGAAGGCATAAAGCAAATTGCTCTTACAAAATGTACTAAACAATCATCTCATCACGCTTCCTAGTCTCCAGGCCGTTTGCCTTTTACTTGCTAAGCATAAAGAATATTCTGATTTGCCATTGTACTGTGGAATCCTGCCGTTAGCAAGGGAGCTGTGTCCCCTCTTCTGTCCATGTCAACCTCCTGTACACAAAAATAAAGCAGACTGCAGAAGTAGCAATCAGAGGAGGCAGGAAAGTGCAATATTGGTCGCTGCAGGCTGAGCAGGGTGGCAGAAGTGGTGATGAGGTCTGACACAGACTACATAGCAGTATTAAAAAATAAAAAAGAGGTCTTTAAAAAGCCAAGGAACAAGAAGAGAAAATCAAATCACAACCTGGGAAGCACTGCAGTAATCTACATTATCTGTACTTACCTGCAGATTGGGAGGACAGATACACAAGATGATGAATCTGGGCAAGCAGATAGGAAGCCAGACTAAAAAACAGGCTTTCCAGATATTCTCTGCATTCAGAAATACCACTACCACTTTCTCTTCAGTCCTTGTACTACAAGCAACTGGTGCCCCATCCATCCAAATATCCCAAATCTGTAAGTTCTGCTATTGGTTTCAGCAGAGACCAAAATTTCAACCTAATACTTCGCCAACTTTGATGCCACTAGAGCAGGTGTCTCACAGGATCCTATCTCATATAAATAGGCTAGTAATTAGTATTCTGGTAAATATATTCAGTGAAGGTACTTATTGATTTTAAGTCTACTGTAAATTAGAAAAAGAAAAGATTTATTTAACTTGGTTTTCCCTCTAAGTATCGTTGTCTGCTTTTTGCTCATTCTGTAAATGCTTTTATACGCTCACCTTTCGTGATTGCACACTACTTAAAATGCTTCCTTTGGCTTCCCTCCAGTTTTAATCATATTCCTTTTGTCATGCTTACTTCTCTTGAACTTTATACACAGTTCACAGGCTTTATAGTATAGGTTTATAGGTTTGATACAGATTCCCCTGTGAAAAACGTCTTTTCTATCCTTCTAATGATCCTTCTCACAAGACACCAAAATACGGTAATGCGTGCAACTCAGTGCACTGATTCTGAAAAAGGAACAATAAAAACTAATGTCCTATGTGTATGCACACCACACAAAAAAGCACCAATTCAATTTCTACTTAATGACAAATTTGCTGAACCTATATCAATGGTCTAGAAATGAAAAAACATGCATCCTCTTTAGAATGACACTCATTGTAATGTGAAATAAAATTATTTCATATTACTAAGAAATAAAATTATTCCATACAACTGTGACAAACAATTAGAACAGTCATCTAAGGAGTAACAAATTCTAGAGGAAATGTTGAAAGTATTAGTATTTCTGTCACGGTAAACTGTATTATAAAGATCTATTTACACAATTAACATAGCAAGGAATAGATACATTTCTATTCTTATGTTCCTATATATAAAGTAGTCATCAATAACATATTAAAATGCATTTCGCAGAGTCAACCTATTCTATATGGGAAAACTGTTGTTCATAAAGAATACAAAAAAGAAATAAAAGTACATTTTCTGGCATGCCTGTTTGTAATAGGGCAAAAAAAAGTCCCCAAAGGAATAAATTTCATACACACAATGGAATTGTGAATGAGATTTTTGCATACTTAATGACAGTCTTTCAGTCATTCTAGACTCATGACAGTTTTCGCAAAATCTGATTTTAGGATTGTGTGCATGTACACACACTCCCTAAACAAAACAACATAGTCCTCCTCACAGACATTTTACAAGAAGGTGTACAGAAAAAAAAACTTTGAATAATTTGACAGAATCCCTATGCCTAACTAACTGCACCAAAAACTAGTAAAATGGAAAAAAGAGACTCAAAGATATGGTAGATACTTATATTTTTAAGTCAGGACTCTCAATTATTCTGACCGTGGGACAGCTAGAGGGAAATCTGCTGTACAGAAGTAGCAGCCTACAGAAAAAGCAGAAGCCTAAATTTGGCATTTCTATTAACATTTTTAAAGGGAACCAACTGGCACTGCAGCAACCATCAGAGTTAATTATTTAATTTTTTTTTTCTTGCCAAAAAGGGACTCTTTGGTTGGTCAGTTCTTCTGGACAAAAAACACCCACCGGCTGTCATTTGCATGAAGTAAGTATCTATCAAAAGAATGCCAAGAAAATCACCGAGATAAAAATACTGATTAAATGAAGAGCCACAAATAGCATTAAACAATTACTTAGTTTCCCAGGTGTATCAGTATGCATTTTATTCTGTGTGTACTCTTCCTAAGCTCTGCATGACATTTGACAAGCCTTAGATGGAGTAAATTTGATGTAGGATTGAAAGAAAAATAACCTGCATTTTTAAATCTCAGCTTCAAAAATTTTCCTATGATCTTATAGCTGAGTTGACTTACTAATGAAGGAATACTTCGGGGATGCACCAAATGGAAAGTGGAAAATGAAAGTGAAAACTTTACACTAAAAAAAAAGGAGGGAGGCAGAACAGCAGAAATTAAGAATCAAAGCTATTTCAAATTCAGAGTGGTTGCAGCATTATTTTACATCTAAAGACAATACACCTTTTCCTTAAAAAATTAAGATGCTGGAAGCAGAAAAGGACCACATGACTTCTTACGCATATTGTTTTTAATAATTTTTTGATGCTCATTATTGTGAAAAGCATGAAAAATAACTTAAAAAAAAGGAAGAATTTGGAAGAATTCTCCTCTGAATTCTTCCTCTGAAATGTCACTCATTATATTATGCTTTTTTGAAGGTTGATATTGATATTTTTATTCCTTTTTAAAGCCCAAGATTGGTGCACATTTCTGAAAATGTAGTGTTTCCCATGCCTGATATACATGCAATCATGTAGTTCATGAGATAAAACCTTTTGTTTCCATATGCTCTCTGCTATCAAGAAGTTTGACATTTTTAATTTCTTGTGAAATAACAATCAGAGATGGGGAAATTTTAAGATATAACAAAGCATTTTTCTTCCCAGCCTTACACATATCATTGTTTGTAGATGAACAGGTCTGCTGTTCAGTTTATTACTTCTATCTTAAGATACATGTCAGCCTTTTCATTATTCACTTAGGTTAATTTTAGTCATGATTGTGATCAAATCCTTTGCAGCCAAACTTAGACTGACAAGTCTACTGCCAGATTTCACAACTATAAATTAAGAGAGTTTCTGCCTGTTCAGTGACATATGATTCTTGTGATTCACCACACAAAGGCTATGAAAAACAGAGAAGTGGCAATTACTGCTACTTTCTTAAAGAGGACATCATCCAATAATCTTAAAAATATAAATAAATAAATGTATGTATATTATTACTGTTAGAACCACTCTGACAGCTGTCCAGATATAGGACACCTATAGCACAACTCATGGCTACAGTTATGCGGTTTCACATATGCTACTTCCTGAACAAGCACCAGTGTCACAGTTCTTCACTTTCCAATGTTATAAATAGGAGTTAGATTGTTTTGGGTTTTATTAGTAACTTTTTTAAAAGACAATAACAAAATAGCAATACTCTTGAAGTTGAAGGCTGAAGCATCTAAGATCAAACAACAAATAAGAAACTTAAAGAAATCCACCTTCTCCCCCCCAAAAATATTGATCAACATGCAAAAAATAGTAGAGTGGACATTCTAATTACATGTATTATGCATCCATCTCATACAAGATTTGATTTACAAATGACAGTAAACTAAATGCAAGGCTGTCCTGAAAGGAGAAAGATTTGTGCCTGCAAGTCTACAAATAACCTTCCTAATGGCAGTGGCACAGTGCCAGCCCACATGACCAAGCCCTAAGCTGCTCAAATAATGAAATTGGAACTCACCAAAGCCAGCAAATGAGAAACAACAAGACTGTCTGGACAAGCAAATCTAAGGCAAGACAAACAACAAGAAGGTGTAAAAAGTTAAGGAATGACTTTATAAACCAATGTTGTTTGCTCCTTTTTGCTCTTCAACATATTCTAAATACTACTCCCTATTCAAGACTTATCAGCCTAAAAGATCAGAGCATTCTTAAAATGCCCACACTAAGTGCCCGGCAGAAGATCAAACTCCATGTTTACGAGAAACAAACCTAAGACATTGATCCTAACATCATGAAAAAGAGAACCTTAGCAGAAGCCCTAGATGCAACTTCCAAAGTTTACAAATCTCTGGAAGAACTTTGAGCTCAAACCTTATGTACTTTCAATAACCATCCAGGAAAAAAAAGAGGCTACAATGTGTACTTCTGTGTGCATGAATATGTACCTGCAGTAGGGCAAAGCAGATCACTCCAAGGATCATCATTATTTTGAAGACAAAGCATCACCGGACATCACCTACAGTTTCACTGCCTTGACTCTGAACTTTGTCATCTTCATTTTGCCACCACCTCATTCTCTCCGGACTCCTTCCTCTATGAGGGGACCAGGGATCACTCAGCATTCCCAGGTACATTTTGTTTGCACACTGTTACTGCATTCTGCCGAGCCCTTCGGAAGGGAGTATTACAAACAAACCAACACAACATGCAAATCAAAACCAGCTCGCTCATCTCCCTCTCATTTTCCTGTCAAGGTCTGCACACTCCAAAACTCCGAGGCTGGGACAGACACTGCAGAGGAGGCTCGCAGGAAAAGTTTCGGCGAGGTGAAGGCAGAACCCGCCGCGGGCAGCCCACTCCGGCCCACGGGAGCTGGAGCTGGCCGTGATTCAGACTGGGCTCTCCCTTCATGTGAGCGTGGCCCTGGCGCCAAGGCTGCTTCAGGCTGCCCTCTCGCCTGGAGCCTGCCCCCCTCGGCAGCTTCTCAGGTCTCTGACAAGACTTGGCCGCGCTTCAGGTCCTTGTAAATACGAAAGCCATGAGCGCACCAGGTGCCACCAAGCACGCTGTGGTGCATAAGGATCTCTCTGATTAGGTGTCGCTACAGCAATCTGCAGTAATGCTCCTGGGCTTACTTCTAGTAATCTCCTAAAGATTTTAAATCTATACTGGATGGCTACGCTTGTTCATATTAAAAAATCTAATACTTCTTGACTAACCACAACTCTAAGGTGTTTAAGCTATTATGAAAAGGGTGCACTTCAGGTCACTTATATCACAGTACTAATGTTTTTTTTCCAAGTTCATTGTCAAGACCTTCCCCCTTCCTCCTCAGCCTGGAAGCTCAGTCCTTCTACAGTCCCTAACAAGGGACCTACATGGCATCTGCAGGTGACTCCAGATGTTAGGAGGGGTTTTGATCTCTCTACATTGTGGGAGGTGAGATTCACATTGAGATTCACATCTCAAAACAAGCAAAAAATGTTTTAAAAAAACACTCTCTTGCTTCTTGTGGAAGGGGAAAAAATCTGCTGGGTTTTTGTTTTCTAACTCCTCAACACTTAGCAACTAATCGAGTCATGGCTGCAGTCCAAGAGGCTGTTTTCTACTTACATGGTTATTTCACAGATAAATCCTCTCTGCAGAGATTATATATGGCCTGCAACACACCATATAGCATCACGGAGAGTAAGGCTGAGAGGGCAAGGATGCTCAAAAAAACACATTAAAATTCAGGTCAACTGCGGAATAAACATATGCTTCTGTTGCATTACTACTCTTTCTCCTTACTTTGCCTCTCTCTGCGCAGCTACAGAAAGAGTTTCTATGTGAAATACCAGCAGAGGCACAGGAGGAAGAGATAAGCTAAGAGATGATTTTATTTGTACAGCACACTTCAGATTAATTCATTCTGATAGGAGCATAAAAGAACTACTACTGTTTCCTCTCACTCGTATGCCAAAGTCTGAAGACAGAAATGAAATGGCAAGGTTCTGATGTTTGTGTTATTTTTAACTCATGGGTTTTCAGGTTTTTTCATTTAAGCAACCAAGGGTACTTACAATAGTGCTGGATTCATTTTGTTTTCTTTTGCCTTTGTTTTTTTTTTAACTGAATTTTGGAATTACTAGTACCTTGCTCAATATCATGGTCTTTAGTGTTTTCCTTGGTGCTGCAGTATTTTTTTCCATTTTATTTTAATTTATTAAAAAATTAATACAAAATTATAAAAAATAATTTTAATGCAGAATTCTGCATAAATATGGATCTTATATCCATAAGTGAGGGCTAAGATTTTTTCTGATCTAATAAATGGAATATTTACCAAAGGCACAGTGTGAAAGAATTGGGTTTTACAGCACAGCCAGAAAATGTCCATTAAACAGCTTAGTATTTCATAATCAGCATTGTACTGCAAGCACTGTTGCAAGCAGCATCAAGATTAGTCCTTACTCAACTTCAAAATTAAAACTAACAAAATCCTCCAGTTGCTCCCTGATGTGGAGGCCCGCTTCAGAGACAGTAGTACCAGATGCCTTGGTAGTAAACGATTAACTGCAGAGATGAATGTCTAATCAGCAAGGAGCAAAGCAGGAGAAGGAGGAGGACTACAACCACATGTGGAATGTCCTGTCAGCAGATAAGGAACAAAGCAAGGAAAAGATAACCAGCAAGAAGAAGATAACCACAACTGCACGGCTGGCAAGATGCTGATTGATTGTAAGCTTTGCAACACTTTTGTTAAGAGAGTATAAGAAGAAGTTGGTTTGAGAATAAAGCTGTCTCACTCTGCATCCCAGACTGAGTCCATGTCTTCACAAGGTGCAACACTTTGACTGTTCAGAAAGCATCCTCTGCTCTCTGAAGCTGTCCTGCTATGGATGAAGTGCCCCAAGCCCCTACTGCAATCTTACCAAAGGCCCCAGCACACCACTGCTTATCACAAATAGTTTAATAATGTTTCAGAGCAGGCTCTTTCTTTCATAACCTGTTATATTACCACAACTATTCCCACTCCCTTCAGTTTAGAAATGAGTGCATTGCACACATATATCGCATGGACACTTTTACACAGTACTGCTTTTATTACATACAAAATAAAGCATAAACAAAAATATGAATGAAAATTCATGCATCTTTATAATTATGGCAAACAAGTTTTAGAAGGATTGCTTGCAACAGAGATGCCACACCAAGTCATTTTGCCACTGTCATCTTCATTCCCAGAAAGACGTATCGACTACTCTGGGAACATACTGGCTTTTAATTATTGAACAGTTCATTTTACTGTTTAACAAATACATCTGAAGAAACACACAAGTTCAGTCAACTCCAAAATACTTGTCAGAATCCAAATCCAGTTCTCAAAATATTTTCATCTTTATTTATTTTCACACCCACAAAATTTGATGGCCAAAAAAAAAAAGGGAGAGGAGGAGAAAAGAGCACACACAAAAACAGAGTGTGTTCTAGATACTGTACCCTATTATATATCCTGAAGTATGACTCCGTTAAAGCTATTTCAGCTGCCAGAAATGTCATAAATATTCACAAAGATGGGGGAGGGGGAAAGGAGGGTGATGAGGAAAAGGATACAGTACTGGGTTTAATCTGCACAAAATTAGATTTTTCATTTCACCTCCAAAACCAGAAGACTTATTGCACAGATCTTATTAAAGGAAAATACACTAAATTATCAATGATGGCTAATCCAGTTCAGTTTTTTATTTCCTTCAGCTTTAATGACTGATAGTACTTTTTGTTTACAATGTATCTTTGATCTGGTCTCTTATTAAGTCATTTTCCATAAACTGCTTCACATAATTTAACTACACTATAATATTCTCCTTTAGTCATTACAGAGGTGTTTCTGCTACTGATGAGAGGCCAGCAGCAGATGTATAACTGATCCACAGATACTAAGATGAAATAACACATTGGACTACAAGAGAAGACAAAAAGAGGAAGAAAAATAAGACTAGAAAGAATATTCACTAGAGTGAACCATCCACAGTCAGAGCACTGTTCATGATGAATAAGCAAATAACCTGAATTTTCTATAAATGTTTGATATTGTAGAAAGCTTGAGGAGCTGCATCCCTAGTCAGCTCTGCAGAATGGTAAATCCACTTCAAGTCCAAGTGTGAAATGGAAGACTCTGTTTAGAAGAGCTATCCACAGGCCACATGGTTTTCGGAATTGATCTTTCTGCAGTGCTTATATTCAGAGAGGTAATGAACTAGAAGATTATGGTCCATCAGTGAAGGACACACAAAACCCCATCATAATATCTTTGTTTCATGCTCACAAAATTCTCTATCCTGCAACTACTTTGTAGTCTCTGGTAGAGCTTTCTGTATTAGCAGTTAGTTTGCAGATCTCCAAAGATCATTTTTCTTCCCTTGCCACAAACTACTGACTACCCTGAAGAGGTTCAAGCCACCATTAGGACCACAAAAAAAACAGACAATTCATGCCTTTTTATTTCCCCTGAAATCAGAACCATAATTGTGCTTCATTGCGTGAACCCCTTCCTATTGAAGTAACTAGGTAACCACACCGAGTCATTTCCAAATTCAGGCAGGTAACCATAAGACCTACCTGAAGACTTTGTTAAAAGGTACAACCTTTTTTTACCTCATAAAAATGTAGACCATTTGGTGTAATACTATGTCAAGGAATACTGAGTGATATGAATTGAAAAATATGCTAGTAGAGAATTATTACAATGCTATATGACTATATACTTGCAAATAAAAAACGACAAGCTGAATGCAGTAAGACTTATTTTTGACAATTATTCGTACACTGAATACTTCAAGCAGTTTTACAGCAGCCTTTCTGCAGGATATGCAGTAGGTAAGGGACTTTTAGTGTCTTTGCAAATGAGGAGCTATATGCAAATAGCAAATACTGCCAAATGTTTACTCATTGTGGAAAAAAATAAAACAAAGAAACAACAACAAAAAAACAGCAACAAAAAAGCCTCCTGTGCCTCTCATTTTCCAACCAAAGAAACCAACAATACTTCGACAGGTACCAAGAGTATCAAGGCTTAGCCATGAGTCAGTTAGCAAAATTGGCTCTCAGTCCAAAATTGAAAGTATAAACCACTCCATGACTACCAAGTGCAACTCAAGCTTCAGGAAAAAATACAGCAAGAAAAAAATGCTGTTTTGCTGAAGCAACTGGCTTTGCAAAATGACGGCAGAGCACTGGGACAAGTACACATAAGCACCACAAAGCTGCTTAATCCACAGCCAACTATAGGCAGCCTTTCATTCCATGTCCTTGCATGTTTTCTCTTCCCCATACAAATACCCAAAGAACAGCAAATGTTAATGGAGAAATCAGAAAGAAAAAAAAAAAAGAGAACTACCATATCAAAACAAAATATTGAATACATTCTGACAACAGCAAAGGATCCTCCAATGGAAATTAAGTTGCAAGTCACAAGAACTAAATTCCTCATCTTAATAGGTTAATAGAGCACTTAAATCTGAGGAATCATTTATACTTGCTTACTCGGGGGGAAAAAGGTCATTTCTTACAAAGAAGCATTTGATTACTCATCCCTTTGATTGTTTTGGCTGAACTTTTCTGGACATTTGAGAAGGTTAAAGAATAAATCATGGATAAAAGACTGAGCTTTTTACATAAAAGCTGCTTCACTACAAACATTAATCCACCAGTTATTTAGTTCTGCAGCTTTAAGTTGACAGTGAAGCGCCCAGAGACTCTGCATGGGACACTTCAGTCTCCTGAAGGGAAGCAGGAGCTCAGCTCTTCCAAGTCATGAGCCTTCCAACACCCACAGGACAACCTGAAGTGAAGGCCTCTGAGCACTGATGTTTGGAGGGGAAGAAGAGCTCCTTGCTTCCTATGATGGGCAAAGGGAATCAGCATCTCCTCCACATTCAGCTTCTCAAGCAAGCATCAGAAAACATCTGTTTTACCCTTTTAAGAATTGAATAAATTTGGAAGTGATAAAATTTGCCACAGAAATAGCATTTTATAAACAGTGAGAATATCCCATCTTCATTCAGTTTGGATGCTCAAAATTTATTGGTCACAGCTTGGCAACCTTTGTTTATAAAGGAAAAAAACAAAGGGGGAGGTGGGAAATTGACCCAAAAAGGCCACAAGGAAGAAAAGGTACCTCCTAACCTGACAATGGCAAGGCGCATAGTTTTACCCAGCATAACCTGCTTCAAGCCCAGCAACATAGCATAAATTTATTCAAATACCTGCTAAAGATAATTGCATTTCTACGTTCAGAGGGTCCGATCACTCTACAAGTACAGAAAGCATATTTTTTTCCAATTGCCTATGCCATCTGCCAACTTCACCACCTGGCCATCTTTTGGCATTAATATCTAGTTTTATCTAATCTTGAAAAATGCTTAACAATTGCATAACATTACATTTTTATCACACTTTCTTTGAAATTATAAATATATAAAATATATTTTCCTGTTCCACATCTAATATACATTCAGATTTACAAAGGATTTAAGGCAGTATCTGTAAATATTTTGAGAAAAGCAAACAATGAAAACAAAGTTGAACTTGCACTGTCATCTTGCCATAAGCAGCATTTACAAAGCTTTATATTGGCCTATTTGCAGAAATGTAGAAATGTTTTTCTAAGTGGAACCACTGTCCACTTAGCGAATGAACACACATAATCTCCACTATGTGAGAGAATCTCTTAACGTTCATAACGTTATAGAAACTCAGAAGTATCAGATGTACATTGACATTAAGTACACTGACATCAATCTAAACAGGTAGGAAAATAAATTAGATACAAATATCTGTTATGCAACAGGAGTCAAGACAGAAAGCCACCTATAAGCGAGAAAAAAAGATCCTTCACTCCCACACCAAAATATGAAAGTAGGAGGAACAGAAAGTTCACGTTCAGAGGTCAAACATTTCAAGATTTGTCATAATCTATGGATAACTATGCTAAACCTCTTCTCAGATTAATTACTCACTAGATCTTACAGTTCCTATAATATACTGGTCACAAGGAGAGCAATGCCATCTGTGTAGATGCACGGCAATGAGCAGATCACATTAGCTGTTTATTTCTAAAGCATCTGATGCTATCCATATATATAAAAAAAAGAACAAATATCAACTGAAGGGGGGAAAACATTTCATCAGACAAACAAGGCACATCATAGCAATTCATAATTTAACAGGTAACCTTTTGCGTAACAGCATTACCAAAGCCCAAGAGTTCACAACTTTACATAGATAGATATACAGTGAATGTCTGCGTAACTTGACAAAGGATTGTGCACTTTAATTCCAGGCATAACAAAGACCACACCAAATTTTCCAGGCCTAAGATAACAGCTCATGAAAGAACTGTGTAACATATGATAAAATTAAATTTACAGCTAGAATGTGCACAAATTTCTCCCTTCTCCTACTTATTCCCATAAAATGTAAGACAAATGTAACCATATAGATAGAACAATATTCAGTCTCTGTGATTTATGTAAATGCATTTTTAATAAGTTTCATGACCCTAAAGGAATAAAAGGAACAAAACCTGAGGGATTATAATTCAGTAAAAGAGAAGGTAAAAAGAAGCAAGAATTGAGGAAGCACACCATGCAAATCACTGTATTACACAGCATCAAAGAAAGTCACCTTAATGTATATTTACTAGGGACAGAATACATGATATAAATCTTATATTAAAAACTACATGAATCCTGAAATAAACTATGACTGCTTATTCCTTTAACTGATGAAATGGATAAATGTGTCACATAAAATCTGTTTTACTGGATGACTTACTGCCTATATAATCTAGTTCTTTATTCCCCTCTTGGATAACAATGAACTTTAAGACAATGCTTTGCAAAAACAAGATAACATCTTCTCCAAGTAATGTTTCAGTTGTAATAATGATTATATTTTTAAAACTACATTTTATCTACTTATTCTCCTTCTTTCCAGTTCCCGGAGTACATTTTTTTCAATTGCTTTTATCACTCTCTATTTTGTTTGCAAGAAGGAAGGGGAAAGGAGAAAGCAAAGAATTTTTACAAAGAGAAAACTGCATAATATTTTAGTTCGGTATCTTGTCTTCAGGGATATTTAAATTATGGCTCAGCAATTCGAAGCATCTACTCTGAACGGGCTATTGGGAGAGGCTGTTCCCAGTCCCCACAGTGCCCCATTCAGAGGACAGAACTGAGACTCAAAGCTTCAGAGAAATCCACCACCAGTTTCCTACAAGCCTGGGGCCTTCCAGATGTGCTGATGATGACACCTTGCTTCTCTGAGAGGCTAAACTCCCGTCCTCCAATACAGGTTATTACCCTCTAGGGTCACACAAACTCCTACTACAGGGAGAACCAGTTTATCAGAGCACTCGTGTTGCAGACCTCCGATGTAAGCCAACACCTTCAGCACTGCGGTGAGTGTGCAGGGACACACTCCTGTTATTTCTACTTAACAGCTAGTAACCTCTTAAAATGGCATGAACCTAAAATAATGTTTGACTATCAATCCACTTTAGTTAATTTTTAACTGACCTTACAAAAATTAAAATCAAGTATGAAGTCAAACAGTGGATCTCAAACAAATTCTCTGTCTTAACAAAACAGAATCAGCTTCTGATCAGCCTATGACTTGTATGCCACATCTCTGTCACACCTTCATAAAACCATTCTGCACTCAGGACAGCGAAACATGGCCACATCTCGATTGCTGAAGCCATATGGGAGATGCAGCTTCATGCTAACAAATGACTTCAAAAAGATTTGAGGGGGTTTGAGGTTGTTCTGCCTCACTGGCCCAAAGTTTACAAAGAGATTTGCTGCAAATAATACCATCTTCTTCCCTGTAAAAATCTTCCCCTCACACAAACACATAAGTAATCCAAAAACCAGCCGGGGATCTATGCTTCTTACGTATCACCTCTCGAACACAGCAAGCCAAAACACAGCCTCACTTACACCTGCACGGCCCTGCTGGCTGGTGTGGCACTCTCACCAGCCTGGCAGTGCAGCCACTCTCACCAGCAGAGCTCAGGAGGCATCTGTAAATTAAAAATACATAAACACACACTTCTGACTTCTGGAAAAGACGTTCCCTGCCTGCACACATATGGAATCCTGCAGAGCATAGCAAGAGGTAACCAAATCCTTATCTACATCAACGACGTTTACTTTGGCAAATCACTTAGAACTAGCATAGAAACATATTCCGTGCCTTTTTTTTTTTTTTTTTTTTTTTGCAACACAGGAAAAAAAAAAAAATATTAAAACCCTAATTTTTTTTTATTTGGT
>JAWLRI010000959.1:726645-737581 GCA_034781795.1 Crypturellus tataupa | reverse complement strand
ACTAGCATAGAAACATATTCCGTGCCTTTTTTTTTTTTTTTTTTTTGCTACAGAGGAAATAATAGAAAATATTATACCCCTAATTTGTTGTTATTGGGTGGGATTTTTATAAGTATTCTTAACTTCCACTGAACATAACTGAAAGTTGCACTGTAGCAAGAAATAAGTTTGCCAGATTAAGAGCACACAGAGATGATTTATTAACTCAAAATCATCCCTTTCTCATTTAGCTTCTATTAACAAATTTTGGTTTCTATGCACTATGGTATCTTTAGTGTATACTTCTTCTGCACTATGGTATCTTTAGCGTATACTTCTAGTCCTTACAAAAACATTCTTCACAGACTAAACCCACCATTTCAATTACGAACATTTCCTCACTGACCACTCAAATCATTTACATAGGCCTCACTACATTTACATTGCACTTTTATTCCCCTTCTGAACCTAGAAAAGATATATATTCTAATTTAACACTGTGTGTATATTATGCGCAAAGCCTGAGCTTTGGAAACATTCTCAGTATTACAAGTATATGCATTTTAAATTTAACTTTAAAATACATTTCTAATGCAACTATCTGTAAATGATTGCCTAATAGATAGTTTCCTTCTGAAGTTTGCTAAAAACATTTCATTGCATGTACAGACTTTATGCTCCCAGCCGGAGGAGAAAATTTTCTTCAGCCTTCAGATTGTTAGATATACAGAGAATGCAATAGGTTAAAAAATCCTAAAAGATAATAAATCAAATAAAATCTCAAAGCCATATTCTTAAGAGCAGGCCAAGAAACTACATGTGATAACAAGGAAAACTAAAAAGAAAGCAGAGCAAATATGACTATGACTGAAAGCCTATTAGCAGAGGTCGTATTTCTTTGCATCATCACAGTTATTTTTTAAAGCATGTAGACTCTCTTGGAGTGCTTTTTTATGGCTCAACCACAATTTTCTAGTATGACTGATTAAAACACTGTCCTTAAACGATAATATCTGCACACACAGAAGGGCAGGGTGACATAAACACCTGTATCAGAGCCACGCTACAGGCATCATACTCTGCAGGCCTATGCAAGTATGTGTGCCAAATTCTAAGTAAGAAATAAAAAGAGGATATATCACACTTTGGTAAAACCTTTTTATTATCTCATGAAAAAAAAGGGGAAAAAAAGGACTATAAAACCATTTTGCTAGCTAGGAGAAAGCTAGATCTGTCTTTAAAAAATAATAACAATAAAGCATTTAACAACATAGTTCATTGGTGGGTAGAACAGGTTCCTTCCATAAAAATTCTCCAGAGACAGTAGTGAAGCTTTCTTGACTTTTCATACATACTGAGGAATAACATAAATATAGGTATGCAGAGCCCACTTATCCTGCAGCAAGCTACAGATGAATCCTGAGGCAGAGTCTTTCACACAACTCGTGCTAAATTCAGTAACACATTTCAATACGTAAAATAGCAGGGCCAACTGAAAAAGGATAATGAAAGTGAATAATAACGAGCCAAATGTTTCTTGTGTTTTTCATTTCTACACTTGCTTTCCCTCATGGTTCTAAATTCTCAATGTTCATGTGCTGATATTTTTGTCCAAATGCTAGGGAAGGGCACAAAATACAGGAGCCTACATTCTGAACTGCACATGCAGATGGGACTGGCTAAACTCCAAAGGCAGCTATATCCAAACTTACAGCACCAAAGGAGAAAAAGAAAAGAGAAAAAACGTGTGGGAAAAAAAGACAAGGAAAGAGATTTGGGGCTAACTATAGAAACACATTTCCCCAATCTCTCATATGCGAGAGAAGTCCAGTGTGTGTAATGGATTTAACATCTACCTTCTGTATTTCATAATAAACCTATCACGATACTCACTATTAACCCAAATGCAAGCACATAACTGACACCAACTACTAGGGCAATTAGTACTGAAGCAGGTAATGTCACCAACTAATTGTGAAAACATGTAAAAAAAAGTATAAATCACAGAAAAAAACAAATGAGTGAAGAGACCTCACGAATTGAAATCTATTGCTTTAAGACTGTTACATAAACATATGATGATGGTATTTTTCAGTGCAACACAGAGTAGCAGGGAAATTGATGGTAGTGACTTATAAACTAGCAATTACGAAATTTAAAAATTATGAAAAAAGCTGAACAATAACAAAACTAAAGAAATGAGCTTAAGTAGCAAAGTAGTAGTTAAAAGTTATTTTTTAAAAATGCACAGCAACAAAGAATGTTCTACCTTTAGTATAGTCATGTATCTGAATAGTGGTGATTATACACACTGATATGGGATTTTTTTCTTCTCATTTGTGGGTAAAAAAAGGCAGCTGACCTCCACATAGTGCCATAAAATGGGAAAACATTTCTGTGAAGAATGCTGAAAATGTAGAGAAAAAAGATCTACACCAAACCTGGGTGTTAAATAAGTAATGTCGCATGCTCACTGGATAAACTTTTACCATATTGTGCATGCAGAAAATTTGTTCCCTCTCCTTTTGACTCCAGGACTTGCATTTTGATTGCTGTTTCCCAGCTGCAGAAGAAGGAACAGCAGGCCATCTCCCTTCCTGCCTCCCTCTCCATCTGCCCGTAACAGACAGGACAGCAACAGGACAGTCTCCCCTATATCAGTAGGAAGTGTAGGTTCAAATCCACTTGTGCTGCAGAAGAAGTGAGCTCTCGGGTAGGCTATCACGCAAAACAGGGGAAACCAACCTGCTGCGAGGACTTCACCCCAAAGGCAGGACGGGTGGGCAAGGCCTTGCCCTCAACCAGCCTACCACAGCCACTCTAAGGGACCATAAGACCCCATGAGGCAACAACAGTAAGTTATGGACTACACAGAGATGGCCACTATGTTGATAACTCCAACCACCCCCCAGCTTGCTCTTGTCCACACTTATGAGTCTACCCTGCAACCAAAGGAGGAAGGGCAACGTAGTTCCCGGCCCAGAAGGCAAGAGCTAACATAATTTCTCAAGGCTTGCAATTTCTGAGGTCACATACAAAAACTTAACCAGGAAAATATTTATCCATACAGTATTTGTTAGAGCACAGAATCTTAAGGTTGGAAGGGGCCTTTAGAGATCGTCTAGATCAGCATAAAAGGGAGGGGCTTATTATTTCCTTGAATTCTATTAGACTACCTTAAGTTAAATCATTAAATATAGAAATAGTAGTGGATATGCACACTATTTAGAGACTCCAGATATGTGGAGTGAAAGCTGGACCTCAGTGAAGTCAACTGAAGTTTTGCTCTGAGCATCAGTGGAATGAAGATTTCACCTTTAAGCTCAATTTTGAGACATAAAAGTTTCAGATATTAAATTCCTAAATTCTGTTAAAAATTACGTCAGTAAAACAGATTATATGTTTGTCACCATTTAAATAATTGTACCTATACAGGAAATACACAGATAGAGAAGAAAAAGGTATACATAATACTAAAAAATGACAAAAGTATTGTTACATTATATCTGTAATTTTCAAAGGTAAATGATTTGACTACTCATCAGCTTTAGAAGGCCAGTCATTTTTAAAAACAGTAGAATTTATTTTTACAACATCACCATTTCCAAAGATGAAAATTCTAACTAATCGGGACTCACAGGGATCAGTTCTTCATCTTTTGATATTTGACAATTTATTAACAACCCAGAAGAGAAACACTTGATAATTCATAGCTGACAAAAGTGGTGGGGGAAATGGCTAGCAGGAAGAGGATAAACTACCGATGGACAGGCCTGGATCGCCTATGTGGAGAAAATCACAAACAACAAACATTACAAAAAGCTACCTGGTTAGGAAAAAATGGAGGGAAATTGCACATAAATGTTGAAATTACGGTGGAATTCGAGTGAATAATAGCTAGGCATGAAGCCATAAGCACTAACACAACTTATTAGATGTCTTGACAGAAGGAGGATAAAAGAAAAAGAAAAAAAAAACACAGCGAGATCCCAGTATCCTCGTATTTGGCACCGCTATGAGAGACTGCATGTCCCTACCAACATCCACGATTCTAAATATCAAAAAGCCAACAATGACTATGAGGACTTTCAAAATTACTAAAAGACTTAGAACAACACCTACTTCCATGTTGGAACACTGTTTTTATATTGAAGAGTCACTGAACAGCTCCATTCGCATGGAGGTATGTTCCTATGGCAACAAAAACTTCAAACTTTTCAATAGAGCAGCCAAACAAGAACTAATCACTGGAAGCTGAATCTGAACAAATTCCAAACAGAAAGGAGTGTGAACTTCCCACTCCAGGCTTGGGTACTTTGGGCAGTGGAATGATCACAGACCACTTTTAAAAAGCAGGCAAATTCAGTTTTCTTAAATATCAGTTCTACTAAACATGACAGTGCAGTGAAGCACACTCAACTGCTTGGTAAGGTCCAATTAGAATATTACCAAGCTCCTCTTGCATTATGACCAAGGGATATAGTGATAACGCACCTTCCAGTCCACCAAACCATGCAATAAATCTGTACTTAGAAATAGCTAAGCTAAAATTAATGTATACTGAGGCCACTGACTTCCCCAAGAGGCATCTAATTGTCACAGGAATCAATGTAAATTGCATCTAAGTATAATGTAGGTGACTAGATCTATTTGAAACTCTGAATGCATCCCAGAACAAATTAAATGCAGATCTCTCAACTGAGACATTTTACTGTAGAAAAAGCCTTCAGATGATGCAACCACATATGATGACTGTGTCTCTACCATCCTTGCTGATGTTACCAGTAATTCTGAACTTAAACACAGGCAGACCATTGTGCTTGTTACCAACAGGGATGTGCTGCATTTAACTGATTAAATCAGAAAACTGGATACACACATAAAGTTTGGAAATAAAAATGTTTCATTAAAAGGATCTTATGCCTGGAAGATACTTCCAGGAAAGCTCTAATAATCAGCAGCTAAAGAATTATCATGAAAGTTTAGGAACTTTCATATGAATACTACTGTATCCCAAATCAAGCTCATTGTCTGTGACCAAAGAGCTTGACAAAACACATGAGAACATCAAACAAACGGCAATTAACAAACATTTTACCTTTTCTTTTTTCTTCTGTAAATACAACAAAACTAAACATCCCCTTGGGCATTAAGCCTATCAGATTCCCTGATATTATATTCCACAACTCAGGAAACACAAGGATGGACTACCAAAAAGAAGCTTTCTCTTACAATCACTTGTTATTCTCTTTTGAAAAAGGTGGTATGGAGGTAGGAGGGTGGGTCTATAGGAGGTCAGTCCACTTAAATGCAGTCTATTTAAACATGTAAACTCATAAAAATAGCTGCCCTTCCAGAAGTACACTTCTAGTTCAGAAGGAAATACAACCTTATTTGGTATTTTCATCACTGATCCGTCAATAAAAACTAAGGGGAAAAAAGAGATCTGGAAAATGTGTACAACAAGGTTAGCGTTCAGAGGAATCTTTTCCTCTGAATGGGGTTTATTTGGACTAAATTTATTTCTTGCACCAAATATAAAGTCCATACCTGGAGTCAAAAAAATGCTAACCTATTCTGTAGAACTCAGGGTATAATCTTAAAAACAACATGTCTGAAAAATTTCTAGTGATCCTTTAGGTGACCCTGAGTTCCTAGGATGATGATATAGAATTGAGGAAGCAGAAGCCAAACCTTGGATAAATCAACAGAAAAACAATGACTTTAATATTGATTTCAGTATGTTATTCAGCACAGGGGAGGCTGATGGTAACATACTATGTGCATTTCTCCTATAAACCTTTCAAATTCGTATAGATACAGCAATAATAGGGGGCTAGAGAAAATGCCTTAGAGCAAGAATTAAAGAGCTGTCTGATTAGTTTACAGTAAGAGAATTGAAAGGTGACTTCATTAGAGAGTATAAACATCTCCCTAAGAATAAAGTATTGGAGCTCTAGAGCAGAAACCAGAGGCAATGTCTGGAAACTGAAGCCAGACAAATTCATATTGGAAATGGAGCATAATTTTATTTTTCAGTCATGAGGGTCATTAACTACTGATGAAGTTAGACTGTTTCTTTGTCCTTCCATGCCTGCAAATGAAGACTGAACATTTTTCTTCTAGAAGATGCACTTAATACTAACTACAAGTCCAATGCAGCAGTAGCTGAATAAAGTCTAGAGTCCACATCATAGAGAGGGTAAGCTAGATAATGTAACAGTCCTGCAATGCCTTAAAACTGCTCGAGTATACAAAGCAATTCGTGCCAAGATAAGTAAATTAGCAGTAATAAATCAAATAGATTCAGCACAGGTCCATTAACAACAAATATCTCAGTTACTTTAAGTGATCCAGTCTTCCTATAAAGAGAGACCAAGGGATCTCCATCTTGCACCAACAGCATATTTCACTGACATTATCTTATTTCAGATCACTGGTTAGCTCCCCAAGGCTTTCCTGTCAAGATTTCTCCTTCATATGCATACCTTAAAATTCGACTTTACCTTTATCAGTACTTCTTGCCCTTAATAAATATGATTGCATTTATCTAGATATTAATAGTCGTTGAAAATTAACACCATCAGAACTAAAAACTCAATGAATGCTTATTATTATAACAGTTAGAAATGCTAACTGCGGCTGGCAAAAGTCATTAAGGTTAAAAATAATTATTTTGATAAAAGGACAAGCACCAATTGCATGATTTGCACTCATTTTGTCACTCCCTTTGCTTTTATCTTTTTTCTTTTTCACTGCATATTTATTTGACACTGCTGACTCACAGGCGGTGAGTTTATTCCCAGACTCTATGCAAATGCGTCTTAGGTCCTAAATTGGCATTTTCAGACATTCATCTCATTCTTAATGCCACCTGTACTGCAAGGATGTATCTGCAAAGAGATTAAGCAAAGAAGCAGAAATGACCTCCGAGGCCGAACTGTTTCTTGATTGCTTTGTAGGAAACCATTCCATTAGGCAAACAGCTACTCCTCTAGCATACGCAAGGAGAAATAGTACAAAAATGATGCCAATTTGAAGAGTGTAAATACCAAAAAATAAAATATAATTTTAAAAGTGACATGCTACAGTACAGCTTATTAGCCTGCAAAATTCTATCCCAGATAAAGAACTGATAACTTAAGGGCAGCATATATTTGCAGTATATTTGGACTTACAAGGGCTATGGTAAGGAATATAATTCATAAATAAAAGAGTTAGGAAAAAAAATGAAAACACAAAAGGGGACCTAAAAGGGTCAAGTAGCTTAAGCCCTGCCCCAAGAGCTTCCTGTGTCAGTCCAGGCAGAGATTTTTCCAATCTGTTCCTCAGATTTTCCAAGGCAATCTATTCCACTGCTTTCTATTCTTGCCATGAGAAGGCTTTTTTTTTTTTTTTTTTAATAACTAACCCACATTTTTCTAGCTGGAATATAAGCTTCTTGTCTATCCACTATGAAGATAAAGCAGATTATTGCCTCTCTCCTTGCATCAGTCTTTCTGTCTTTTACATATTTGAAAATTTGTCTCTCCCATCAGTAATCACAACCATTCAGAGTTTCCCACAGCTCTCATTGCTTAGATATATTTCTTTCCCCTAAACCAACAGGTCTGCACCTTGCACCTGCACATGCCTCTCCATTGGCAGCGCGAGGGGCAGAAGAATTACCATGTTTTCATGCACTTAGTTGCAAACAAGTTGCAAACAAGTGAAAGAAAAGAAGCAGGTGACAAGAGACCAAAGACAGGAAGACAGCAGAAAGCGAGAGCATTGCTTCACTTTTTTGTATCAATATTCCAATCTCCTGAGTTAATTTTGCTTCTTCTCCTTATCTATATGAGTTTATTTGCACAGCATGATGCAAAGGGATTGTGATTCCACTTGAAGCTTCTAGTAAAAGCTTGGAATAAACTGTACCAATATTAAAAACTCTGTAAATACTTTAATAAATAGGAAGGCATATATATGTATATACATCTCTCTATTTATACACACACAGAGTAAATATTTTGGCTAATTTGAATAGTCCTTAGAACTTTCTTTTTTCTGGTATTTTAGCAAGGAACAAAAATCATGCCTCTCCAAACAGCTTGAATCAAAGTCTCAACTAACAGCCACATTTCACAGTGAAAAGTATCTATATACATTAACGTATAATCGCTCTAAGGGATGCCTTTCACCTATTCATGTCTTGCTATATCTGGTCCCTGACCTAGACAGCTATATTCTAACAACACTGTCTTCAAAATCATCTATAGAAATACCTTTCACAGACTGAAGATAGTATTTCCTCCCCGCCCGCTTTTTTGTTTTTTTGGACACTGGTATGGGGATGCACAGAGTGCAGTTTACAGCAGCAAAACAGTTTTGAGATTATTACTGATGTAACTGTGGAAAGAAGTTTGTTACTTTTTGCATTGGTGGTCTGTGATTTTTCATCAGTACTTGAGATCTGAAAGTGCAATGTGTATGAAGTGTTCTGTCATTTAAGTCTTGACACTGACTTAATTTACCAAAGCCTTAGTGATGGTGCAGAATCACTTAATTTTATGGTGCAGAATCAGATCTCAAACTGTGACAAAGTTAGTTATTTCAGAGTTTCAAGATTTTTTTCTGTACCACAAGGAACTTCCTTACTCTTCTCAGTGCCTCAACCCTGTTTACATCTGCAAGAAAATGGAATAAATCAGATTTAATCTCCATTATTTTGTCAATCTGCAGTTGGATCTCAAAACCTCAGATTAACAAACCAAGAGAACTCACACATGGAAAAAGGCACCACACCTCACCCTTTGCAACATGATGGAATACATTTAAAGTAGGTATTGAAATACATTTAAATACTCAGGTAAGTATATATATTCTAATATATATGAGTTGAGTATTTATAAGTTTATTTATAAAATATGATTCATAAATCAGAAGCTTCACTTACTTTTTTTTTAAGAAAAAAGAACAAAACCTTTAATACATTGGTCAGGATGTGGATTACAGAAAAAAATAGGGTAGATTGGCACAGAAGAGAAAAGGCAATTTGGCAGTTTATCAGCAAACAGATTAAAGCGCAAAAGCTCCATTGCCTGTGAGAAACAGGATAAATAACCCAAAAAAGGTCAAAGAACATCCTTTAAGATCTGTGGATACTTATGTAATAAAAGATACAACCCGATTCTGTAAATAAAACGGAGCTCCCAATCTCAGAAATATTTTTATATGTATATATAACATCTGCACTATTTTTCTTTTAATAGGAAGGTTTTCTAACCCTTTAGACAAAGCGCTGCCACATTTAAGTGCTACTACCAACCATACTCAGTCAAATGCCTTCACTGAAGTTTTGTTTTATACAGAACAATAACTTTTGTATTTGATTTATGTTTTCATGCAATTCAGAACAGTGCATTATTAAATCATATTATTTTACACTGCAAAAGATTACAGATAATACATCACTGCAGTCCTACAGCTAATAATACGATATTAAAGCTATGAAGGCAGGATCCCTACAAAGAAGGAATCAGCTGTAGAGTTGAACAGGATTTTCTGGCATAGTTATTCCTAAATGTGGAAGTGCTAATTCTACATTTTCCCTCTTCTTGAATGTGAGATATCCATGGAAACAGAAGACAAGAGGTAGACTGGAGGAACCATGAAATAATCTTATTTCGTTCATCAGTCATCACTGTGGTTGGGCTAGTAACTGCCATCCCAGGCTATATTTGAATATTTGCTTCTACGAAAGGAACAAAACTCAAGCAGAGAGAGTGAGTACAGCTTTTCTCTGGTTTAACAGGGACAACATTTTATTGCAGGTTGCCATTCATATATATGCTAGAATAAACCCGAACGAATGCTTCTGTTCATTCTCATCACACGCCTTCTTCCAAATCTGCTGACTTCTGGACACAGGAAATATTTCTGTGTTATCCATATTCCTATCCTCCTCCTCCTTTCCCTCAGTAGGAACTTTTGTATTTCATCTCCACACAGGTTAGTTTTGTAAATCTGAATTCTAAGAAAAAATAATTTTTTGTTAACCTGATTCAATCTAAATGAGCACAGCTGCTGTCCTGAAGAAAATATGATTAAGTTGGAAGCTTTTTTTCCTTTCTTTATTTTTTTTTAAGTTGGCAGAAAAGACTCTCACTTACAGGTATCCTTTTAAAGACTGAAGTAGCAGAATTCTCTCTTGTACAAAGGTGAACCCTCATATCCTTTCCTATTGGCCATGCATTTGTTGAAGCAAATATGCCTCACCAGCTAAGAGCAATCGCATGGGCTCAGCCTGTAATCTGACACACTTGAACAGGGCTTCACTTGCAGTCTTCTTCACCAGGAGCTGCTGTGGTGAACAATGCAAGAGCTGAGCACTGAGCACGCTGTGCTACAATGGTGGCCTCCTGGCCTCCTGGTAGAAGCAGCCGACACATGGAAAGGACATGACGAAAAGCAGTGTAGAAGTGTCAAGGAAACAGATACCTGCTAAGGACAGAGAAGTCTAGAGATCCATGTGAAATTTCCTATGTGGAAGCTAGGAAACAAACACACTCAGGATCCTTGAGTACAACAAAAAAGCAACTGTAAAGAGTTGCTGGCTAAGTCCACCAGAAATTCTACATGTACTTCCTTCCCTCAGTCATCAATACAGAAGGTAACGTCCAACAGTGACAATGACCAGTTATTTACTTTCACTTGAGTTTTCATCAGCCATATCCTAAATACATACACCGAAACACATGCATGTATGTGGCATACCTATTGTGGTATACAATACATGGAAAGGTTATTGTCATTCCGTTTAACAGAGGTGTGTTGCGGAACGGTGTAAGGATCGGGGACGTGGATTCTGCGTGAACAACCAAGACCTTAGATTTTAGTTACCTAGGCTCTTAGCATAAGTAACTTAGGCTCTTAGCACAAGTTAGGCCCTCGGGTTGTACCATGAGAACTGCAGCAC
>JAWLRI010000959.1:710807-726545 GCA_034781795.1 Crypturellus tataupa | reverse complement strand
GGAGAAAGCAGCAGCTGGGCAGCTTTGCCGCTGCAGCTAGAAATCAGCTCGGCGGATTCCACCCCCGCCGGCGGCAAAGAGCCTCGAGAAGCTTTTGCGCCGTGGCAGAGGTGCAACTATGTAACCAAGTCAACCAACCGACCCACTCACCAGAACGAGGAACATAGGCACAAAAACGACGTGGACACCAAACTAGGAAATACAGTACTACCTCTGTATCCAAACCTGGATGCTGGTGCTCTTCCAGGTAGCTGGTTTTTCATCCTCTTCTCCAATGAACTCCAAGATTGCACACGCTAGGGAGGCTCCAAAATAAATGATGTGGGTCCACAGAATAAGCAGGACTACTGTATAGGATCTCTGAAGCCAAACTGTCCACAAACAACTAATGTGTTTGCCCTTTGCAGGTCCCGAGGTGAGATGATTTTTTTTTCCCAGAAGTGCTAAGCAGTCACAACTAGTACAGAGCTTAACAGCATGTTGATCATATGAAGGAAATATGGCAAAAAGCCACATCTGGCTGACAGGATTCTGGATTCTGGCATTCTCAAAGATAACAGGATATAACTCTTTTCAAAATAAAATTCATATCAGATTTGGGGGGGAGTTTATCCTCATTATTAGAAAGGGTTACAAAAATGCCCAGCATGAAATAAAAGGTCTACAGGACCTGATTGCGCCCCAAGACCTAGATTTTCAACTGTTTTAGCTTTAATCATTTTGCAACTAAGTTCCTCTTCTACAAAGAGATAACAAAAATGCTGTCTACTCTTACAGCAGCAGTATAAAATAAATTCATAATATTTCTAAGTATGCAGAAACTACGATAGGAGTGTCATGGAGCAACTGTGAGGATGCAACTAATTCAGTATTCACTGCAGAATATGGACAGCACACAGGTAATCAGAAATAGAGATGCACAATGAACGGCAAGTCCAAAATACTGAGCAGTAGCTGTTCTTTGTCAGAGCACTATCCCATCTGTACACACAGAAAAGCAGCAGTGCCACAAAAAGAAAAAAAAAGGCCATGCAAGTAAGTTCGAAGGTTTCTGTCATAACATTTTGCTCCTAATTGTCATTTCTCAGTTCTGATATAAAGCATATAGACGTTGCTCAGCACTCTTTCAAAATAATGTAGTTTTAACCAATAGTACTGTAGATTTTTTTAACTACAACAAAATATGGGTATTCCTATCACACTGCATTTCCAGGTTTTCCTACCAAGCTTACTTTTTTTTTACTCAAACAAAAGATCCTTAAAAAACAATGGCAACACTTCAAATATGAAGATTCTAAAATTGAAGGTGTGATGACATCATGTTATGAAACTATTTTATGAAAAGAAACACCGAAGATTTTATACCTTCCCTTTATTCATTCTAAGACCTTCATTAAATGCTTTCTGTCTTTGGACAGAAAAAAGACACTAGTATTTCATTATAAATCAGTGTGAGATCTTCCATTTTTGTACCAGTTTGGGTTTTTTGCATTAGGTACAAGTACTGATAAAGCTATTAGACAAATCTTGTTTTGCTACAAATGATCTGCCATATCACATTATTACTGCATGTGTTCATTTCTACCTAGACCTGGTTAAAGCAGCCAAATTTACACTCTGCTAATGACTTTCTACAAGGTTATTTAGACTTCGTACCACTTCAACAAGTTTTCTGTTAGGTCTGTGGTGTCCTACTGTGACACCACAATTTTAACTGTAAAGCAAACCCTAACACTTTAAGATATTAATATATCTCACAAGAACTTCAACTATAACAAACCATCATATCTCATGAGACAGAGAACAAATCTTACAATTGATTAACTCATCAAAATGACAAAGTCATTTAAGTCGCTTTATATGATGGATCTGAAAATAATACAGGTTTTCTCCTGAAAACCTTAACTATTTCTTAAAATATCAAAATAGGATTAAGAAATACATAAAGATAAGTGAGTGAAAGACAAATAAAATCAATTTTTAATCAAAAATGCATGCTGTCAAAATACTGCAGTAAACACCTTTTCTTAAATTTCCATAAAAGTCTGTTGGATTTCCAAAAATCCTAATTTGAAAGCTGGGATCACTCAGAATTTAGTGAGCCAACATTCCGCAAGATTAGTTGTTTTCACCAAATTTATAATGACAACTTCAAACAAGCAAAATATTTTCACTTCTTTCTTACAAAGCTAATCTTTGCAAATTTATTAAAACCAGTATTCATTTTCCTCACTTAAATCATCAACATCCATAAAGTGAGCATTTACCAGCTATCACATATTCTGGATATATTTCTTAGCTAATTCCCAGCTAAGGGAGTGATAAGTCCTGTAAGTTCCTCAACTATTTGGCTGGAGGGAGTCGGGGGAATGGGTGAAAGGTGGAAGAAAAGGAACAGAATTCTTTGGGTAATTAAAAAAAAAATCAAAAAAACAGCAAAAAATAGGTTAAATCCCAGTAAAGATGGGAGTTATGAGAAAAGGTATCTTGACTGATTAATAAAAACTCAATTTGCAATAAATATATGTATGTACACACACATATATATGTATGTGTACATATGTATATATATATGTATGTATATATACGTACACACACCAGCCTACACCAAATAGGTTACAAGTTAATGGACTGGTAGGGCCAAGAGCGACACTCGCAGGATGTGTCCTAAGATGCAAACCTTGACATTGTAATAAATCACAAGCATTCATTATTTTGAATAAACACTCTCAATGTTTTTCCAAATACACTGTGGTAAATATTTTACTTCCAAGCCTGCCAGCACTACTCAGAATAATTTCACAGGCCATTAGATTTTTAAATGGCAAATAGTAACCTAAATGGCCTCCTTGATACTGTTACCTGTGTTCATTTATAATATACCTCCCCCAAATCCTCTGCATCCCTAATTTCACAAACTCACGTATCCTTTTTTGAAGAGCAGCTTCATAAGCACTGGAGTTGCCCTGTATGGTGAAGCTGATAGCACAAGTTGCTGTTTCCTCTCCACTGCCCAATAAAAGGATTGTCCTGCTGCGGTCTTGCCAAATAAAACACTGCAAGGTCATAGAGCACAATCCTATTCTGCAGCTGGACAACTCTAAAGAACCACTGCAATGTCTTATGAAATACTTCAATTTACAGAAATGTCTACCTTCAAGCTAAAGTAGGAAGACTATTGTGAGCCAGAGAAGGGATGGGTCCTTCCCTTTCTAGAGAGGCCACATCTGGAGTGCGGTGAACAGTGCTGGGCTGCTCAAGAGGACAGAGACAGGGACATACTTAAAGTGGATCCAACAAAGGGCCACAAAGATGATGGACTGGAGTATCTCTCATAGGATGGGACTGTTTACCCTGGAGAAAAGAAGGCTTGGGGCAATCTTACCAATGTCTATAAACACCTGATTTGGGGAGGGGAAGGGGATATCAGGAGCCAGACTCAGGTGTTCCATGACAGTACAAGAGGCAACGGACACAAATCAACACACAGGAAATTCTGTCTCATTACGGCAGCCAAATTTATACTCTGCTGATGACTTTCTACAGGGTTATTAGACTTCATATCACTTCAACAAGTTTTTTTGAAGAAGAAACTATTTTACTGAGGTAGTCAAACACCGGAACAGGCTGACAAAGGAAGCTTTGGAGTCTCTATCCTTAAAGTCATTCAAAAAATCTAACTGGACACATTAAGTTTTATTCTCAGACTTCATTTGCAGCTTCCCTGCAATCTGCTCTTGTTGACCTTTCTCCAAGCAGGAGGGTTGGACTAGATCATCTCTAGAGGTCCCCTCTGAACACAACTTTTCTATGATTCTATAAAGATTAAGATTAAACCACCATGCTGTTTGATGCCAAGTTAAGAATGGAACTACAGGCTATACACATACAAATACATTTAGCGCAAAGAAGGTTAATTAAAGTCACCAACATAAAAGACACATTGAGTGGGTAGAACTACCATGTCTGGACTTCCAACTTGTTGACCTTAAGCCTTAACACCACTCTCTTCAGGCTCCCTGTGGGTCTGTAAGACCAATTCCTGGATGCAGTAGAACAGCTAAATCAAAAGTCAAGGGAGCTTGGCCACAAAAATGGGAATGCTTATCTCATTCGCTTTATACACTCATCCACCCCCCCTATTTCTCTCCCCAACACAGATTTATTTTTCTCATTTCTGCTTCATGCTGTTTAATCTTTTGCATCCATCTGGAATAACCGTCCCCTGTCATCACTGTATCCTGAATCACTGGCAGTATCATCCTTGAGGTAGTAATTTAAGAGCCATTGCCACAGCATAGTCCCTGCTTCTTGCTTAACAGTTTCACGCTAATTTCTAGTTCTTGCTCCAAAAACAAAAGGTAATGTCATCCACAACTGTAATAAGTTCTCCACTGCAAAGGCATAATTACACTCCTTTCAGAGGTTGCCAACATTTCTTTTTTAAAGTGCTAGGGAAAATGCGTACAAACAAGCACATCTCACCAGCACTCTGCTAAACACTAATGCTAAGGAATGCTTCTGAGGCAACATCTCTCAAGAAAGGTTAGTAAAAGCTGAAGTGATTTAGCATAACCTAGTGCATTTTATGGGATTTATAGCAGTTATTATATAAAAAACTGCCACCAGTAAGTGTAAGCAGAACAAGAACAGGAGTACTCGAAGGATAACTGATTTCATTTTCCTTCCCACAGGTCATTTTCCTCTATCTCCTCATTTCTAGTTGCTTTGCTATTTCTTCCTCAGCTTTCTTATTCAGTCTTAAGCTCCAATTTCTACCTGCCTACAACTGCTACTATATATATTCAGCATCAAAAAAGACACATTCACTTGTGCTTTGAATACTAATCCACATAAACCAGAGGATTTTCTGCATGTATTAGATTAATACCCTTTCTGTTGTCTCAGTGCTCTTTCCTCATTCTTCTTTCATCAAGATCTTCAGTGGACTTCTGGCCTTTTTCAGAGTGTAAAGCTACTTTTCAAAGAAGGTTCTGAATCATTTTAATTAAGTAACATTGATTCTGCAAAATAAAATTGAAAAGTGAAATAAAAGATGTTTAAGGCACAGAGTCTAGTTCCAGCTCAGAGCCATTGAGAATGCAGAATTTAAATAATTAGAACATAAGCTTGGCTGCTTTTATGCCAAGATGACAACTTAAGTAAACCAAATTCTTCAAACTCTCAAGCAAACTCCTTTTATTAGAAGAGTGATGCCCTACAGGTCTACAGCACGACTGCAGATACTCATTCTTCCAACTTCAAGCATTACTTGTTGACAGCAAAAATCAAGCTCATTCCTTCTTAACAGGTCCCATCAATTCTGTCTCTGCATAAGAGATCCCCAAGCAACCTACATCATCTTGAATCTTCCTAAATCATTGCTGTCTGCAGGACTTCTCCAGTCTGCTGCTTCAGTTTGTTAATGAAGTGAAAAGACTTACCTTTCAAACGTTGTAAAACGAGCCAGATCATGTCGACCTAGAGAGGACAAAGGGAAAGAGCACACAAACAGCTCTGGCACTAAACCTCAGAGCCCAACAACCTCCAGCAAAGTGGGGCCCTATGGTTATCAGTGCCTTCCTTAGCTGCAATTGGAAGTCAGTATCCAGCTACCACTCCCAACAGTGTGTTAACTTGCTACTGGTAGGTATCACTGTGATATGACTGTGGATCAAATAAACAGCGAGGTATGGAAAACAGTCACACGAGAAGAGTTGAACGTACCGACATGCTGGTCTTTGGAAAATCTAAACACTGGTAACACCACATTTAAAATACGGAAGGTATCAGCGGGAGCCACAGAAACAAACAGATGAAAAGCTGCCAGCAGACTAGTTGAATTAAGAGAGTAAAGAGCATGAACACAACACCCTGACATTACAGCACACACACCTGCATCCTTGTTTGAGTAATGTTAGTAATATATTCCCAGTTTACACTGTATTCAATTGGCATGACCCCTTCACACCAATGTATTTAAAAAAGACAGAATTCACAGAACTTGTTCCTATTTCCAGAGCTGCAGAAATAGCTGCCTTACCCACAAAACAGCTCTTCCACTGTCCACTTAGATACCCTGAAAGCAGTACAACTGCTAACTCTCTTCTCTCAGAGTAGGCTAGAGAGAACAAGGAAGATGAGAGTACGGTGAAGAACTGATCCCTCTGTTATGCATCATTCCAGTCTGAACCCTGGGATTCTGCTCCAAGATCCCTCAAGAAGCACTTCAAGTTGGTAATGACAGTGGCTGGGAAACCAAGTTCATTCTTAAGCCTGCAGGACATCAGTTATCCTTTCTACTCTGAACTACCTTGATAACTTGAAAGTCTCGTAGAACAAAATGTTTCATTACCAGGCTGCAGCTACTGATGAGTTAATATTTCTAGGACCCCATCATGTTACACAACCTGAAAGAGAACTTCTGGATGTTCCAAGACAAAGAGCAATACAGAGCATGAGCATAACCAGCATAGTGATAATCAAGTTTTTATTATACTGCATTTAATTGCTAGAGAAATTAACCTGTGCCACCATCATTCACCATCATTACTGCAGCACTGCTTTCTTCTCTAGGTGATCAAATGTGTCCTGACATGCAGGGCTCACAATGTGTGTTGAATTGTGGCCCTGGGGTACAGGCACGCCAAGGGAGGAGTAGCCCATCATACTTCCTTGAGCAGCTGATGCAACACTTGCAGCTAACCCCAAATCTCCCAAAGTCTCAGCTCCCTTCAAGGGGAGCAGAGGAAAAATATTGTTTCACATTTGTGCTTCAGCCTTGTCCTCCTTTATCTCACAAGCAACACAAGCAGAAGGGAATAAGGGAGGATCACGTTGTCGGAGAGCAGCTACTACAGGACACAGCACATGTAAAAGCTCTGCAGTCATGGAAAATTCTTGTACTGAAATAAGAAAGTTGTATGAAAAGATGAGAATTACTCCATCGGTCCTAATTTAGTGGCATCTTTCTGTTATATAATGCAATGTCAGCACGGATTGCAGTTTCAGAGGATCATCTTTCTGCACTTGAGCATAAAAGCATCCCCTCTACAAGTTCAGTATTATGTGCTTGGAGAGAAATACATCTTAGGAAAAGGAACGTGCTCAAGTCATTCTCAGACTGGCTTCACACTAGTATAGATCCTAAATGGAAATTATGTCCATATGGAGTCTAACTGCTGGTGCAAATGCAAAAGGCAACCTTGCTGTAGCATCCCTGCTACTAATAGGGACCACGAGCAGCAGAACACGTCAACACGTTCTCTCTAAAAATTAAAGAGGCAATAAAAATAGTCTTGGAGCTTTCTAAACTGATTTCAAAGAGCCTTCAGCTGAGGAGCTTCAAAATGACAGTTCTGCTTTAGTCTCCTGCAGTAGCTTGTTAAGCCTATGAGCATAACATTGGAAACAGCACATCTAAGGTAATAAAGCAAATAGCTGCAGACATAAAATTTGGAGTTCTACCCAACAATAAACATGAAAACAAAACAAAACTCAAATAAGGAATGCCAGAAACTAGCAAGAATGTGTGTTTGCTTTTTTAATTATTCTTTTCAAAATACTATTCAAGTATATCACACTCATTGAAAAAGCTAATGAAGCCAAAATTAAAATCTCAGAAAATAATAAGGAAAAGATTACACTCCTGAAACTTTTTTTGAGTGGGAAGCAGTATGTGTAGAAACAGGCCTTTACAATCAAAATATTAACTGCCTACATAAAAGAGGTTACTTTTCAAAGTTAACTCAACACCTCAATGTCCTTTCATATTGATTATGTATTAGTTTCAGTACTATCTGTGCTCATCGCACAACTATGTATTCTGTAATAGCACACATATATATACATTTGCAAAGCATCAACCCTACAAGTCAACATCCTCATTAAAGGAAAAAAAATCAAAGTCATAAGGAAAATGCTACAGGACCTACAATAAGACCCATCAGCCACATTAATTAAATTGCCTTTGAATAAACTGCAGCAAGTATAAAGCTTTCAAGAGTCCAACATACCTTGTTTGCACAAGGATACACACAAATCATCCCTGATCCACAAGAAACACTGCCGATCTTACAAACCAAGCGGACTGGTTTACTAAGGTTCAGTTATTTTAAGATTATTCATTTGGTTTTTTTTAAAAAAGTCTTGTGCCAAGCACACTGTTTTCATTAGTCTTTTCAATTCTTCCATAGGGACAGGATTTATTTGCTTCCTCACTCCTCTAGCCAGCACTGTGTTCATTATTTCCTACTCTTCTAACAGAATTAGGCCTTCTGACTTAACATATTTGACCTTAGTATTTCCATGACTGCGAATGAGCCTTACGGGCACAAACGTCCCACCTTGAGATACAGATCTTCACTCGTGCTCCCTCTGCTGGCCTGCCGCGTGCAGCACAACCACTTTACGAACAGCAGGGACCACCCGGAGGGAGGAGCAGGTGCCGCTTCAGCAGCCGTAACGCGCTGGAAACCTGTAAGCCACGTCTCGCCCTAGCAGGACGCACAATGGGAAAAGACAGCAGACCTGTAACCATTACAAAGATTTATCTACTTTCACTACTCCACACAAGCAACCGAGTACTCAACTTCCAAGGATAGCACCAAAATAGCTTCAAGCTTAGGTTTTAAGCCCATCCTAGGGTCAGTTTTAGCTACTGGAACTCATCACATATAACAGAGCAAAGAGCACTGTATCTGCAGTCAGGGAAAAAGGAAATAACATAAAAGTTTCATATTGGCTCTCTGTCTGGCATAAGAGACTAATTTTCAAGCTTAGGATGTGTTTTAACCATTTCTATATGTATTTTCATAATAAAAACAAGAACTCAGGTTATTTATTTGTGTTGACTTTGGCATCAAAGAGCAAGATGAAATGCAGGGGGGAAGGCACAGTAGCTTATTTCTCCAGTGTAATGTTGCACTGCAGTGGAGGTCTACTTTGAGAAAGCCACAGTCACCAGCAGCATAGCCTTCTTAAGTTGTTTTGGTAGAAGCTGTCAAATAATTTGGCAGACATGCTCTGTAGAGCCCTGTTGGATTCAGAGTGTTTTACCTGGCTTTGTTTTACAACAGAACAGAAATTGTAGACTGTCCTCTAACAAGAGTATCTTGGAAAAATGTTAACTCTGGGTGGGAAAAGAATTCTGGAATGTACAGAACGTATCCTCTACAAAGTGGGAATGAATAAATCAAAGGCAAAGATTGAAGGGAGGGAGCAGTAGAATTTCAGCCCCTTTATCGAAAAGGAGAGCTTGGGACGCGCTAACAGAGCCGACGCTGCTTCAGAGACTCGCTAGTTCTTGGAGCCCTAAGTCCCGTCCCAGCTCCCAGGGCTGGCTGTGTGAATTATGTTACAACATACAAGAAAGAGAAGCCACGATTTAACTCAGGAAAACGGACTAGAGTGCAAGGACTCACCCTCCTAGTTAGGTATCCTAACTACTTAGGACCACTTAATAGTCAGACATTATACTATTTACAGCTCCATGCTCATTTCTCATGTTTACTCTCAAATTCTTCTTCCCTTGATACTCAGAGGTTGGCTCTGACTTCCAGCCTTCAAGAGGATATGGAACACATGAGCTCCAAAGAAGGGCTGAAATTCTGCCACACCTTTATTATTTTCTGCCAGTTACCTCCAAATGGTTTCCAATGTCTGCTCATCAGGGACATCTCGTATTCTGCATGAGCCTTGAACATTTGCCTGATGTCAGGAACACACTGTAAATACCCATAGATGCTTTTCTGGGATAACAAAGTTAGCTTGACCCTTCCGGATTTTAAGCAGTGATCAAAATTTTAGAAGATAGCATATGCCATGGCAAATGTGATCTACAGCAGAGCTACATACTTGCCTATCACCTATGAAATCTTATTTTGCGCACAGCTTAGTTCTTCAGCCCTATCGTTTCTGGAAAGATTGGTTCAAAAGACGGTGGTTCTGCACGGCCTCTGAGTAGCTCCAGAAACACCAGCACTTGCATGCTCACAGAGGTGACAAGTTAGCATGCACTAAACAAGCTAACAGTAGCTCCCTTTTACGTACAGGCAGCACATGTACAGGCTTTCCAAAGCAGGTGGCTTAGCTCCTGCCCTGTTTTGATTTATCCTGCAGTTCCCATAGAGAAATGTAAATCTAAACAATGGGGAGAAAAATCTGGGAGAAAGCTAACCATAAGTCATAAGCCAGTGAACTGGCAACATGTCTTTCAGATTCTCAACACTTTATTTAACTGCACTATCCTCTCTGAGTGGAAAAAAAGTGTGATAAAATCCAATTTAGGTTTTTACCAATATATGCAGACTGCTATAGCCTGTAAACGATTGTAAGCTACTCTCTAAAAAAATAAGTTTAATATACTGCAGGCTGTGGAAAATGGAAGAGAAGATATTATTTCCAACTAAGCTCATAAAAGCTGTAAGGTTTATGTCCCTCGTAGTATGTTAGACCACTGAATGGAAAGTTACCACAAATACAAGGGTATTATAAAAATTTCTTTTAGAGCCAAATCTCTCCTCCTCACTCCTTTCATACAAACATTCATTCTATTGCCAACCACAGTTTATATCTACAGTGTACCGACCTTTATCAGCTAGATGTTGCATTATGTACAGCAAAAATGTATATTCTAAATACATTTTAGGCTCAATCACTCTCTTTCTAAGTTCCAATAAGAGCAAACTCTTGGTGGTGTCTAACATTGGGGTTGCTAAGCCTGGAGAAGTGAAGGCACAAGGGGGATCTAATTAATGTGTAGAAAAACCTCATCGGAAGCTGCAAAGAGGATGAGGCCAAAGTCTTCTTGGTGGTGCCCAGTGACAGGACAAGAGGCAATGGGCACATACTGAAAACGCAAGAAATTTCAGTTGGAACAGGTTCCCCATGCAGGTTGCAGAGCCTGTCCTTCAAAATACAACCAGACACGGTCTTGTGAAACCTGCTGTAGTTGCCCTGCTTAAGCAGAGGGATTTGCCCAGAAGACCTCCACAAGGGCCTGCCAACCCAACGCAGCCATTCGGTAAGGGCAAAGAGGGTCAGTAGTAGAGAGTACTTTATTCTCATTCACCATACGTAAACATTCTTAAAGTAAAAACAAACTTGTAAAACCAAACAAACAAATAAAAAAAGAAAAAAACAAATTAAAAAACAGTACTGCTCTGGAATGTAATCTTTCTAATAAAAAAATAAAAATAAATTCTAATCTCACCTTTTACCTCATTTGGAAATGTTCCATTTTTCACATCTCCAAAACAAAACAAAAAAAAGAATCTCTTCATCGTCTTCTCTGTATTGAGTATTTCCAAATTTTATAAATTGCCACCATGTAGAAAGTTTTTTCTCTGCTCCATTTTTTTTTCTTCTTGAAATATGAGGCCCAAAACAAAGTACAGTGTTCCACTCCCTGGATGTTATAATATATCCCCAGCTGTACAATGGAAACAAAATAATTTAGAAAAATACTTCCAAGGCCATTCTTTACAAAGTAAACCCAACATTTCTTCTTTTTTTTTTTAAGACACTATCACTACTAGTTAAAAACTTATAGCCCAGCAAAACGCATAAGCAATCTAATCTTCCAAATTACTGATGGACGTGTCACACTGACCATTCTCAGCAAAAGTTTTCTTCTGGCTTTTCTAATCTGGTTAAGGTGTGTGTTGGGGGGCAGGGAATGGAAGGAATGGGGGTAATCAACAATGCTTATGAAATTCCCATTCGAGAGAGCTGATTCTTGGCTAAATTCAAAAGCAAGCTGGGCAGACCACAGGTAATCCACTCTTCTGTCACCACCAGGTGCCATCAGAATCAATCTGAATCACTAAGGGGACACAAGGCACAGCAAATAGAGAGTTTTAAAACCAAAATCTTTTATTTTGGATATTTCAAATTTTAAAGGTGTTTTTAATTATGCACTAGAAAAGGAAGTTTTGGGGTAATTCTACAGGAGAACTACGCAGTTCAGAAAAGTCTTAAATAAGTTCTAATAGTTAATTGTGATAATAAAATAGCAAGTAAGGTTTTAATTTTCAAGACCAACTTATGATTTGGCATCATCATTTGGTAGTTAGCATGTATCACTTTATAAATAATCAGATGACAAACAGTTCTTTCTAGGAAAAAAATAAATTTAAAAAAATGTCATTACTTGTTTTTTCCCCATTAGGTCTTGAGCAAGACATCAAAACAAACATACAACAACTGGATATTCAGAATTAAGTGCCACTTTTGGAATGACTACGTTCCACATTTTACCAGTTCACATAAAACTCCAATCAGGCCTCAAAATCAAGTCAAGGAAGCTGCTGTTTGGGTATTTGTTTTCTGTATGGACTGATGTCAGAAAATGCTAAACAACTCACCTTGTACAACCATAAAAACACTTTATCATAGAGGCAGAGTGCTATGTTTACTTCTGCTGTGAAACAACCGTAGCTTTCAACACAACAGGCCGAGTTACCGAAATCTCACTTGGGAACTGAAAGACAAGGTAATTGCCCTTCTGCTCCATCTCTACAGCAAAGAGTCATTTAAAGGTGCTCTATGGAAGGTGCACAATAAGTTAAGTGTGCGCATTTGCATATACAGGCATTTATACTCCCTCTCCCCAGATCACACACAGTCCTTTGTCGTTATTAACACTATTTTTTCGGCTAATTATACAAATCTATTGTCAGACTAAGGTGCCAGTTCGGAGCGTTACCTGCAAAGGTAACGGGAACTTGGCATCCTGCCTGAGATTGCCTGCACGGCTTGGGAAGGGAGGTGTTCAGGGAAGCTGAGCGGCAGCCACAGGGCAGTCTCCTTCTGATAACCAACTTGGGGTTCACTAGACAAAAAGAAACGGTATCTGGGACAGGCAGGTCCTACATATGAAATCAGAACAAGGGGGAAACCAGAAAAGAAAGTTTGTCTGGGATTTGAGTTACACCATTAGGTACTAGAGAACAAAGAAATTCTCTACACAGGGATATTCTGACTTTGTAGTGTGCACATGAAGTTTGGCTGGAGGAAAAAAAAATCCACATTATAGGAGCGGATATCATCCAAGTCACAATAGACAAGAATGAGCAAGCAAAGAGGGAATAAAATGACTATACGCCAAATAAAAAGCAGTCCAACTAACGATCCTCACCAAATTTTTGCCAAGATCAAATGAAAACAGGAGCGAAGCTCTCTTATCCTTCCACATAACCCTATGCACACTTTAAGCCTTCCTTTCACTAAAGACTAAAGGCAGAAGTATCAGTGAGGGCAGAACCCGCCTCAAAACCACTCTTCCCTGAACATACAGAGAAATAAAGCAAAGTAGAAATGATCTAATTCCCACACAATACACATACACCTTTAATAGACAGAATATGGAATTGTTTAATATTGAAACACAAATTTCTGGTGCAAGTTGTCTCTCTTTGTGGACACAGACCCCTCACCAAGCTCTCACATACCAAACTGTCCCCGGCAAAATTGACAAGCACTCACAGTGTTCACGTATTACGTATTCATAATGAAAAGAGCGATCCAGCATACGAAAGCTGCTTGAGTGGGAAACTAATTAAAGGACGGATAAGGTGGAGAGAGAAAATGGAGCAGAAAACCATACCAGAAAAATCAAGACACAAATACTTTTCTGCTTTCCACTATGTTTAGAGCTGGAAAAGGAGTGTTTTGAACAGGAAGTGTCATAGATGAGAAAAAATGTCAGCTGTTACCATCATCATTTGGTAAACAGATGTTGATCCTGTAATATTTTAAGCAGTTAAAATCAATTTCAGCCATTTTGAGATAATGCACAGGACAAGAGGTATTGTGCCTTCTAGTTAGGATGCTGCTCTGCAGCACTGAGCTAGAAACCATTCGAAAAACGAAATTAATGCTGCTTTATTTGGTCCTATGAAAGAAACATTTTAAACATTTAATGTGAAAAACTAACTTTCTCTTTTTAAGAAGCATAATGTAACACGAGAAAATAGAATCAACTCTGACATTAATGGCTAATGAACATAAATGAAAGGGAAACCTTTCCAAAAGCATATAACTCAGTCTATTCACTTCAAGGCCACAGAACACTATGAGGTCAAGCTGAGCTTTAGAGAACAAACCAAAAAGCAAATCAATGACTATGTATTTTACCATTAAATAAATACAAAGCGCATTTGTTGAGATAAAGGCTCAAGCTTGTATGTCTATCTAGAAAACTGAAAATCCCTGCCCTTTACATAGTAGTTGCTATTATATCTATTAAACAGTCACCACCACAGGTAGCACAACCAGACCTGATGGACAACGTTAATCCAACAGAGCAAGAAAGGGGCACCGAATCTGCCAACTTCCCACACTGCCATTTCCACCGCCTTTCAGAACAGCCCATGTGAGCAAGGCCTGTCACAACATTTGAAAGCTACAAAAAGCATCAAAGGAATAATGGACTTAGTGTTTTGCTTTGAAAAAAAAGCTGCTTGTCATCAGTAAACACACATACAAAATATATGGCATCCACCAACAGAATATTAACATGAAAAATACGGATCTTGGAAGTCTTTGACTAAAGTTAAACTGGCTTCTATACTAAAATTTGTGTGAGAATATTACTTATAAAGTGTTTCTTTTCTGTATATATTAATATCAAATATTGTTATTTTTCAGATTGACATATCTTCAAGGTTCTTGTAATCAATACCATAGCACATACCAATAGGTAAACATTTCAAAATATACGAGTGACAGACATTGAGTAGACTGAAAAAGCCCTAAATATCTATCGCATTATTAAAGGAACAAGAGATGATGTAGGCAGAAAAAGAAAAAATGCTGTATGAAAACTCCTTGAACTTTACACTAATTTACGTACCCCAGTTGTGTTAACAAACAGAAAACCACACTTTTCAAAGATGAATTTAAAAATCATGCTAATTAATGCAGCTGTAAAACTTTTCAGTTTAGCAATGGTGAGCATAAGGGAAGCAAGCCATTAATACTCTCCAATTATTTTCTGTGGTTTCAGAAGCAGAATAGACACACTACAGTAACTTCTGAAAAATGTCCTCTTTCAGTTGAGAAACAGAGGACTTGAAAGGGGCCCTTTTATCTCATTAGACAGCTTCCAGAACCTGGAACACATGCACATGAAAAGGATTTAACCACAAGCTTACTGAAATGAATGAATGCATGTTCATCAGGCAATTACAGAATAAGACAAAAAATAATTGTCTCCCTCACTTCTCCTGGAAAGTTTTTCTACAAGCAATTTATGAATTAGTGCCATGGACAGTTGCACTTGCCTTTTGCCCAATAAAGTAAATATATTGTGAGAAATGTACTTTTTAAAAACACTTTGCACTAAAAGGAAGCCCAGGTTTTCAAACTATACGAAACTCTCATACCTCAACACATCGGGATGGGCAAGAGCCATATTTAGTGCTCATAACCAGCCTCCAGCTTCTCCGCTGCCCAGGTTGAATTACTCCTGAGCAGCAGACCAGGCTCTGAAGCAGGAGAGATGTGAGGAGGAGAGGGTGCTGGAAGCCAGAGGACCCAGGAAAGATCTGTTTATGAAGCAGGTCAGCACGGCTGAAGCTGTTCTCTCCCTCTCATACAGCTTTTCTATGGTATTCCTCCCCCTCTCTCTAGATCATCAGAAAATAACATGCTAGAAAAAGGTTCTATTAGTTTCATCCCTGAAGTTACTCATAGTGGGGTAAGATGTAAGAAAAGTCTGTAGGGAATCACTCAAGG
>JAWLRI010000959.1:686277-700616 GCA_034781795.1 Crypturellus tataupa | reverse complement strand
GCCGCGGGCGGCCCTGCTGAGCCCGGCGAGGTGCCACGTGCCGCCCCGAAGGCCGAGGCTGGGCGAGGCGGGCGGCCCTCCTCCGCCCTGGGCATCTGCCCTCGCTCGCACTGTGCCCGGCGGCGCCCCTCGGGCGTGAGGAAAGCGCCAGCCAAAGCGCGAGATGCTCCTCGGCCGTGGGCCGCCATCGGGCAACCGAGTGAGCAGTTCCCTGCGCTGCCGTCCCTAGCGCAGGGTACCACCATCCTGCGGCTTCTCTCTCCGTTCTGTTGAGGAAAGGAGCGTTCCTGGTTGCGTTTTGAGGCCGAGTCCTTGGAATAGAGCTAAAACCAAGAGCTCCTCCTGCCATGTTCTGTGAGAAACGGTGTTGCTGACTTGTCCTAGCGAGCACAGGAGTGCGAGGGGACACGCTGCCTTGCGCTTTTGCCCTGTATAGAGCTTCAAAGTGAGTGCTGGAGTTTAACCTGTGTCCATAAGGTTCCTTTGAGTGAACAGGAGAGGGGCCTGGAGGAATTCAAATTACGTATAGATATGCTTCAAAGCTCTGCACTACGGTGCAATACTTCCCTGTATGGGAGTGCATTGTTTTTATTTGTGTCTTTATTTGATAGAAAGATTGATCTGCTCTATACTTCCTGCAGTTTTGTCCCTTTTGGAGGCCTGCACCTAAACTCTCACTAACCAGAAAATTTCAGAAATGACAGTGGAGCTCCTTATGGAGACTTGCTGCCAGAAGAAAACAATGCAACTCTTATAATATTAGAACTTTTATTGATAAGGGAACAAAAAGAACAGGCAGTACGAACTCTCACTGCATGAAGTTTCAAACTATTCTTTAAAACAATAACCAAGAATGATTGATCATCTATTTACACTGGGAGAACATTGAACAGCCAGCTAAAAACACTTGCAGACCTACCATGGATGCAAATGCTTTGGGCATATTCTGAAATACTGTATGAATTACTTTATGCTAGTATCAAAATATTTATGTGGTTCTTACATGTAATTATGTTTATTTATTGTTATATCTTTTTTTTTAATTGCAGATCCCATGCCTATCATTCACATTTCTCTACTGATTGGCAAAAGTTACAAAGATAACACAGTTTCAGCTGGTTAGAAACTGTGTTATTTATAAAACTGTCATTATTTATTTATAGACCAAGGAGATAGGCCAAGATCCTACAAAGCTAACTGAGCTGATGAAATGATACACCATATATAAAATTAGGCACATGTGCTCTGTATCAAACAAGGTCCCTATCCTGAGTACTCTGTGTGCCAAGGTCTACTGCACAAAGATGCCACAAAACACAGTGGTAAGAGCCAGAGAAATGAAGGGTTCTGTAGAGTTTCTGTGCTTTTAAGGTCCTCTGGTAAAATGGCAAATGCGATCCTATATTACAGCAGCAGGAATATTTCCACTAGAGAGAGAGAAAAGCAGAAAGCATAAGATCTGACCAGAAATGCTATGCTCAGCTCATTCAAGAAGTAGGTTTGAGAAAAATGAGAGCAGGTGCAGGGAAACGCTAAAAGAATGTTAAAGGTAATGAAGAGTCTGCCTCATGAGAAGAGGCTGAATGAGCTTAGTCCAGCAAAACAAGGACTGAGAGGTAGAAAGATTGCTGCTTTTGAATGTATGCATCATTGTGATAAACAGAGGGTGCAGTACCCAAAATGACTGGGCTCAACAGATAGTCATTAAAATTTGAAGCTGAACTAAAATTATTTTTATCTCTTTCCTTTTCATTCCAAGCAGATAGACGAAGCGTTGGTATGATTAGCATTACTTTGATACTTTTGCTTTGGAATCACTGCATCTGTATAAGTTGTCCAGAATGGTTGTGGAGATGTTGTTGGGACAGCCGACACTCTGGAGATCCATTAATAACAGGAATCTTATTCCCTGATGCACTGACATGAACAGAGAACCCAAAAATATTTGCTCCAGCTGTGTTAAATACTGGTAGTTTTCTGGAGCTGTGCTACATGGGAATCACGCGTGGCAGGTTTGGGGTATCAATCTCAGCATTTCAATTCATGGTTCTTTGGGTTGTGGCGTCACAGCAACCAGATATATCTCAACTATATCTCAGCTGCAGGGAAATGATAAAACCTGCCAACTCAAAGTAGCAAGGTAGAGGACATTGTTCTATCCATGTTATGAGTAAACATCATAATAGTATATAACCATAATATGCATATGCGTACAACAAACACCGGTTTTAGAGCTATCACCTGTAAATTAACGTCACATTTTGGTATTATGCCTTCATTTGCAGGATACATCAACACAGTCAGGACTGAAACTCTTGCAAATATGTTTGTATTTTTTCGTCACTAGTGTAGGATTCTTCTCACTACCAAAAATAAGGGTTCCAGCCTCAGTTAGTCATCCCCTGTCCCCATGGTGGATCGGCACCTATCACTCCAAGCTATCACTCCTATCCCTCTAAAAGAAGTGACATGAATTGCCCTTTATTTTCTCTGTCAGCTCCAGTAGAGAGGAGGCCCTCAATGCCCACCTTTGACTAGAGGCCTATCTTCCAGATGCCTGAAGTTGGGTCAGATAAAACCCATTTGTGGGTGACAAAGGTACATGCAAATAGTGAATGAGAGCAGACAGCCCAAGACAGCAGAACCACACGTATTTAGTATCTCACTCGAAAACAATAATTGAATGTGAAGTTCCTAAACTTAAATCGAGAAACTGACATCAATGCCTGGCTAAATTATATCTTTCTTTCATCTTCATCTTTTTTTTTTTAAGAGTATAATTCTAAGTCTCTATTTCCAAGGGTGCTTTGTTGCTATGACCTTTTAATTACCTTTGCCTGAAGTAATTCAATTGTGACACTTAATACTAATGTTTTGCGTAACCATAGATACCCTGCTGCAGACCACGGGCCAGTAAAAGGCTTTTTGTGCATTGTGGAAGTTTCATGTGTAGCTTCACTTCTAGAGAAGGGAGTCTGCCTCATTTTATAATACTTTTTTGTTCCAAAGGAAGTGACAGACATATGTAAAGCATGTAGGAATGTTTCAGCATCTTAACTTATTAATAGCGTAAAAACAATTAAATCACTCTAAACCTATTAATTTTTCAAACTTCTAAATTGTTTCAGTCCCAGGGAAACTGTTGTGGAGATGCTGCTCTAACTGTCTTTATAAATGAGATCAAAACCCATTTATCTGTGTGTTGCTGTGTTTTAGTATTCTTCTTTCTTCATTCTGAAGCTCTGAATGCTCAAAGAATATGAGTTGGACTCTTGTGGATATCACACTGTAAAAAGCTTAGCCCCACAGCTTGTCCAGTGATAGTTTTTTCACTACATTTGAGTCAGTACTTATTGATCCTAGACAATTTAAAGGGACCCAGGTAAAATCACCAAAGATGTAAAATAAAACCTCTGGAAATGACTGAGGTATAGTTTCTCATTTTAATACTTTTGGAGGTCTCAGAAGTTTTCCTCTCAGTTAAAAATCTCTTTTTACATTTTTTTTTTAAGACTAGTCTTTTTTGTGTTTTGGATTTTTAAGAAGATATTTAAAAGCTCTCCATTTCACCTTTAGGATACATTTTCATTCATCAGGTCAGAATCACATTTTGCCTCCTGAGATAACAATTGAAGGCTCCATTGAAGGGTTTTTTTGGCAGTGCTTGATATTATTCATATCCAAATGTCATAAATGTTTAAAGGAGTCAAAGTCATTTGCTAATGAGATGTTAGTAGAGAGCAGGTATTGAAACCTGCAGTTTCAAGGAGAGATACCCTTTTGATATTGTAGTCTGGTGACTTATTGAATGTTGTTGTTAAGAGGTAGTTGTCAGTGACTGTGTCACACTAGTAGGTTCTCTAGTAGTTTTCTGGTGTATTGGTATTTCAAAACATTATATTCTTTTTTTTTCAACTTTGAAGTTTCAAAATGTGAATCTTTTTAGGAACTGTTTATCACCATGCTTATTATTCATATAACAAACAAAGTCATATAAAAATATTTGACAGTTACAGATTTTCTCTACATTCTCCACATTTTCAGATTTATTAAGAAATCTTTCTGTTTTTCTTGGATCTATACACCCAGCTTCTACACATCAATTTTGGTACTTCTATTAACGCTATGTTTTTTCAGACTTTTTTTTTTCTTGACTTAAGCAAATGGTTAAGCTCTAGAAATCTATTTTTTACTACATAATTTAGTGAAGTAGATGTGATATCATGTAGAAATTCAGAATTAAATCCTAAATAGCTGATAATTTAAATAATAGCAGATAAAGTTATTATCTTTCTTGACATTTAGGAAAAAGAAATCTAGAGGATGGTTAGGTTAGTACATTTCAACATTTAGGGTTCCTAAACAATGGCCTAAAAGATTACATTGCATGGAACAAAATAATCAAGGATTTCACAATTGATGCAACCATTTTGCTCAAGCCAGGCACACATCGTTAAAGATATAGAAGCAGATTATTTCAAAAGACAGTGAACAAAAACAACTGGTGGCTATTATGAAATGAAAAGTGTATTAAAAATTTTGTTTTCTTATGTTGCAACACACAGACAAGATCTTATTAAGGAATAAGATCGTAGCCAAAATAAAGATAATACTATTTTCTGTTTCAATGAATAGGACAATACTAAAGCATTAGTTCTTTTAAAAGAATCTGGTCCTCATTAAAAAAAAAAATCATTTTTCTATAAGGGATAACTATGAAATATTCAAAACACAATATGGAGAGAACAGAGTTATCTTTTACTGACAAAAGACCTCACTGGAAAATATTTAGCACATTGATCAGCTCCATTCAAAACATCACTTAGTCTAAAACATAACTTGAGCTAACTATAAAATTAAACATGCTTAAGCATCATTTGAATAAATATGAGTACAGTGAATCAGGCTTAGAAAAGAAATTAGATGAATTAAAAAAATGTTAAATGTTAATGTGCATATAAGTACTCAAATGTATTTACAGTAAAACAGATATTGAGGGAAGGATAAAAAACATCTCTGAAGGCAAATTCTGCTTTTTTGATATTTCAACCAAAATAGGGTGCAGACTGAAGAATTTATGGCAACATTAGGGAAAATGAAAAAAAAAAGGCATTTAAAAATGAATTTTATTTATATAAAACTACCAATGAACCCTGACTAAGATCATGAAATTAATAGTGAATTTTAAAAATCAGAGGCATATTATATTTTTCATTAAGACCTCACCAAAGCAAATAGAGGACAGGATACTTGTATTAGAAATTTATTGGCAGTGGAGAGTCTTTGCTTATGGTCTGGTGTTTAAAATCTTTAGAAATATTTTGTACTACTTGTTATCTGCTAGTACTAGAATATGATTTCAGTCATGGCTTGTAAATTTGTCAGCCTGTCAGTCTAACAACACAAAATACCTTTTTTCCCTGTCAGAATAGGGCATTACCATGAAACTCGAGAGACATTGCAAAGCTTTTTTTTCCTACGTGGATCTTTGGGGAAAAAATCTGCTACCATTTGAGCTGAGGGAAAAAAATGACTTCATAAGAGAGCAAAATAACCTACAGTGAGGCAGGCGGGGGCGGGGAGGGGTGAAATTCACAATGAATAGAAACTTCACAGACACAGTGTATGTGGCATAGTGTGTGCCAAAACCTAGTTTTCTCAGTCCATATTTAGGCACTTGCAGATAGGTGGCCTACTTGTCAGTAATACTAAACTAAATAGAAATGAAAAAGAATTTGCTAGTTACTTCTAAAAACCAACGAGCTTCTACATATCTGCCTGATTATCTGAAGTACCAAAATTCACCATGTACATTTGAAATTTTCAGCCTATATTTCTAAGCATAATGCACACCATTTTTATCCACTAAAATGCATATTTTTCCTTTTAAAAAAAAAATTAATAGCAGGATTAATCTAGAACCAAGGGTTATGTGAGCTCTCAGACATATTGCTAGCTTAGGCGAGTTACAGTTTATTGCAGATGCTATTCCACAGTCCCAGCAGAAAAGCCAGTCTCTGTGAATCAGGGTTTGGTTTCAGAATGACAGGATGGATAAAAGGTGTGTACAGGCAAGTATATTATGTGGCTTGTATTAAGAATGCTGTTTCTTTCCTCCAGGTAGAAGAGAAGACTGCAAGTCTGTCTGCAGAACAAAATACAGCAAGGTAGTTACTTGTTCAGAATACTGAATAACATGATAAGGGGACTTAAAGCATTTCTGATTTTTCAAGTGACCATTGGTAAGAATCATTGGGGATTTTCATTTTGTTCAGGCTCTGCTGTGCTTCTGGAACAGAAGCTAAGTGCCCAAATGCTGCTTAACAGTAAACGTTGGAGAAGAATTATCATAGGAATCAGATACATAGAAAGATCAATGGAAACTTCAAAATTTAAAGGGATGATAACATGCCATAAAGCAGACAGCATTTCCTTGGGAAATTGTGCAAGGATTTAAAAATTCACTGCACCTACTAAGAAGTATTCTACAACTGCAAAAAAATTTAGGAATTATTCATTTACTGCACTCTGTAATACCTAAAGCTCTTGGTTAGGGGCTATTAGCAAATTAGCGTTGTCATACCCATCAGCAAATGGCCTGTGAGCAGGGGAGAACAGTGAGCAAACTGCAGATGAAGGCACTTGTGCATGTTTTCTGCTAACCAAAATAGGTTTGAAAATCATAAGGAAAGATGGACAAGGGTATCTAACACTCATACTCTCTACCTTGGCTGCCAGCTGCACATCAGGTGAAATGCAAGGACCTGCGCTGCCAGTCTCCATGCCAATTGCCTCAGAGCTGCGTTACGCTTCCCTCTCTGCAGCGCTCTTGCCTAGGGTCTTTGCTGAAAGCAAAGAGATCAGCTGCAGAGCATTTTTTCCAGGGAAACCACGCATGGGATTCTTTCTCCCTAAACATTTAAGCCTTCTCCAAGGCCACTGTAGGCTGATTGTGTACGTTGATTCACGCAAGTGGACACACGCACCTTCTGGAGCCAAAAGAGCATTAGTGAGGCAACACACTGCATGAGAGTCATCAGTCTCTGCAGATCAGCTTACAGAGTAGAGACATTTTAGAGCACAATACAAGATCACTTTCTTTGTGCTCTCTAGTAGAAGCAGTCTTTAGAATTCACTGACATTTAATCATCTGCCTTGTATCGCTCCTTTTCAGAGTAGCTATTTTGGTGCTATGTGGGGGTTGTCACAGAAATGGTTTCTTAATTCTGATCTGAATTTTGTGATGTGCACCCAGGTCTTATGCTGGTAAGTGTTTTACATCTTAATGTAATAATAAAAAGAAATCAAAAATGATTCTGTTTTATGAAAGAGCAGTGACATACTTACCAGATATCCCTAGCTCTTTCAAAAAGAAACCTAGCACCATTCCTACAAAGCTGGTGGAAAAACATCCTTACATCAGTATGTGAGTTCTCACTGCCTGATAGCTGTTTCTCAGTTAGTCACAGGTGAATGGATTTTCAGTAGGGTCTAGGAAAGCAGGGCTTGTTCCACATGAACCACAAGCACTGGTATTTTCAAATCACTGCTGGTCTTATAAAATGGCTGAGGTTCAGAACTATTTTGAAGCTTAGCAGCCAGAAAAATATCAGTGAAACTGCCAAGAAGCTTGCTGCTTCATGCAGCAAGGAACACAGATTTAAATGAGATTTTTCCTTTTTCTTGCAGAGAAACAGTAAGGAAGGGGGGATGGGGAAGAGAACAGCTCACTTGATTGTCCCTGAAATACAGTGGCTGCAGGTTTGAATCAACCCAATGAGTGCCTTATGAGTAGTTTCAAAATGTTATAAATGTTGTCCTATTAATGGCTTCTTCACTTTCTCTGCTGAGATCACTACAATTATATGTTTACAATATGCCAGCAGCACTTTTTTTTTTCCCCAGGATGACTCTTTCGGAATTAGTTCTGCACATATCTGCATTTTCTTACTTTACCCAAATAAACACTTGTATGGGTTGATGAGATATTTGCCCATAAAATTAAAAGAAAAAAATCCCCCCAAAAGTCCAATTACCTTTGGAAACACTAAAAATCACTTTTGCTTCAGGATTTTTACTATTCCTTTACTCAGCACTGATAAGGCCACAACTGGAGTGCTGTGTCCAGGTCTGGGCTTCGCAGTCCATGAAAGACATGGACCTGTTGGATCAAGTCCAGCAAAGGGCTACAAAGATGGTCAAAGGACTGGAGGATCTCTTATTGGAGAAGAGGCTGTGAAATACAGGACAGCTCAACCTAGAGAAGGCAAGGTGCAGGAGCAATCTGATCAATGCTTATAAATATCTGCTTGGAGGATATAAAGAAGGGGGAGCCTGATTCTTCCCATTGGTGCCCAGCAGAAGGCTGGGAAGTAATGAGCACAGACAGAAATACAGAAAATTCCAGATGAACACAAGAAATCACATCTTTACCATGAGCATGTTTGAACACAGGAAATGTGTTCCCGGAGGGGTTGCGGAGTCTCTGTCCTTGGAGATATTCAAAGCTCAACTGGGCATGGCCTTGGGCAACCCTCTCTAACTGCCCTGCTCGAGCAGGGGTGGTTGAACCAGGTGATCTCAGGAGGTGCCTTCCCGCCCAAACTATTCTCATTCTGCGGTTCTGTGAGTCTCTGATTCACCTTACTGCATTCTTTGCTTCCTACAACAGGGCAAAGCAAATTATAAGTGTGGTTAGAAAAGCTGGGATCTTAGTGTGCGGTATTTGATATCTTTATGGCATGGTGAAGCATCTTGATTTTTTAAGGACATCTAGTTCAAACTTTCTGAATGTGCAATTTCTCTTTTTCTACTTTTGTATGATATTTAAAGACCTAAATAATGCGTAATTTTTGCAAATATAATATTGTGCACTTTGAACATGTATTTCACAATTGCAACCATATCACAATATATTTTAAAGTTTTATCAATTTATTGCATTTTCTTTTTCAAATTTACATTTTTCTAATATTTACAAGCTATCTCAAATCCTTTTTCAGACTACAGGGGAATTGATACTAAACTCACAATTTTAGAATACTTTTGTGTTTTTCCATTCAAGATACTGAATGAAAATAATCTGCTGCTGTGCCAACGAATTAAAAATATTAAATCAGGGAGTGTGGCAAGCACACAAGAGGAAGCAGATTTCCAAATGATTATAACACTGAACAACTCCTTTTTGCAAATGCAATATGTTGCTGCACTGCTGCAAGTAAAATGCTTTTGACATCTTGGTCATCCAGTTTTGGTATTTATATGGATATCTCTTTCAAAATATGGGCCAAAGACTTAACTCACACTGTGCCAGGAATTATCCATACATTTATGACAAGATCTCAGTTTGGCCAAATCACTGAGGTGGAAGTGCCAAGGCCTCCTCCTGTAACTGTGTTCCCGAAAAATGACTCTATGACCTTGTAGCTCATAAAAAAATAAAATCTGAATATCAGCTACAAATGTAAGTTATTAAAATGAAACAAAAGAAGATATAAGCAGATTTTTTAAAAAAAGTTTATATATGGGTCTTCGAAATCCGATGTGTTTGAAAGCTAGTCCATCATAGCAACTTAATAATAAAAGCTCTGTTTTGTCCTCTCTTGTCCCTCAGAAATTCTTACCTTCACCTCCAGAGCCTGCCAGGCCACTCTCTGATCCTCACTGCAGTCTTTCAATCCACGCTTGAGCTGCAGCCCCCCTGCTATAATTCTCTTGCTTACTGCATCCTGCAGTCTCTTGAGCCTTCTATTTTTGAGGACTCTCAGTAGCCCTAAGAGAAGAAGTAACATTTCCTTCCCCCAGGAGATCTCTCTTTTTAAAAAGAAGACAGCATGCACTTGGAAGAAACAAATCAATCAATCTCCAATGAAAGCCCATTTTGAAACTTCAGCTTAAGTCTACTGCAGATTTTGAATAGCAAATGTCATCATTTAAGACTTAAAGAAATAGATCTCTGAAAGAGAACCGCTTTAATACTGCCACAGAACAAAACTGTTTTAATATGGTTTGAAAATATGTCAAAGAGTTGGGTGTCTTAAAGCATACAAAATTAAAAATATATCTGTATTTGTATCAGATCATCCGCATGACAAATTATTCTGATTATCTATCAGGCAAACTCAGCAGTGCTGGCCATCCTCCAGGGCCCATTTCTCTTATGTCTCCGCTGGATGAATGGCCAAATTGTCAAAAAGCCATTGCAGTATGAAGATGAATTAGAACCACAGAGTTGGGGTCATGACCGCTGCTCATATCAGCTTCCTGCTTAAGCTGTTTGCCGTCTATTTGTGAAGAATGAACCCGGATTCACTCCACCTACCTGAAAGTCACCTTACAAGCAAGTTTTCTTATGGTGCCTGTGAAGTAAGTGGAGAGAAGCTTTCCCTGAAGGCAACTCTGCCCACCTAAGGTCTAATCTGTATTTTAGTGGGGTACGCATGTCTCCATCTCCCCAGCAGAGGTTACGTTCCTAGCCGAGGTGTGTCGGGTAGCGTCCAGACTCAAGTGAGCATGGGCCTTCCGACAGTTTGAGAGCCAAAGTCAATCGTACAGGGCGACGCACAAATGACTGCAGTCATCTTCCTGTAAGCTGGGTTAGGAGAAGTACCCATTACACCAAAACCAGGATCTTCCGTGCACACTCCATGTTCTTGATCACTATTGTGCAGTTTTGCCCTCATTCCTCAATGCAGTTTGAGATAGTGTATCCTGTCAAAGGTAATTCTGAACCTCCTGGCACTTGTTCAGCACAGCACTCTTATCTACCTTCCTGCTTGCTGTTATGCTTTTGCAAGTGTTCTGTCTCTTTGAGTCCAGTTCTCTCAGGATTGATACATTTTTCTTCACACTTTCATTCTTTCTGCCACACAGTTCAAATCAAAGCATCTTGCATTATTTAAATGTAGATATAGTTTTAAATGGAAAGCAAAACACAAATGATAGATGAAAGAGGTCCTAAAGAACTCTGGTAAATATACTATTATTGACATCGTGACTTAGGGAGCATGGAAAGACTATGCAGTCCAAAAACTGTAATGATTGTTAAGGTCTGACCTGTGGAGCTAACAAACCAGTGGTCTGATTCAAGCAGAATATCCAATGATAACAAATGGGAAACGTGTATTATAGGTATAAAAACCTATAATAAAGCAAACCTAGACACAAACTATTATCTCATATTCTTTGTGACTATGCACTGCAGTATGCACATGTTAATGGATTAGACATTCAGAAATCATGAATCAGAGCAAAAACATATGAGACTGTCTTTAAAAAATATTTTTAAAGTAGTACATTCTAATTTGTTTCCCTTCTGTTTTCTAAGATGTTAGAGTATCAGTTAATGTTTTCAAGATTTTGTCTGCAAACCTGAGGGCTGGAAAGTTATATTTAGTGGCATCAGGGTTTTCAGGCGGTCACATTTATCAAGAAAATAAGTTTCTGAGAAAATAAAACAAAAGATATTGCAAGAATAAAAATAAAGAAGTTGGATGCAGTAATATAGGGAACTTAATATTTAAACAAATATAAAAATTCTCAGAAAATGATTCTTATTCGCATTCTATAGACAGGAGTCACAGTGGGTTAATTTAATGCCTGCCAGCCACAATTCTGAATACATATATACAAAATGGAAAGAAGTAAATAACATATTCCTTCAATATCCACTATGAACTCAACTAAATCCACCTTATGCATGTCATGCAAATTTCCATGGACTCATTCCAGTAACACTTTAGGGAAAATAATCCAAAAATCAAAAATTCCAAAACTGTTTTATCTGAAATCTTCCCTTCATAAATCAGACACAATAAAGGAGCTTGAAAACAAAGGACTAGGTCATTGTGAACGTTAGCTATATTTACTCCTACTTTCAACCCCTTTTACATTCTCAGAGGAATGTTTGGAGGCTTTTTCATAGCTGAAGATTAAATTCTCTGCTTCAACCTGTGCTAAAAAGTATGGACTTGGAGTCAGACAATTTTCACTCTTCCTCCGATATTTAAATGCAAGGTCTCCCCAGATAAAGCATGAACATGAGAAGTGTTGGTGCTGCAGTTAACAGAACTGGATGAGATTCTTTTTAAAAGCATTTCATCAATCTCCTACAAATGCCACTGTGTCCTCAACTTTAGAAATCTCTCCTTGCAGCAGCCTGTGTTGTACATGCCACAGTAAACCAGCTTCTTGGACAATTATCCTTACATTTCTTCACATTATCACTGTGCATTTGTTAAAATCCTGTCCATTGAATAGTTCTATACAAACTAATGTTTTGCCATCCGTCTCTACAAATGAGACATCTCCTCCATAAAAGCAGTGGTAGAAGCTTAACAGGGACTAATCTCAAGCAGCTGCTAGAAATTTCATTACCACATTCCCTTGATTTGATCTGAAAAAAAAAAAAAAAACATTGTAAAGATGCTAGTAATAGTACTGCTAATACCTCTGCTTTAAAAACGGAGGAATTGGGGATTCTGAGGCAATCAGCAGCTGATGGGCTGGATTAGGCTCCAGATCCAGTGCCCTGTCTGTGGCTGTTCCAGCATTATACTCCAAAGCAAATCCACAATAGCAAATGGGAGATAGTCTGCCCGTGCATGCGGGAACACAAGTGTGTGACTGCACACACACATACAGGTCCCATCGCTTTTCTTGACCAAAGAACTTGAACTCTGAAGCATAAGGCTTAATATCCATTGCAAACTATGTGTTGTCATGAATTGTAATTCTGTATAAACTTGATTCTCATCAATTTGAAAAGTCATGCATCAATTCATTCATGAAATGCATTTTAATGTCAAAAGTATCCTTTGAATTTGTTCTAGCGACAGACGTTTTATGTAAGAGTGCACAGTGTCTTAAAATCATGCTTTCCAAGTCCCTCTCCACAAACAAGGGGGCAGTCATACTCTTTCCTGACTGAAGCTTCTGGATACTAAACAGGAGTAGTAATTTTGAGAGTCTTTTGTTGGTCTGATAGAATACACAGGGAACAAAGCCATGAATGATTTTAATATTACGTTCATCCTATAGTCACGTTCACCCTACTTTGCGCTTTCCTCATGAAACATCATCTACAAGCCTCTGCTATCCACAGTTGCTGATAGATCTTTCTCAATTTTTATTTGACTACTTGATAATGAAATTCATAAGGCTGTCCGATCAGCTACAAATTCTATTATCAGCAGCCTACCAATATCTCTTCTGTATCCTTTGCAACAGAAATTCTCACTCAGACCCCAGTTCTGGCCTGCTCAGTGGGAAAACTGAAAGACTATTTAGATGAGAAATCACTGCATTAAGAGTCATTAGCCCAGTAGTGCAAATACAGCTCAAAACATTCATGACCTGTTAGAGGAAAAGGAGTAATGACCAAGCTGAGCTTCACAGCATCCTACACAAAAGATTCACTGGGGCAGAAGAGCAACCAATGATATTACTCTTTTGGATCTACTCCCACAGCGGGAAATGGGAAGGGCTGGTAATTACTAACATGCATTAAAGGCAGAAGTAAGTTACGAAGATCATTCACTATAGAGATAAATATAATCAGTACAGACAATATAGACTGAAGACACAAACCAGTAACTGTGTGTTTTTTTTTTTTTTTGTCATTTTAGAGAAATATAAAGAACAATGAAGAGAAATATCTATAAAGTTTTTAAAGAAATTTAAAAATTACTAATACTTTTCTACCTCTCTCTGTAACACAGTTGCTTAGTTACAAAGCACAGTCCTTGGAATGACAGGGAAAGTAGTATTGATACAAGTATAAACCTACAGAAATATCAACAACGGCATGTCTATAAATTGGAGTAACACAAGTTTATAGTGTGTTTACCAGAACCAGAACAAGAATTTTACAAAATTCTGTATCATGCTTGAGGCGCAGCATTATTTTCTAGTTCTAAGTTATTCGTATCAAGTCATAAGCAGAGCTTGGAACCTGTCACAGATAGATCTTAGTCCTCTGAAGTGGATAGAAATTCAGCAGATTTTTGTATTTGTTTTATTAGTTATGGTAGATGGCTCAGAGGTGTCGAGGATGTTGAAACTTAAGAATCATTTCAAGACAGTGAAAGGGGTGGAGGTCCAAATTAAAAAAAAAAAAGAACAAGAAGGAAGTGTGTCGTGATTCTGTAATTCAATTTAGGACAACAGCAATTCAGTCTACATATTCTATGAGTTTGTATACAGTCTAAGCTAATTATCTGATGCATAGAAGGTTCACCAACAGGAATATCTCACCAATAGGAATAGATTTCCTGAGGAATCTTGATACCCACAAATCCATGGGCCCTGATGGGATGCACCCGAGAGTGCTGCGGGAGCTGG
>JAWLRI010000959.1:647395-686177 GCA_034781795.1 Crypturellus tataupa | reverse complement strand
TGGACTAGATGACCTCTAGAGGTCCCTTCCAACCTTAGGCATTCTATGATTCTATGATTCTATGATTCTATGATCTCCTGTCCTTCTTGGTCCTAGGCAGGCAACCTTGTCATCTACATTTATACTTCCCACTTCAATTTAACTTTAAAACACACAATATCAGTACAATAAATATAGTAAAAGCATTCATGAAAACTAGCTATTTTCTCCAAATTGCAAGAATAAAATAAGACTTTTGAGAGGAGGCATGCAAGTCAATCTGGCTCCTCAAAAATCCAGCCTGGATTTCAAATATCACAGGTAAGCTTGTGGAGCTTATTTGTTCCGGAAGCAATGAAACTAGTAATTGCATTCCAATTTAAAGATAAAGCTATTATTAAAGCTACATGCTGGTATAACGGAAACAAAGAAATACAAGCTTTTTTTATTAGTTGGTTGAGTTTCTCTACTCACCATTATGTCATAATTATTATTTTTATGACAGCATAATTTACATAAAAGATATTTTGTTTTGACACTATAATAAGTTCCCCATAGACTGTCGCTGTTCTTTTCTGGGGTTGATATTTTTCCTATCTTCCTACTATAAATAAAAAATACATCTATTGAACAGTGTGGTTTCAGTAGCTGGATGTGATAGTCATGTATCTTACTAAAAACAAGCAAATTTCAAAGGTCCTATTACAGGCTAGGTTTCTGAAAAGTTTATTTAAAAAAAAAAAGAGGAAAAAGGGAAGGGAAGGGAAGGGAAGGGAAGGGAAGGGAAGGGAAGGGAAGGGAAGGAGAGGATGAAGCATGAGATGAAGTATGTGACAATTTCTTACAAAATTGAAGTCGTGTACCTCTCTCTGTACCTCTAAGAACATGATTAGTTGGATATTTCACTTCGGATTTGTTTCAGATCAATTTGTTTTAAAAATATGCAAAATATGGTACCCTTTATACTGTAGTTTATAACTTGGAGAGAATTTTAACTATATTACAATAGATCAAGGAACTTTATATTAATTAAAATAACATTAAAAGCGAAATTCTAAAATCAGCAAATAAAGACAGACATCAAGGGAAAGCAATGCTGCAAGAAAATTGTTTTTGAATGCTTTCTATCTGTTATCCCTTTCATGTTGACTGTCAAATAATTTAGATAAATGCCACAGAAGTATTGTAGGAAGTATGCTTTAATAGGAATAAGTGCACACTCACTGCACTGTTTTATTTTATTGTAATATATTTTCAAGCTATGGTTTGATTAACTGTAGTGTAGATACAGAAAAAATAGCTCTTGTAATATTTGCTTCATTGGTTTATGCTTTGGTCAATTTTGCCTTCATTTTTTGTCAGACATTTATCTGTAAAGACTTAATCTAATAATCATGTGTGTTAAGTTTCATTTAATGAAAGATGTCAGGCTTTATGTGAATTTGCTAATGAAAAATCTGATAAGAATGTTCGGTGTGCTAGATGTATGCTACATAAATCAGTTTATTAGCTTCAGGAACTGTATGTATCTATGGTTAAGAGATATATCTGTCTACTAGCTCTGGTCACTGAGATAGTGGCCGTTTTATGGCCATTCAGAAAGTGAGGAACACTGCAGTTCATGATCTTTAGGATGATTTATCATAAATCATTTTTCCTGTGGATGAAGCACTGATTTGAAAAAAGAGGTCACCACTTGTTGACTACTAGTTGCAGAAGATATTTTTGGAAGGCAACTGGAGGCATCTCTTGTCCTGTTGATTCTCAGCTGATTGCTCTTGTATTCCAGATTAATTCAAAAATAGTTTTCTCAATTTTATACTCTGTATAAAGATCACTGACGCAGAATACTTTATTAAAGGAGCAGGATTTCTCTTGAGTAGCTGCATGCTGTACCACAACAATGATGCAGTGGTCAAAGGTGAGGTTGAACTCTTAAAAACCTGAAAATCATTCTCTACAGCCTAAAACCAATGAAAAAATAAGAGAGAGAGACAGATTTCACTGATTTCTTACCTCAAAATAAGAATATCCCTTTATTTAAATAGCCCAACTATTATACCTGCTAATATTGTCCAGGAGAATAAGTTTCCTCCTCTTAGCCATCCCATCTTGTATACATATGTTAAGATGCCACAGAGATGGAGACAAGACAATATTCCATCAATGTCATACAGAGGTATGGGAAACACAGTGCTTGAGCAGGATCCTGCTGTCAAAGTAATTTTATTTTGGGTAGCATTTAGGTTAACAGCACCTGCTCTGGGTTTAGATTGAGAGGCAGAGAGAGGAAGGCCTCGAGCAACCCCAAAGCAGTAAATGCATATGGCAAATAAAAATCATTCCCATCACTTCCCACCCTTGTTTTCCTCTGTACAAGTTTATGTTATTCTACAAAACTATGAACAGTTTTCTGTTTAGAACAGAGTTAAGAAAGTTATTCAGATTTTTAATTCAAGCTTCTGTTGTTACTTGTGTGTTCAACATAGCTCTATTAATGCTTCGCCAGAATGCTGTTTTTAGGTGAATTGATATTTATCACTAATTTTGGTGTCTCTACATATACCACTTGAAATATTACTTTTAAATACTGATAGTTCCAGCCTTTGGAAAATATAACATTTTAAAAAATTATTCTGCAAAGGACTTATTAATAGAAATAGCACTTTGTTTATAGAAGTATGTTTAAGAGTGAGATAAGATACGAGATAAGAGTGAGATTCATTTTCTCCCCCTTCTCAGAAAATCATAAGCTTCTGCAATCCATAGCAACAACATATAACCTTAATAGTGATATATAGAAATATATATAAGCATATGTACATAAAACATGTTATTGTTGAGTAATATATAATCAAAACTACTACTTGTTGCAATGGCTGCAATGGCTGAGCATTTTTTTTTTCCAAAATGACACAGAAATGAAAACAATGTTTGGTAATTACTGGGAGCTCACTCCTGAGTGATTGCTTTCATTTTCTTTTAAAAATGTAATAAATGACCTAGCACTGCTCATTTCACTTGAAGATTTCAAATGATCTCAGCATCTTTTTAAGATTAGACATTCTTAACAAGTTTCTAACATGCTGGATAAATCTAGTCTCATGCAAATTGAGCCTGCCGAAAGTTAGATGCAGATCACCTGTTGAGGATGTCTGCCTTAAGTATCTGTCTTAAAAGGGGATAAATTAGCTTCTGAAATATAAAAGATCAGTTTCGACTAGAGACTTAAGTTTTAGAGGCAAAGAGTTATGGCAGATTAATTTTATCTCTTAATGTCAACCCTGTTCTCCCTGTTGTTCTACAGTAGTATGAAGGGAAGAAATCGGAAGTATCAGGGACAGTGGAGGCATGGGTGGATCCATGTACTGTGCAATGAGAAATAGTACAGAGAAAAGGCATAGAGAGAAATCTCTTCATAGCAGATGTCAGTTGGCTAGTCAATGGGTTGTGAGGAAATAAAATTAGGCTTTCCTGGGAAAGTGTAGCAATAATAGTTCTTTGGAAAAAAATGCAGATATGGGTAGAGAAAGGTAGATTTTGAGAAGCGGTTGTCTCAACTGCCAGCATGTGGACTGTAAGTAAGGGTGTTTTAATGAGATTAGCAAGTATTTGCTAATGGGAACTATTGCTTTGCGAAGTCTTGTGATTTTTTTTTTTCTGAACATGTTTGCTCAAATTGGGAAAAATAAAAAAAAATCCAAACACTTAATAAACCTACCTGAGGACAATTCCTTAAAGAGTAATCATATTTTAATAAATGATTAGCTATTTTAGCTCCAATAGAAAAGGTTAAACTTGTGTCTTTAAAAAAGAAAAAAAAAAGAATAATTATGCTGGCACTGAGCAGCTGAGCAGCTTCAGCATTAATCTTTTTTTTTTTTTTTTCTGGAAACAATATGGCCCCTCTTTTTCTTGTGACCATGTTAGAAAAGAAATGAGTTATTACATAACGGGGCTAGAGGGAGTATCTGCCATCCCCGGGGGAGGCTTGGCGAGTCTCGGCGTCGAGCTTGGCTGCATATACATAAAGAGAAGGCAAACCTCAAAGGGGAGCATTATGCGGTTAATCTCATGCTGGCTTTAAAACTAACATCTCTGGCAGAAAGCGTCACAACAAAGGAGTGATGCAGAGAAATGGGTAAGGAGCATGAAATGAATGAGGTATAGCTGTTCAGTGAGTAATTTGAACTGACACATGAGATTGTTTGGGGTGGACAGTATCTGTCTTTCTGCATACTGTACAGTAGTTTGGCAGGGAGCACAGTATAGCTCCTGCTATATGAATAAATGGGAAACGTCTCTCACATTCTTTGCTCCTCTTCCTGGTAGCTCATAGTTTCGCATCACTGTAAATTCTGCAAGTGCCATTTTTACCACTGTTATTCTCCATATTTCATCTCTACTAGAAAAAAAATGTGTATTTCTTCTTTGCATCGTGTTATCTTCCATGACAGATGAATTTCAAAGAGCTGAAATTTCATTTCAGTTTGGATAACCATCCAAATGTTTAGATGATTCTCTGAATCATATGTGGACTACATGAACTGGCCATCTCTGAACCTGAGCTGAAAATGTGACAAAAGTATCATGTTTTTCATGAATTTTCGGGCAGTCTTGCTTTCAGTTATTGTTATATATACTACTTTGTAGTATTCTGACATTTCTAGGGGAGACAAAGAAAACACCTTGAAGTGTGACCTGTTCTATAGATCAAGGTTTAACTTAAAACGTCTAGCTTGAGTAGGTATAAAATGCATCTTATTGTATTCAGGACTATGAAATAAGCAGGTGTTCAGTGTATTTTTCTAACCAATTCATAACAACGAAGAGATTTTTATAATATAATATATAGAAAAAAAGAGTAAATGTTGCATAAAAGTATCTTGATAGGTAACATTCATCTGGCCTAAATGCAGATTTTGATAAGTTAGCTATCTAAACTATGCTGCCTTTTCAGCTCATAGAACAGCCTTCAGAAAACTATTCATTTGACCTGTCTTAGATGCCTATCTCAGAATGAGATGAATGGCTCTCTGGAGATCTCTGTTTCTCTCTGTTGAAAGGAGCTGACAGTAACAATGTTTTCAAAATACTGAAGCTGTGAAATAGAATTTCAAAAAACTTTTAATCAGACAATATGGAAGAGAGGTAGAGAAATTCCTGGTGTTTGCAGAGATCAAGGGCAGGAACTCTGGGAAGGAATGCTCTACTTTGCTTAGTTTTCAGTATGGTCTGTTTCTTTTATGAGTTTGTTACTGGTAACACTGAACAACATAACTTAGAAAAAATGATTTGTGTTCCAACCCAAACTTCACTCCATTTTTTTTCCCTTTCATGTTACTCTTTGGCCTTCTTGCAATTGTCCGTGAATTCAGTGGTGATGTCTAGATGATGAAGTGCAGAACACGGCGATAAATTCTTTTTTTTTCTTTCTACTTTTGAACATTTCAGAATCACCTTGCTCACTGCTTGGCCTTCATAACTTCTTGTAACATTTTAAACAGTTGTATAGCTTCAAAGAGCTGCTATTTTGGAGATTTTTTTTTCCAGAAGCACAAACCAGCCTTAATGATTTCCTCTCTTCTCCCTAACATATACTGACCTGGAGCTCAGATGGGCAATATATATTCCTAAATGAGTGACAGTTTTATTGTGTTATTTCACAATCCAGAAAGACCAGAAAGACTGGCGCTATATTGTGCTGGGAACTGCTGATCCCCACCTTTTCAATTGGATACATAATGTGGGTTGTAGTGCTGAGAAGTTCTACCATACCAGAACTTATTGTAACTAAATGGGTCCTTGAGGTAATTTTGGAAGACTTCATAATGTTTGCCTTTCATAATTTGTAACTTCCATGCTGAACCTGTGCAGTTGGACGTAAACTGTTAAGTTGCCCAGTGTGGCAGTCAGGAGATAAAAAGTGAGTACTGAGCAGTTATTTACATAGAAACTGTGCATACCATGCTACCATCTGAATTGTAATGATATAAATTCAGCCTGCAAGGGTAGGAACTTTAGCATGTGCAATGCATAATTAAATTTCCGGGTCCTAAAAAATCTCTACAACAAACTAAAAATCAAAACTGTAACAGTAGCCTATACTGAAGAAGCGTCTGAGTGGAAAAGCAAGCAGGTTTTGTATGTAAAAACTGAGGATAATCCTCACACATATGAGAAAACTCATATGTGACACTACATCTCAACTGCAAAGGTTATCTGTATTTCATGTTAATGTAACTCTAAGCACATGTTCTCATTGCGGGGATTCTGTGAGTTGAAGAACGCACTTTTATACTGAGCATGCAAGTTGATATTGCAGAGGATCAAAGCCTGGTGTGAAGCAGAACTGCCACCACCAGCCCAGTCCGTGCAGCCAGGCTGGCCCGCTCCCTGGGCAGCCTTCGGAGCAGAAGGCAGACCCGCGTCTGTCCGCACCGTGAAGTTACCACACTGCGCTTTCCAAGGGCTCGAAGGCATTTTGAATGACCACATGTAGCCAGGGCTTCGCTTTTGTATTGTGTTCATAGAGCAGCTTTATATTTGTACCTTAGTCCTGGAAAACTGGCATGGTGTTGGCTAAGAAAGGAAGAGTGGCACAACTTTAATCGCTGCTGATCTTCACAACACCTGGGATAAGCTGCAAGCTTGACATGTCCCTGCCCATATGGGTGGCTTGGCTGGTTTTAGGAGCTCCGACAAGATCTTGATCTGGTGCAGTATTGCTGCAAATGCTGGTAATGTGACACCCGTATCAGAAACATTAGGAAATTTTCATATTTTTGATTGATCTTTAATGAGTAAACTACTCAGTTGATGACACTGACGAGAATATGAACGGTGCACATACCACAATGTGCATGGATGTCTGATCACATGAACTTTATTTTGAAGAGCAAACAGAATGCTTGGATGGGTGATTCTTTGTTGTTTTAAGGTTGTGACATTGTCCCTGTGCTGACCTGCTTCATTTTCTCTAAGGTCAGTTACTGCTCTGTTGCAATTCATGTTACACCTTTGTTTTCCTGTCCCATTAAAGCATTGTAGTTCGCATAATGAGAAATTGTTTATTTATTTATTTATTTTACCTTTTTTAACATAGTCTTCCCAGTGTTGTTACACAGTTAGACCATGTAGCAAATGAATAAACAAACTACTTTAAAATACTCAGTTAAACAACAAAGCCAATGAGAGCTACAACTAATTAGAAGTTCTCCCATTTTAAATTAATTGTTCATAGCTCTTCATCTGGCCTTCTCTGAAAATAGTACTCTTCTTTTCTAAAAGATTTATTGTATCAATCAGTAGAGTACCTGAATAGCAGACATCATTTTCCAATTTCTTGAAAAATCTGAGCAAGTACAAGAAGTAAAAAAAAAAAACCACAAGAATTGTATAGACCTCTCTGGCAAAAAATTATAATTATCTAAATGCATTTAGCTCTTTGGTGCTCTGTAAGAGAAATCAAAGTGAAAATACATCACCAGTCTTTCATCATTTATTTTTATTGAACCAATAAAAACTTCCTTATGATACTCAGAGTTTTCCTTTTACCGCAGAAACAATGAAAATTGCGTATCCCGATGTATAGAAAGTTTCTATTTCGAGAACTGCCAACAGCTGCTTTCATGAGCTGTGCTGGTGAATTTGAGCAGACACAGGCTGCGGATGAGACATGCAGGAGATGACAACATAAAGGACGTAAACCACTGGGTAAGGTTTGTTCAAAGAGCGCTGTCAAAATAAAAAGGAATGCAAAGAAGAGAGCCCTTTTGCTGTAAAGCTTATAAAGCACAATATTCTTCACCCATATATATTTTTAACAGCAGCAACATATTTTTTTTTTCCCACAGATCTATAAGTATTAGAGACTTCCTTCATAGAAAAACAACAACCAAGATATAGAGATACAGGCTTCCTAATACAGTCAATCTCTAAAATATGCCTAAGGAGCAATGCTAGCTCTAAGTTCAGGCAAAAGAGAGAATTGCCAAAGGCAACAAAGGACGTGTAGATTCCTGTTCCTGCAGGTGCTGCAAGGAACAAAATAAAAATAAAAATAAATAAAATAAAACAAAACAAGCCTTTAAATGGCAAAAATAGCCTCTCCCACTCTCTGGGGTGCTCCTTTGTGCTCACTGCCCCCTCCCTCTAGTAAGATATCTAGTGACATTGCCTCCTTTGGGACATCCAATTGCACAGACTGCCAAAAAGTCTGAGCCAGCCCCAGTGAGGACCTCGTCCAATTAACCTAACTTGGAAATAAAAAGGTAAAAGTCGAATGTTCCTATAGATGAGCCTTACCCTCACTGCCCCGGTGGAAGAACAAGGATAAAAAGGAGCCTGATAAGCCACAAAGCTAGAGAGCAGGGATGTTGTCTAAAGTTTCTGATAAGCGAGAAAGGCAGAAAAAGACCAGCCAAGATTTTCAAAAGTGCTAGGAGTTCAGGATCTTGCGCTGAACCATTGAAGTTAAATGTGGTATTTAAATATAGCTTAAACTGGATTCCTCAAAATACAGAAAACTAAATCTTGTGGCCAGTTACTTTTGAAATACTTGGCTGTTCTCAGTGATTCTGGTGAGAGAAATTAACTGTACTTTAAAAAATATTCTGATGTAGCTTTCAGTAGGGAAAAAAAAAGGTTAAGTAATAACAAAAAGATGACTGTGCTTTTATGTTCTTAATAACAGATGCTCTGTTATTAAGTGTTTGCCTTTAGTTGCTGGCCACAGGGTGGGTGACTTTTTATAAACCTGTGTCTTTAAAGGATCCTCAAAACTTTACTTGCTAAGATTGAGAGTTAAAAAATACAGCACAGTATCTACACTTTAGAGCAAGTATGAATTTCCTGTGGTGATTTGATTTTTAGAAAAATGGATAGAGAGAATAATAGCAAAACCTAAAATTAGCTGGTAATTCTCCAAGGAACTGCTGCACTTCCCTCTCAGGATCCTTCAGCAGAAGTAATACATTTTTGTGATTTCTAGTAAAGTATTGTGAGTGTTTGAGGGAAAAGGTTTTATCTTCTGTTAATCACAGGATTCCAGAGCAGGAATTTATTAAAAAAACAACAATAGCAACAAAATCCTTATGTTGGTATATATGGGCATACTGTGGCTATCCGTATTTATAAAACTCGACAGGCATGTTCCTTTATGATTCGGAGTGTTAGCAACCTCAGTCAGCCCCAAAGTTGTCCTAAACAGTAATTATTACCTGTATGAGTGGCGTTTGGAGCCAAGCTTAGAAAGTGGCAGCAGATAAACTTCAACCACGTTCCAGATGTCTAGAGAAATTCTTCATGGCCCACGGTAGGGAACTGAATTTCTATATATCTGTCTTGTTCTCCTCCCCTTCATGGAAACTGCTGCTGGGCTTTGCAAAAACTTTTAGAAAAGCCTGTTCAGGTGCTTCATAAGCAAATAAGTTCTCTAGTGCCAAAAATGTGAAATTTTGATCTACTTTTTTTCCTAAGTGAAGAAATTCAGATTCATCTTAGGCACAAGAATGTGAAGAAAAAAAAAAAGAAGACAAAGACAAAAAAAAAAGGAAGAAAAATCCTGCCTTAGCTATGCAGGGTGAGTTATCTCACTTTACAGGCAAGAATTTTAACAGAATGATTTGCCTGAGGATCAGCAGTGAGTTTGTGGTTTGTGGGAACATTATCACTTTGAATACCCAAGTTGCAAGATTATCGTTCACCAATGTCAGTTATCATTTTAATACAGAAAGGTATCTAATTTTTTTAAGTTACACAAATAATTCATATTAATATGGAAAGGAGCTAACTTTAATGGAAAAAAAATGCTTCTGTAGCAAATATTTCAAAGCATATGTTTGCAGTGAGTGAACTATCTTCATCATATCTAGAAAGACTGTTTTCCTGCAGTTAAATTCTTTGTATAAATTAAATTCATGTGCCAAAGTACCCAGTGCTGTGGCAATACTTTTTGTATCTTATCTCTGTTAAAATACATCAACAAAAAACAAATTCCAATAAATGCCTCCACTTGCAAACCAAAATTTTGTTCAGACTTATCTGTTAAGGCAAGGGTCAAGTCCTTGGAGAGGCTGAGCAACTGAGGCTCTTATGGCTTCACTACTTACCACCACCTAATTTTGGAGCCCAGAAAAAATTTATACAGTAAATAATCTAATCATCTACTAGGGTTCAGAACTAGCACAAGTTAATAACAATACTGAAGCCATTGCTGCAAAATATTGCACGATAAAACAAAATAAATTGAAATAATCTCTCATGAGTGCCAATAATTTAGATTTAAAGGGTAATCTATAGGTATTGCAACTCCTAACAGATTGCCAAAATACTGTCTGGAGACTTCTATTGCAAACATAGTACATTTTATTATCATTTCGAAGGCTAGAAAATTGAGGAATAAATTAAGGAGCTAAAATGGGGAAAAAACAAACATTTACAGATTGGATCTGAACATATGGAAGTGTGAATCAAATTCCTCCTTTTGAAAGGATTTTATTAATGTTTAATTAGCTGAGTTGCAAACTTGAGTTTGCTCCCCATGTGTCCTCCCTTATCCAGATGCAGCACAAACTCCTGCGTCAGTGGAAATGCAGGTTTTTTGTTGCTACTTAGCAGCAGTTCATAAGTGGTGCTTTTCGTTCATTGATCTCAAGGCACTTTCATCAAGTTCACCACCTGTATGGTGAACTCTTTGCAACGCCATCCTCTCCATATTTCTCAAGATCCAGACCTTTTGAACAATATATTTTTCTTATATTGAAAGCTTGGCATTAGGAGGCTCCAATCTCATCTTAGGCTCCCACACTAAGATGTCGCCTGGGGTATTTATGTTTTCCCTTGCATCACTGCAAATACGAAGATAGAAAACTGCCCTCTCTCGGGAAGGACTACACCACCCTTATTTCCACTAAATTGCAATTAGTCTTGTTCCCCGGCACTGTAATTTTTTGGTAACCATATCTCAAGTCTAATCCTCCTCCAGCAAATTCTTGTTCTTGAATATCCATCTTCTCTTACTCCCAAATGCTCCTGTTCAGCTCTTTAAACTGAATTATTTTTGAGAGACATTCTGTTTTTCAGAAAGTATGTATAACTTCAGTGCTGTGAATTGAACATAAACAGACTTATTCTAACATATTATTACCTCATATACTTGCATTCTATTTTCTTAATTGTATTAATGCACAGTCTGGAGCACAGTTATTGAAGAGAATCATATTAACCAAGTAAAATTGTTTATGAATATCTTATACACTAAAACATATGTGCATACTGCATCCTACATTGCCACAGCTGTGATATCAAGTTATTTGCCAGTGTCCTCCATATAACAAATAGTGACTGAGACCGTGACCTAAGTTTTAGTAGATTGTTAGGATCTAAAATAGCTAAGTCTAAGTGTGAGGTCAAACAAAGGCTACTCAATTGTTAGAAAATTCATTTGCAATATTTTTTAAAAAAGTTCTTTCAGTGAGCTAGACAGAATTCTTAAAAATTCATCATTCTTTTTGCAATCCTAATGGCCACACTTGACGGTGTTTTGCATAAAGCAAAATCTTGTTTTAGATAATTATGCACAGTGCTCACACAGTTCTACACCAGTATTATTTTGCATTAAGTACAGAGATTTACTGCAGTACCTCAGGTGTTGAGGATTTTCAGTGATAACTTCTGATTCAATGGAGCATAGTAATCTCAATAATAACACTTTATGAACAATAATTCAAAAGGAATAAAGCAATAAGTTTCATATCAATTTAGAAATATTGTCTGAACCTACATAAATGCTAAAATACATGAATTCTATTGCTTAATTCACGAACAACCCTTCCTCTTTCTGTGGTGCGTGAGTTAAATGCCCAGATTCCATACTCAGTAGGACAGAGTAGTTCTGCATTTCATCACAACAAAACTAAAATATGTTAAAAAATATTAACCTTCCTCTGTCTTTCCAGCTAGAGGCACTATGGAATACTAAATACTGTTGGCCATTAAAATCATTTGACTTACGCTGTTTTTCATTTACAAAAGTTCTGGCTCAGTACCCTCAGAGTGCCCCGTGTTTTCTGGCGGATTACAGTATATATTATGCTGTATATGAAATGGTCTTAAAGGCTTAACCAGAAAACAAAACAAAATATGACCTTGGAAGTCAATTTTGTCAATCAGTCCTACCTCTGTCGTGTTGCTCTGCCTAGATCAGGCATTTTCAAGCTGCAGTGATGGGGACTGAAGCCTTCGCTCTAAGGATCCGGCAGGTTGGAGCAGTAGCACCTATGCTTGACCTGAGCTCTGTGCTTAAAATTCATGCACTATGAAGTTGAGTCTAGGCTCCAGTACCTCACCGAGCAGAAATGATTTTAACAAGGTATTTAAGATAATAGCACACTTTGTAAAATTCAGATCAGTGACTGCATTCAATCTTGCATTTATATTTACCTAAATAAGTGAGAACATTTCACTCTGATCAGAAGCATAAAAAGAGTATAAATGTGGCCATTCAGAAAATAGCTTAGTAAAAAAATCTTCTCTTTTGAAAGACACTGCATAGTATAGTCTAGAAAATAGCTTTTTGTTAATGCCAACAATTTAACTCATAATGACCTGAAGAGTAAAAAAAATAAAGTCACCTGGCAACAGCAATTTTATTAGCAGCATCTTCCCAAAGATAGACTACAGTATTCAGCAACTGGCCTAGTGTTGTCAGGGAAAGTGTGTTCCAGACATCATTAAATCACCTACATCAAAATACCAATATTGTAGCTGACCTTAAACGAACATCCATTGACAAATTCCCAAAGTGCACTCTGAAGCTTAGTTGATGGGGATAGTACAAATTAAATGCTCCAGCAAAAACAAATGTAAATGGTGTTTTCAGAATGAAATCTTGCTTTCCTTTTAGGTTTATTACCTGGCAGAAACAGGCTGGGAAAAAAAAAATCATTGTAGTATAGCACATTGCATTAACATCAAAGCAGAGAGTTTGAGATCCATCCAGAAAGGTTAAAAAAACACACGATTAAAGAGAATCATCAAAGGACAGAAGATGTAAAGGTCAGATATTTCCAGTTATTGACTGATTGGCTGGGTCAATGACGGTGATCATTAACTGCCAAGAAGTGCCCTTCCTGTCAGCCTCTGTTATATAAAAATAAAATACAAAGGAAGCTAATATCAGAAGATACTAGCTGATCACATGTGGAAGCTGGTGTTCAAAATGCTGAGGCATTTACCATGCTAATCATGATACTAATGTGCATGTGAACTCTCTCGCTTTCTCACATCCGCTACCCTCTTTTTCTCACACACATAAGTATATATATATACGCATATATATATATAGAGAGAGAGGTGTATGTCTGTGTGTATTGGACTCCCCTAAACCTAAGAATGGGCCACCACATTACTCACGGTTCTCACTAGGTAAGAAAGGTAAGAAAAAATCTCAGAGATTAATGAAGTGATAAATTTTGTGTTAATCGATAACTGAGGAGATGTGAAAATTTTAAAAGCAAGGACAAAAATGTATAATTTGGTATGGTAACTTTTGTATAGAAGAGAAGAACTGCTGGGAAGCAGAAAAACAAGCAATTATAAAAACAAAAAAGGATTAAGGAGATATTTTTTCCTGCTGTGTACAAGCACCTGGATGGCAGAAAGCCTAGAATTGGATTACCTTTGAATTTTCTAAATTGTTTTCACAAGAGGAATTTTTTTGACCCACATGAACAAGAGAGAAAGCTTCTTAAGGACAGGGGAAATTAATTTATATGAAGCCTCCCCTTCCATATGGATGCTCAGGGATACACCGACTGCTCAGTATTGTATAGCTTTTTAAGGTCTGAAGAGGTCAACAAAGTACAGAGCCAAATTTCATGACCTTCATAAGGAAGAAGACTGCATATCTTTGAAAGGAACACATCTTCTTCCTAATCTTTTACAGTCTCCTTTAAAAATATCTTAATCATTGACAGATAGGTAAATGGGATGTAGAAACTTTCAAAATAAAAAATGGCATGTGACGTTTTTATCCCTGCTACTTCTATTACACAGAAGAGAATATGTTTTTCCTGGTATTTTTGTTATTTTTCCTGGTATTATTTGTATTTTTCTGATCGAATGTTGTATTTGGCTCTTTAAATATGTTTTCTATGTGGGTAAAATATTTGGTGATAAACACCAAAATGATATGTGAACACTACCATCTCAATGGGAAGATAAAGGATTGGCAGTTGATAATATTTTTTCCTGAGTCAATATAAGTTGGGAGGTTCAGCATTTTCTCATTCCCCAAAAGGACGGTCAGTGTATCCCTCCACTTGTATTCACTTGTAGGGAGCTGCACTACTAATTCCAGCTGGAAAAGGTTGGAACTAGATCAGCACTAGTATTTCCCTTCCATTTTTTACAAACTTTGTTAAAATCCGTTAAGCTGTGCTGTTTCAGATTTAACATGCCAACACTAACAAAATATTAATGAAGGCTTTTTTCAGTAAAACAAACAAAAAAAATCTAACTTGAAACACAAACACATTATGAAATGCAGCCCATCCTCCCTGCCCCATATCACGAAGACTGCTCCAGGTAAGATCCAAGACTGCTCCAAAGGATGCCAGCTGTGCACTCCTGCTCTCTTCGCTAAATCGTATTTGTGAAAATGAAGGTGCTCAGACGCGACTGTACCTCCTGTAACAGGCTCTCGCTGGAGCACTATAAAAGAACCGTTTAAGCTTTTAGTCTGGCGATTCTTAGCCTGCGGTGCCTGATCCTGCCGTGTGTCCAGACAAACCTGGCCGTAAAGCAGCAGCCGGACCAAGCAGAAAGGTTCAGAGGACGAGGATTGCTGAATAGCTCGTGCTACCCCAGCCCAGCCGCGCAGAATCCAGAACCAAGCAGGGGCAACTCCCCTCCCAAGTACGCGGCTGTAGCCCCGCAGCCCTTAGACAACAGAATGTTATTTATATGGAGGAGCAGTATATGACATGCATCGATCTTGCAGGGTAGATTTTCAATTAGCGTTTCAGTGCACTGGGCATTTTGCTTAAGCCAAGAGCAGTGGGGACAGGGAGAGGCCTGTCCTATGGCTCCAAAGCGCTACCCAGGCTTTACCTGGAGGAGCAGATCAAGAATCATCAGCTTCTGCGAGTGTTCATCTGGAAAAGCAAGGTGTCCATACGGATACTGCAGGTGCAAGGTGTCCATACGGATACTGCTGTGTTTGCTAGAGAAACTGCAAGCAGGCTCACTGGTGAGAAAGACACGACTAGCCTTCATGCAGACAAATGAAAGGTTTCTTCCAATTATGAGAGTTCTTTTTTTATTTTATTTTTTCTCCAGATAAAGCATAATCTGTAAAGGTTTAAATATTTAAATGAAAATGCTTCTCCACCCTTTCTCTCTGTCAACAGCAATTAGAATTCCTGGCAGGAATACAAGTGATAAACATAAATTGTGTGTTGCATGGTATTTATAGAAAATGAATTTTAGATTTTGTATTCACAGAAGAAAAGCCCCTCTCAAGAGTCACTCATATCCTTTCAGAAACAAGAAACCACATCTCGTGACCAGTGTCCCTGGATTTTTATGAAGTGCTTGCAATGCAGAGGCAGCAAGTGAGCAGTAGATAAAAAATACTGCTGATTTTCTATTACTGACTATATTAAATATGATTATCTGTGCTCATAAACAGAAGGAAGAAAATAATTAAGCATATTTGTTATGAAATGGATTATAACAGGATATAAAAGAAAAGCACGTTCCAAGGCCTGTGAAGACAGGGGTACCTACGCTTTAGTTAACAATATATACCTCTGTACCCGCTATGGCACAGTGCATTCCATGCAACTCATTATTTCAGGCAAATAATTCACAATTTCAACCAAAAATTGAGAAAAACATTTGTTAATGCAGTATACTGATAGCAAGAAATACTGCAGCAGATTTACTGCAAGGGGAAAAAGGACTTTAACATAAACCAGTAGTTTCTCCATTTAATCCAGGAATAAAGATAAAAGGAGAAGAGAAAAATACAGCTAACAATCTTCCTGAGGCTGTTTGAGTGCAGAAAGTGCTGAACTGTGAATCAGAATTGAATAGACAGAAACATTAGCTCCTTTCAGGAGGATGTTTGCCTTACAGAGATCAGATATTGTAATAGCACAGAGCTCTGGCTCCATGCCTATGCTGTGCAACATGCAAAATAATATTTTCTTTTCTCAGCAGCCCTGCTGTAAAAACACTACAAAATCCCAGAGATATAAGCAAAAGCCCTTCAAAAAGCCTGCTGATTCTGTTGTCAAACGGGAGAAACACTAGAAGACTGATTTGCAGAACCGCTGACAAGAACCTTCTATTCCAGACTCGCAGACAGTGGAAGCACCAATAATCAACACCTTTGAAAACTGGGCTCAAAGAGACCCATTATGAAAGCTGTCTGACGATCCAGGTGCCAGACACCCTTTAAGTAATATCTGCGTGCTGTTGTCTTGAAGTGGAGCATGAATGTGTCTGCAGAGCGGATGGAGGAGTTGACCTCACTTGCTCAGGGTGTGCTCTGGTTTGCCACACCGAAGACCAGTGCGTATCAATCAGTTGACACTAAGGTTCCCTCTGACGCGTCCAGACCCTTCCGAGCATGAACTACCCCATGTAGGGCAAGCTTTAATACTGAGATTTTTAATGCACACTGGAAGAGAAAAATACAAGGAATTTTTTTCTCAAGTCTTTTAGAAAATCCAACTAAGCTTTGATTATTTAAACACTTCCAGCAAGACGGATGAAAAGCTGTTTTTCATTAATCTCCTAATCTGAGAGTCCAGCAAATCAGTGGCTGCAATCAGGGTGGAAGGAAAAATATCTTTCTGTCTTACCAGTTTTACCAAGACCAAAGTTGCCACTACATTCTCTATTGCTGTGCAGTATTGGGTATTAGGGTGGAAGGAAGGATACCAAAGCGGACAGGTTATGCCAGAAAGTGTTATTGCCTATAATCACGTACCAGAATCACCAATGTAGTCTTTCCTCTCATACTGCAATTGCCTGTGGATCTCTTGATTTCAACAGCACAAATAAGTAGTATTTGGGTTACATTTAAATAACACTTAGCAGTTCTGAGAAAGACACATAAACTGATTTTTACCACAAGCTGCTTCTAGAACACCTGCTCTCCACTGTCCTATCAACATCACACAGCCATCCATGTTGGAAGGGACCTCAAGAGGTCTCTCACTCAACCTCATGCTCAAAGCAGGGCCAGAACTGAAATGTCTCATGTATCATTATAGAACATCTCATAGGCGTCCTTCTTCACAGGCTGTCAGTTTTTGCCTTTTTTTTGAGAGAGAGAAGTAACACTTGCCACTGTGATTTATCTGGTTTTCAGTTGTAGTTCAAAGTTGTAGCTCAAAGACTGCTGTTGTGTTCCTATCCAAGAGCTCAGTGGCCTATGTCTGTTGTCACTCAGACAAGTCCTTGGTCTAATGTAAGAGGATAATCATGATCATTTACAGTATTTTTATTTATTTGAACTGCTAAATGAAGCAAAAATTACACAATCTGATTTTTTTTTCAGTAGATAAAAAAGATGAAAGATGTAACATAGCTCTCAGATATTCACTACTTTTCTTTTCACATTGTACCTTTTCAGAAAAGCATTTTTTTCCAGAGTTGGTTTTAAAAAAATCTTATGTATTTGTCTTCTGAGACTCTTTACTACAGTATGTAAAAAAATTCCAGGAGTGTATGGTGACGGTGTTTATTCAATGTGAACAGGCAGGAAAAGGGAAAATAGCAGAGGTCAGAGTGCTAGGGCAGCCACCATGAATTGATTATAGGTCTGGAAAGAGTGTCAATACTGAAAGCTTGTGGCATTACGCTCTAAAAGTACAGGAACAAAATCAATTAAAGCCAGAATGTTTCCCTCCCAGTGAACACAAAATTATTTACAAGTGGCTTATTTAAATCTAGCCAGAAGTCAGCTATTCCGGGGCCTTATTGAGCAGAAAAGATCTCCAGTCAGTTGAGGAAGGTTATAGATCTGGTTACATCACCCAGATCATCTCTTTGACAGAGTGTTGGTAATACTTGTCCTACCGTGCCTCTGTTTCAATATGTATCGCTTGTGACAGTGTTTTTTGCTGGCCATTTTTCACTGGCATTGTCTACAACTTACCCTACCCTGGCATAACCTTCCACATCATGATGACGAGTACAGTGTAAAAATAGAGAGCACAGCGCATCTTCTGTAGCAGCAAAAAAAGCCACTAAGACCAGTATTTTGGAAATCCTCATCTAACCCATAGCTAGAAACTGCTTTAAACATCGCCCACACTGCAGTCATAGATTTCCTGCTAAGCACCTCTCCACAATCTCGATGCAAACTACTGCAAAGGCTGGCAAGCTAATAGCTGATCTGGCTCAAAGCCAGCCTGATTTTGCCTGTCCCCATTAAAAGTCTAGGGCATCTCTATATTAGCAAGTAGCACATCATAACTGGCGTGGATCTATAGAGTCAAACAGTGGGTGCAGAGGAGTCGACGGTTACACATTTTAAGGGCTTTGGTTTGGACTAGCTCTGATTTGGGCCCTCCACAGAACATCCACTAGCGGTTAGTGCATACCTCCTGGATCACGTCTTCTGGTTTCATCTGAGAGGGATTCAGTCTGTATGCTCCAGGACCACTCAGCACCAAGAACCAGGACACAGTAAATGGGACAGGCTGTTTGCTTCACAAATACAGTCCTGATCTGAACTAAAATGATCATACAGGCACATCTAGGGATGTATTCGGAGTGGTTTTAGTCCAAGGAAGTCATTTGCATAGGAAGAGATTCTGATTCTAAAAGCACTCTTTGCCACTTACATTGTCTCTGCAGGGCTAAAGCCAAGATTGGCAAGTCTGATGAGCAGCTGTGACTACCTGCGAATTATTTCCCTTTCTTGTTGCTAAATGTAGGGCTAAAACCTGCTTTTCTCTTACACAGTAAATTTCCCAGAGATGCAAATACCTGCCTTTCTGTAATTCAGAAGTTTAAAAATGAGCAATACAAATCACTGATTTTGAAATCTTTTGACATTGTGGGCCTCCTCTGTCACACTTTGATACTAACTGGTTCCTAAAGCATATTCAGCTCAGCCCATCTCTGTCAGAGTTTGTCATCTTCCAAGCCTGTCCTTTGACTGATCTCTGTTCTCATGATTTAGGGGAGTTTTCCTGGGGACAGTACTGGGTAGGGGAGATGTTTATTGCTGCCATGCCACAGAAGCCGGAAGGGCTGTTTTCCAACAAGTTGACTCCTCTGTTCAAACTCTGCAAGCTTACTCCAGGGCCAGCCTGAATAGCGTGTTAGAAACAGCATGACAAAATCGTCCCAGCGTATACACATGACCCTCATCTACTGCTCATCTATTGAGAGGAAGATAATGGGATGTATTGATGGGATGTATTGCTTCTTTTGTTGATTTTCTTTTTCTTTTTTTTTCCCCTTATCTCCATGCAACTAAGCAAAATTATTTATAAAGATAAATGGTTTTCAAAGAGATGAAGACTCAGCCATTTATATCAAGCAACATATGCCTAATGGAGCTTTATGTGTGACCTGTTCACAAGCAGTTAGGGATCTTCATTAGTGACTTCCAGGGGAGTAGCTCAGTGCTCTGGAAAAATCTCAGCCTATCTCTCTAGTGACTAAATACTGGTTCTGTCGCAAGTAATCCGGGGACTTGATGCCAATACAAGAGGTGTCATTGAATTCACTGTGTACCAGTTTCTTATCCCTGGCACTCCTCATCCAGATAATCAAAGAGATTATAATGATTGTTTCTGAATAATTCCTTTCCTTTTAAGCTTCCAAATTTCTCATCAATATTAGTTATGCTTGTGCAAGACTTGTCAGTTTTCTTCACGGTTTAAAGGGAACGTGCATAATAGAGAACTCTTTCTTACTCATGGCTCTATTGTAGAGCCGGCGCAACCACTGCCCACTCATTCCAAGCAGCTTTTGTTCTGGAGTAATTTGCCCAAAGAATTACACTTTTAAAAGGGGGGAAAAAATAATGAGCAGTTCTAAGCCTGCTGAGCATAACACTGCTGCACAAGGAGTACAAGGACTGTACCCGTTGTACATAGCCTTTGAGGTTAGGGTGCCTTCATCGCATACTGCAAGAACATGAATTTGAAAAGACTCATACTCCAACTCCACGGGAATCTGGAGAGGCAGGTAATAAGGCCATCCTATCTCACCATCAATTTATGTGGTAAATCTTCCCATGGATTCAGTCCCTACATCCCATCAACCTGACAGTGGTTATCTTTACATAGCAGCAGACCTGTCTCACAGATGAAGTAACTTCTTTGGAAGACCGGGGACATTCACAACAGTGGTACTCCAAACATGTCCCCTGCACACATGGAGTTGAAATGACCTTCTACTGCTCCTGCAAAAATGCTGATTTATGGTCCAGATGCATTGCCTAACCAGGCTGGATTTTTATTTTTATTTTTATTTTTATTTTTATTTTTATTTTATTTTATTTTATTTTAGCAGTGTAAGGAACTGTGGCATTGTAGCATTGTAGCAGGAAAAGCAGTTTAAGGAACTGTGGCCAAACATAGACTTGTATTTACTCTCCTTGTTGATCCTGCCCAGTCACCAGGTTGACCCGCAGACTCTAGAAGGGGAAAACTTACCTCATAGTAGCAGCCAATCTGCTTTTTGTAGGGAAAGATAGAAGATGGATTTAGATAAAGACACTCTCCACAAATACAGTATTTTTTTTAATGTACCCGAGAATGTGCTAGGCTTTTCACTGGAAACCTGCCAAGACACATTCCCTATTCAAAATGATTTCTAGCATAGATTTAAAACTTGCCTTGATAAATAAAATGACAACAAGCAATTGAAAGGAAACAATGCAGAAAAAAGAATGCACAGAACTTATAATCATATGTTTAGTGAAAACATACAAGTATCTTTGGGCTCTGCATATTTTACCTAGTTTATGGAAGACTAAATTGAGGTAACAAAAAGTTAAATAATTTACAAAATCATTACTGAAAGACTCAGAGAAGACTGTGTCGGCGGCAGTCCAATTCCACAGGGAAAGAAACTTGTATTCAAGTAGAAAGGAACTGGCTGAGCAAGCAGCTGCATATTGTTGAAGATTTGTTGAGGATTTGATCAGACTATGTAAATGCTAAGCTTTCTCCCCATTACTATTCCGTAAGTTCCAGTTTTATACCCGTTTTAGAGGTGCAAATCATACACTCAAACATAAAAATGCCTGATTCATACATGACTAAACAGGTCTCTGGTAGAACTGGAAGCAGACTTCAAACACTCTGAATCTCAGTCTTCCTAAGTTTTGGAAAGCCTCTTTTTTTCTATAAATGTAGTGAGGTGCAATTGAAACAAACATGCAGTGACCCAAGATGCACAGAATACAGCAAAATCTTGAATATTCTATCTATGCTCATTCTTTAAACACAAGTTATACCCACAGCATAACAGGAAATTGGATTCATAACTTTCAGGATCTTACAAATGCATTTATAAATACATACTTACAAAAATAGCTAAGGAGCCATACTTTTTACGGGACCAGCATTCTTAGCAGGAAGAATATGCCTAATAGTTTTCCTTACTTTCTGAACTTCACTGCAGTTCTATGGCATTTCCAGTTAATTTTCTAGGATGACCATGTTATCATTTTGCTGAAATGCTACTTAGATTAGTTGAATTCAAAGATCAAACTATTTTTAATATTTAGCTAAGTGATTTCAAAACATGGCTTCTCATGAAGCGTACAGAATATTTTAAACCCTATTGCCCTTGCAAACTATGCATATATTTAAAAATTTATATTAACATCATCTTAAAATATATTTATATTAGCTTACTCACTGAATCACAGTGAAGATTCCCAATGGATTATCATAAAGATCCATTGTACTTAAGTAGATTGTAGTAGGCAGCAAAGAGAAGTGCTCAGCAGTCTTGGTCCGGGAGTCTGTGCCTCTTCCCTTTCTCTTCCCTTTACAGGCGCACAACCCTCCTCTTCAAGTCTTGCTCTGTTTCACCCTCTCCAGCTCTCCAAGTCAATTCATCTATTAAACTGCTAATGTTGCTGTTGGTTAAGAGCTAACATAAGCACTGCCCAGTGGCAAGGGAAGCCGGGACAGGGGTTCTGCTACGGTGACGTTCCCCCACGCCACTGAATGTCAATACAGTGGACGTGGAGAATCAATATGGAAATGGCAGCCCCATGGTCTGGCCTATAATGATTTAATGACAATTTTAAAAACTATTTCATAGCTTCACCTTGAAACAAGCCTTGAGATTAACCTCAACAAACATAAATAGTAATTTTATGCAGCACATTATAATATATTGCAAATGTTACATCCTTGTGTTTGAAACCCCATATTAATGTCTCAGTGTTTTTGGTTGTTAAGAGGGAAAGGCAGAGTTCTGCTTCTTTTTCCTTATCTTTGCTGGATTAGTATTCATATTATTGAACATGACCTTGGGTTTATACTGAAATTATTTTTTGTTTTCAATTATGGAAAAATAAATAGCTGTAAGAAGAGAGAAGGGAGAGCAGAGGCTGCAATGGATGGAGAATGTATCTAGAAAATCCATGCCAAGGTTATAGAGGCTTATTGCAAATGCAAAGTTGTCAATGTGCCGGGTTATTACTGTGTTGCTGGACTAAGATTTTAACAGACTCGAATAAAGAAACGGAGATCATTCAGAATCTTCCCTTTTAAAAGTGCCAAACTGAACCCAGTCTTAATGTTCAAGGCAGAGGCTGAGCACGTACCTGCATGAGCCTTGCTGAAATGTCACTGTCTGCAGGGCCCATTACACACTAACAGGACAGTTTGGCCTATTCACAAATTTATGTTTTGACCTTTCTCTTGGGATCACAGGAAAGGTGAATATCTCCACTTGTGTAAAGAACAGATGGGAATTTTTCCTAAGATAAGCTTTAACTAAGCAGCCTATCACCACTTTAATCGCTTTCTTCACAAGCTTAGTTTGAATAGATGGTCTAAGACTGAAAATCTTCAGCATAGTGAAAAACTCCGTGAGCAAGAATTTGAGCATCCTGCCTGAATTCTGGTCCTAGCTCTGAAACCAGTTCAGTTTCTGACTGAATTGGTTTCAACCATTCATGTGTAGTTGTAGGGCTCTAAAAAACATGACATGTAGGGCTCTATATAAAAAAAAAAAAAAAGAAAAAGGAAAATAAACAACATCCCAAAGGCTCATTATCTCCCTAAACTGAAGTACAAGCCAGCACTAATTGTATGTCTGTAATCATAAGTTGAAAATGTAGGCTTCATCTCAAATTAAACAAGCATTTTTTTGAAATGGAGATTTTCCACTGAATTTGAGAGGATTTACAGTAGCTATTTAGACCTCTGCCATTTCTGTATCACCCTCCACATCTCCAAAACAGGGATAAAACCATACTTGTCTAAAGATTTTTCAGGTAATATTTGTGGAGTGAATTGACAATCTCATCACTTTTAGATTCTCAGGTTTTCTCCCCATTGCATGTGTTTCCACTGGATCTTTTCCTTACTCCTGTTTCAGATTCTCTATTATTCTACATAACAACAGTCTTGTTTCTCCTTCATGATATGTAAGACATGTTACTGAAGTTATTAGTTACCAGACGTTGGGTCCAAAGTCATACCAGTAATACTTTACTGTGAGGGAACTCAGTAAATCCCTCTAGAAGTAATACGATACACAATGAGGTATGTAATAGAAGTCAACCTCCAGTATAAGCAACTTCTTCATTTCAAACTTTCTCGTTTAAAGTTTTATTGAAAAAGAACACCGAAAGGAATAGGGGAGTGGGGGAGAAAGGGACACATATTAATTTATTTACTCTCCTCAGCAGATCTTTTGTGAATGAAAACAAACTAAGCACTTAATGTAATCCTTTTCTCTTGCTACATTCTTAATACCGTCTTGAGAATTATGTACTCAACATTTGGGGCCAGATGCTCATCTGACATGAACTGATGGACACACATTGCAATCAGTAAAGCAGTGATGATTTATATGCACTAAACGTTACAGCAACTGGTCGTTAATAAAGGGATTTCATAGGTTATGTAACTGGTAATTTCGGTGCAGGATTTGTTTTTAATACGATTGACCTTGCCCAGAGACCAGCCTGTAACATTATCCTTGGAAAAGATGCTATTTCAACAAGAAAAGGACAAAAATCAACTAACGCCATAATAATTGCGTTCTTAAAAATTGTGACATTCTTCCCCAACTGTTACGTCTGACACTTTTTCATTTTAATTAGAAGGATGGGACTCATCTGACCAAGTGCAGAGATTTAACACTCTCACCTGAGGCTCACAAACTGTCAAAGAACAGGAGAAGGCCCTTTTGAAATATAATTCATCTCTGCTTCTTTGGGACATAGTTTGGTCTTGCGAATCCCATCATAAGAGTAGGTATAGCCCTCTAAAGCGGAGTGAGGCTACCCACCGGTAGTGGAGCCAACCCAAGGGAAGAGCAGACACAGACCTGCCAGGTTTCTGCCTGGTTCTTGGAGGCATTCTGCAGACTTAATCACCGCGGCTATCTCACCCACCCCCAGGCAGGCCATTACTCCTCATTTACAGTAGAATAGGGTCCAGGTTGCTTTGGGGTCTTTGTCATGACCCACCATGTTATGTTGTGCTGCTATGTAGTATATTATCAGGGTACACATTATAATAACTATTCTTTTTCTTACCCTTGGCATGTCCACCCACATAAATGCGAGCTGTACACATCTGGGAAGAGCCGCTAGGAAGGCCAGTCACATTGCTTCGCCAAAATGGGCTTAGGGTTTTAAATCAAATCTTGGGCCTAATTCTCTTTGCACTTACTTTTATCCGCACGAGTTTCACTCCATTGGCTGTAAAATATTTTTTAAGTATAGGGAGAGTAAATGCAAATGCAGTTTTGTAAAGCCTAAAGACCTTGGATGAAATAAATGAGTACACAAAATATTACTGATAAATTGCCAGTTTCACTGTGCAGCTTGAAATCAGATTAATCACTACTTTATAGGAAATACTAAAAATGAGAACATTGCTTGTAATGTCAGTGACGTGTGTCTGACGGCATTTCAATACACAAAAGTTTCTATTGTAGCAATCAATAGGTCATATGTGGAGTACTTAGCACAATTACTAAGTAGCAAGATGGGAAAATTCAATTTGGAAAAAAAAATGCTGTGAATCCTACATAAGGATAAGAAAGGGGAGAATTTGTCTACACAATAGCTAACCTAAACGTGCTCTTGATCTGTAGCTTCCTTCACTTGATCTTGGCAGCCCTCGTAGATAATTTCAGGTAGGTTATTTCACAGATTATATTTCAGGCATCTTCAGGCCTCTGTGGTATAGCTGTCGTGTCCATGCTAGTGACCCACTGCTAGCTTCCAAGGCAGTTTGTAGGCTGTAAGTCAACTGATGTGCTTTAGCTAACTACTTCAGAGGTGAGGTGAATCAAGCTCACAAGTGTCCATTTCTCTCCATTACTGTAAGAATTCACCGTGATAAGCTTGGAAGTAGATGTCCGCATTAAAGGAAGGGAACCTGAAGCGATGAGAGCTATTGAGTGTGTGGTACTGCAAAGAGCAGTACTTTGTATACAACACAGAGGAGCAGGAGTTGGAGGAGGAACGCTGACCTGGGTGCTCAAGAGAGTCTGTGCCTTAAATCCTGTGCCCCTGAGGCTCTACATTAGAACTGCACGAATATCAGATATAAACTGGTATTTAGCTTTATACTGGTCTTTCAAGATGACTATATGAAAATTTGCTGTACTGATACAGTCTTCCATAAAATTATACTTACTGCTGTGACGGAGTCTGTCCAGCTGCATGGCCTTTCAAAGATTTGAAAATATCTTTTGTAAGGAGAACCTTTAACATGTCAGAAAGTATGGTCTTAGCAGCAGTTGTGTGAAAAATACATTTTGGCAATAGGATAATAGAGCTTACTGAAACAAAAACATTAATAAACTCACAATTCAGGGTTGCACATAAGTTGGTGTTTTGGGTAGACATGAGTTTGAACTCTCTTCCCATTATTTATCATATTTACATTCTCCCTTAAAGTCTTTCATACAGCACAAAGTGCTTCCCATTTGCAAATGAACTACTGCTCACCTTCCAAGCTCATCTCTACCCCTGGTCATTAGTGAAAAGAAATGAGATGTGGAAAGGAATAGGTTGAGTAGCCATGGGCAGACAGGTCATGCTGAAGTTCAGCAGTGTCAGGGTAAGACCCAGGAAGCCAGCAAGGAGGGGGCAGAGCTGAAGGACAGCGCTAATGCAGCCAATCTCTGATCTAGAATTCATTTGATACCGTAGTTCATTTGTTTAGCCTTCATCCTGTGTTTGATTGGTATTTATTGATGTTTGCATTAAAACAAGTACCTTTTGCTCTAATGCTGTATAAACAAAGCTATATAAAGCATTTGACATGCATAGGAAAATTCTTCATATGCTACTATTTATCTTCTTAAAACTAGTAAATAAATCATAAATAAAAGAGAGAAAACAAACAAACTGATCTTCAGGTGCACTACAGAGCTGTAGCAGGTGTTATTGCTAAGTATTAAGTTGCTGGGAAATGTAAAAGGAGAAGAAAATTTTTAATCTTACTTTCTCAACCTTGTACCTGTCAGATAAGATCCTATGATATAATACCATTTTCAGAATTTATTGCAATATATTTTGAATATGCATGGAACAATTAATCTTTTAATAACTGGAATATATAGAGGAAAGTGAGAGAAACCTTTGTACTGCCTTAAATGTGGGTAAACATAGTTTTTTTATTTTGGAGAATTAGATATATGGAAACTCTAATAACAATTGACTTAAGTATCTCCCTTATTGCCCTTAACCAACATAAACTGACACCTATTGTAAGTGAACTAGGATTGTGACCCGAGAAGACAGGTCCCACTAGAAGATTTATATCTATTCCAACTCATTCTGACACAAAGTTGCCCTGGCAACCAGAAAAAGTGGATTATGATCAAGGTTAAAGAGCTCACAGATGGTTTTCCAATGACTGACAAGGCAGGTTCGTTAAAAATTAAGCTGGGGCCAATCACTTAGGCTGTCATTTTTGGTGGTTACTCGCTTCTTACAGCAGCTGAGCTGCTGTGGCACTTGAAATGTGTATGCACTTGTGTCACTGGTAAAGTAAATGTAAAATTGTGATGTGCTGTATCTCACAGGCTCACTTGTTACCTGCTGTTCATGAAACCCAAGCACCAACAAGCTACATCAGCAGTGACAAGCATCATTCCTCATGTTCCTCATGTTCATGTGAACATGAGCCACATGGCTACTGAACAACCCATTCAAATTACAAACCTGACTTACACACAATAATGACACTAAAGGTGATGCACCTGGAAATTATGTTCTGGATCGTCACTAACTCAGCAAGTCATGATTAAAGATCACTTAGCCAGGACACACCAGCGCACCAACTTTTCTTATTTATGTTTATGTCTAATTTCTATCATGGAGTTCCAATGAGCCATATTCGTCATTCCCATACAGCCATCAGAGTAATGAACAATGCGGAAGCTATATGTCATTTAAAAATTATGTTCCTAAATTCATACGTATTCAGAGAAATGTAATTCAGCACCATCCATATCTGCCAAGAGGTGTACCTCTGTTGTAAATATGGTGTTTTTCTTAGCGATCAAAAAAAAAAAAAGGCAGTGCCTTAGCAATTGTCAGCAATTGCCCTGGTTAACTCACTTGTAAGGATCTGTATGAAGCTCTGTAGATGAATGCATTTACAGCTAAAAATTGAGTAAGGTGAACTGAAGAAGAAATTCAACTCCAGAAAGAGAAAATTTCATGACAGAATTGCTAAAGGAGGTGCTCTGAGTGTTAGAAGGCTGTGTAAAGTATCTTGGTAGTCAGCTTGACAGGACAGTCTTCTAACCAGAAAACATTTCAGAGTCAGACAGAAATCATAAACACATCCAAAACACACCTTAAATGATATGTGTTTAAATTCTGCATGTCGTCCTCCTCTCTCTCTCTTTTTTTTTTTTTTTTTTGGTATAGTGTCAGAGCTAACTATCCCATTTTTTATTAAGGAGGTGATGCTAAGTATGGGTCTTGGGCCTTCTGACAGCTCCCAGGGTCAGTCACAAGATGCCCAGCAGAGCACCGAGCTCCCCTGCTCCAGGCCGCAGGGCTGGCAGTGGGTCAGCAGCACAAGGGAAGAGCCCGAGGCATGTGCCTACTGGAAGATGACCTTGACTGGCAAATTCTTGCCCTTCCGCAAGACATTTGGGGCAGTGCCCCAGTCACCAGGTCTCCTCAAAATCTAAAGATGCTCCAGCGCAATGAAATATGATGGAAGATAAGAGACACATTTCTCACTCTGATTGTCTTAGTGGTTTCTCTCACATATCTCTAGGGCAATGACTTCTGTGGAGGAAAAAGATCTCTTTTTGCACCTTTCTGCTGCCTAACGCTCAATAAAGCATTTTCCTCTTAACTCAGTTTGGCTCTTTACTATTTTGGGTAACCACACAAGCGCACACACTATTGCTAGTACATCTCTCACCCATACCAAAAGCCCTCTGCTACACACCTCCTCCTTCTGCTCATTCCTGCTCTTGTCTTGGAAGCTGTTCAGGCAAATCAGCAGCTGAAACTTAATCTTTTTTTTAATTACTAACAACTGCATGTACCAGTGCATGTACGACTGTAAATCTACATCAGCGTGAGCGCTGACCTCAAATCTCCTTTGCATTGGCATAACTTGCCAGACCTCATCCATATAAATATTGCTTTTCAACAATGAAAATATTTTATTCTTTTTTTTTTTTCTATCTAGGATTAATGACAGGATGAAGACTTCTTTTTCTTTGCCTCCTTATGTAGAAACTTTGTTAAACTGCAAAGTATCTGCCTCTGCATTCTGATCATAGGACTGGTTTTCAAAAGCAGCTAGCAATTTGGGGAGCTTTAATGTGGGATGCAGGATAGAAGTCTCATTTATAAAACTTTTACACTGTATCTTTTGGAAGATCATCGCCCACTGAAACAGCTATCTGTGTGCAACTTAACATGTGAGATATTTGAAACTAAAGACTTTCCTGAAAACATCAACTTTCACTCTTTATCCAGAATTACTGTGAGAAAAAATATACTCTTAGGCTCTAGATCTCCACTGAAAATTGTACCTATGCTTGCTCTCGGATTTTTTTTCCCTATATATTTAGTTTTTGAGCAACCTAGTTTTCTCTACTGAAGGTTGTGAATAACAGATGTAACCTCATCGTCCTTACTGACTTCGCTGAGCTATAATTGAACTCCCCTTTTGGTACGCTCTCAGCAGTGTTGCTTGTATGCTGCAAGCCCTCTAAATACTAATATTGAATTTCTTCCATCAAAAACCAGTCCCTAGGGGAAAAAACAAACCAGAAATAATTAAATTCATCTAGTAAACCACAGGCTCATTTGAATAACATTGCCTCCTCTTAATGCTCTGTGTACATACAGTAAGCATAGATCATTACAGCCTGGCAGCAGCACGGTCTCCTGCGAAGCCAAGATTCTCAGTGTTGGCTTCACAAATAGCTAGTGCTTTCAATGAGGAGGAGAAGAAAACTAAGTTTCTTCATTTTTTCCCCAAGTAGAAATGCCTGCGTGTTCTGTTGCCAGGTCTTTCATAAAGCATTCTGCTTTCCATGAGGACTTTCTATACTGCACCAGTAGTTTTTTACGGTTCCTATCTGCCAGAGTAGAACTACAGCAGTCTTATGTCAAGCTGGTTATGTACCTGATTGAAATACTTCCGCATTTCACCTGGAGCTCATCACTTCTCTTGCTGCTGCATCGTTGACAGGATGAGCCAGTTCACAGTTCATGTCTTGCCCAGAATCATTCGTATAAATGAGGCGCCTCAGCGGTGCAAGTGCTGACCAGCAGTCTATGGACTTCTGCTTAATATTTCTCTTCAATATGACACAGCTTCTCTTATGGATTCCTCCCTTTTCACTAAGTTGTTCATCTTCCTGTTTAATTTGTTACACTGAATTTCTCCTAGCACAGACTGTCAGGTAGGCAGAAATCTGCAATCAAGTGGCATTTATCAGGGGCCTTGCTGAAATTTGGGGTTGTATATAAAGTGCAGCGATGAATGTCAGCTTTTCTATCTTCAGGCAGCTCATGACACAGAAAAGTTTTGTAGTCAATAATTTAAGTCAAAAAGTAGATGTGATTGGATATTGGAAAGAAGTGGGCTGTTTTTTATTTTTAAAATTAATCCTTTCCAGCTATGCTACTTTGTATTTTGCATGTCAAAAATAAAAATCATACAGATATATATATAAAATCACACTTTAAAAATCAAAGATAACCATAAAAAATTCAAATAGAAAGCTCTATATGTCATTTAACTGAACTGCTCCTTACTAGACACTGGTTGAACTGCAGGAGAAGACTGATGCTTACTGGATCAAAGCAAATGGGAGTTTTACCTTCCGGGCCCAGCTCTGCTGAAGGGTCTCAGTACAGATTTGGGTAACTCCCAAATTTCTTGTGTTTCAGTTTCCTTCTACACAAAGTGAGAATGTATATTCACTTGCTATGTCACACAAAGGTAAAATATATAAAAAATGCCTGTATTTTTTGAAGAATTTCACCAAAAGACAATGACCAAGTGAGCAGCATTATATTTTTCATTCTTAAAATTCTCCATATCAAGATAGGACAATGCAGTTTTTCATTCACATATCTTCTAACTTATTTTGTTTTCCATTAGGATAAGGGTTTCCATGTTTTGGTGGAACCCGAATGCAGCTTCAGTGATAAACAAAGACTTTTGTTTTCCTAGGGTTTAGCAGGCGTGCTGTACACAGCCAACTTCTTCACTTTCTCTAGTTGGGAGAAACATTCCAGGAAGAACTACAGCTATCCTTTCCTGAAGTCCTGAAAGTAGTGTGGGTGGCACTAGTGTCACATAAAAGAAAAATTAAACATATCACCTACAATGACAAAGCCTTCTTAAGAAATTCACATTCACAACCTTACCACAAAAAAAAAGGAACCATCAGGAAAGAAAAATACACATTCTTATGCATAACAGTAGTCTTATTTTATAGCACATCATTTGTATAACCATTTATTTTTAACAGCTGGTGAATAAATGACTTTACTATAATGTTGAGCTTTCTTTCACTTGCTGCATGTATTTTTCCACAGAAGTCTGATCCAAAGTCAAATGAAAGTCGGTCCACATCAGTTTACAAGTGAATATTCTGTTTGACATTAATCCAAGGTCTGGTCATGCTCCTTCCGATATCAGCGACAAATCTATGGTCCCATGTGTTCTTTCATTTGATTACAAAGACAACCAAACAAAATTGCTAGATGGCTAGAAATCTGGCAGAAACTTGAATCCCAGAGCTTCAACAATTCAGAGATTAGAGATATGCTCATATTTTTAAGAAAGCATGCAGTGTGATATCTCTAATATGCAAAACACATCAGATGAATATAAACAAGCTGCTTTTATAGTGCAAAATAAATGTTAGATAGAAAAATTAATGTCATCTCAGGTTTCCAAATGGTCATTTACAGATCATTTTACTGAACTCTTTCCCAAGTTATTTGTTCCAGTACACATTATAAATCACTAGTGTATCATTCTAATGACACAGAATTGCTTAAAAAGCTGTTAAATAATTGCTGGTAAAATTTTACATCCATAGCATCAGCTTTTTTAAAGCTTAAAAATGTTGAACTGTAGCAGGCATTTTCCCAGATGTTCCCACCTACCTCTCCTTAGCTAGGGACGATTCAGAAAGGAAGTGTACCCAGAAGCCGGCTCTGTAGCCACTTTGCGCTGTAACGATCCAGGTTTCCCCTTGAGGCACTGCAATAATTAATGCCATGAACCCTAGTCACGGCAGCAGCCTGAACAAGGGTGAACCCAAACCACACTCCTCTTGGAAATGCCAGTCACCGTAGGCTTGCTGCAGCAGAAACTGGGGAGCAATAGAGTGTGTGTCTACACCAGTATATGGATACTCTGAATATCCTTTTTGCTCAGTCGCAAAGGAGGAGTTTCTTTTTGCAAGCCAGTATTCTGTTTTTTCCTATGGTCCTTATATTATATTAACACTGATTTTTCACTTCTTGGCATCTTCACAGCCTTTTTATATTTTTTAAATCCTTTCTTCTGCCTTCCATAAATATCACATATACCTGTCAGTCCTCCCGGGACCCAGCAGAAATATACAGGCTCTCCTAATTTGCAGTGAATGCTACGTCGGCAGCACGCGTGGCAGTCGCTGGGGTGCTTGGCTTACCCGCTGCTCAGTAAGCCTGCCCTCTGGCATGGCCAGGGCCACACACTTGAGGACACCGCACGCTTGACTTCGGTGAGGAGATTACCCTGTTCCCTGGTGTGTGCAGACAAGATGTCTGCGGGCAATCTGCAATCTGCCAAGCTGATAAAGTGCGAACTGGAAGCAGAACACACTTTGTTTACTGTTGTTCGCGAGATCCCTCCTCCAGGGAGGCAGCCAATATTTCTTTCTCTAGGAAAGACGCTGTCTCCTCACTCTTGAAGAGCGCGGGCCATTAAGACGTCTTGTGAAGAGAGAGAAATCTTTGGCTAAGAATCAGTGCCAAGATCTGCTGTTATATGAGGTGCTTGCTTGCTTGCTCTGTGCTTCTTGAGTGACGTGTTGGTTAAGAACAAATGTGTCTTTGTCCACAGTAAGTGTTAAGACTCCAAAGCACTCTCAGGAATGTTGGAATGGACTAGAAAATCCTACTTAGCCATGCTGAAATGCCGAAGTAGAAACTCTGAATTCTTTGGCAAATGTTTGTTACTTCTTATTGTTCCTACAGGGAAACCTGCCTACCTTTGGCAGGGCAAATGTGCAGGAACATCAGCCATGTTACCCTAATGGACAGATAGCTGGGCAGGCAGACAGTAAACAGACATAGCAGTCAAATATCACTGATTTTTTCATTCCTTTTACACCCCAGTTTCTGCTGGATGGGTAACAAGACAAGCAATGACTTCTGAGGTACATATGCTGCCTCCTCACGTACCTGGCCTACAACCTGGTGCCCAAAATGGCAATTCTCTCCACTAGAGCCCTTCTTCCATATGGACCGCCTTCCCTTCTCCAACTCTGGTGCTTCTGATCTGACAGGCTACCAGGGCAAAGGCTACTTGCATGCAATAGCAACTAACCCCCCAAACCTGCAACACTCAAACATCTCCTTTTAGCAGCTTGCACCGCTTTGCCAGCCACGTAAGAAGTGATACCTGATAAGCTCAGTCAAATTTTCTGCAGAAACTATCTTCTCATAAAAAGTTGTATTTTTGATTGAATCGAAAAGCAAGAACTGAAAGCATTTGCTTTGCTTTCCCTTCTTTTTTTATTCAAAAACTACATACCAGAACTGAGCGCTATTGTATTTAGGCTGAAAACCAAAATATTTTGGACAAAAGCCAGAACTTTTCAGCTGAGAACTAGCTAATGCTTCATCACGGTGGTTAGCAGATGTGACTGGATACACACAGGGAGTGAATTTGTTCAGCAAAATTTGACATATTTTCATAGACATATTTCAAGTAGCAAAGAAACGCTTTGAAAATACAGTGATATATTAACAAGAAATCTTCTATTGATCTCCAAGATAAGCTACATGTGTGAACATGCAGTGGAAGTGGTAATAAGACCCTTATGTAGTTCTTCTGCTCCTTATCCTCCCTGCTGCACACAGTCTGTCGGTCACCCGGCAGGAGCTAGCAGTCACAACTGGTGGATAATGGGCATGCAAAAAGCTGTCACTTCAAATCTCATTTAAACGGGTGTTAGCTTTTATATACGGCACCCCCAGCTGATGGAGAAATTCACTCGGTAAGGGCGGCAGCCTCCGTAAAGGATAATGATTCCATGTGCCTGAGATGCTCTGTTATTTAAAGGTTTACTGTATGTGGCAATCTATAAAGAGCTGAAAAAAGCTCCCCACTTCACATGTACTTCAACACAGGAGGCGGAGGAGTTTTAAAAAATTCAGGAGGTGCTTAAAGACCAGCTCTTATTGCTGGTCTCCTTGCATTGATTGAAGTGCGGGCTGATGTATTTGTTGTTTTCTCAGTCCCATACTTAGACCTAATACATTGAGATTCGCCCACCATATTTGTGCTACAGGGAGATCTTCCCACGTAGTACACAAAATGCACTAACCATCTCCTGACCCCACAGCCTGGAAAACGCTCCCTTCTCTGCAGAGAAGTGCAGCCCCGCGGCCCAGAAAGGGGAGCTCCAGGGTGCTTGTCACTTGGCTGAGGGAGGAATGGCACGGCACGGCTTGCCTCAGCAGGTGAGTGTAGCTGCAATCACTTCACAGTGGCAGTACTCTGGGGAGATGCATCTGCTGTCAATTTTCTTCAGCTTACTTGTTGGAAAGAAAGTCATCCTTTTTTTTTTTTTTCTCCCTTCATTCTTTATTCCTCGCCTCTCCACATGGCAAACAGCAATTCCTCTTTCATATGGCAAACAGTAATTTCATTCCGTGACAATAACGAATGCATGCTCCTTCCTTGGAGCAACTGTGGATACGGATTAAGCTCGGTGTGGTACCAGGCTGGGGAAAATCTGCCACGGAGGAAGCAAAGCTCTTGCTATGTAGCTGGGTTACCCACAGTACTGCAAAACATATTGCAGGATCGCAGCGTAGAACTGAAAACACTGGCATATTTGAGGGCAAAGTCCTTGCATGCTCTGGGCCCCTGAAGCTGCTTCAGCTCAGCATGTAGCTGTTGCAGGTGCCCTAGTTTAAAAGAGTATTCATCCAGCTATTTAATATGTGCTTAGGTGGTGACCTGCAATGCTGCTGCGATGACCAAATCTACCTAGGATGGGAAAGTTGTTCAAAGCATAGAAATTTTACCTTTTCTCTCTCACACACAAAAAAGCCGCTTCCCTGTGGGTGAGGGGAGCTCACCGGGCTGTGCGTACGTGCATCCCAGCCCGCTCCCGAGCCGCTCTCCCGCGGCAGCAGCGATGCTGGGCAAGCCGGAGGGAGGCTGCTCCTGCCGCGCGCTCTCCCGCAGAGACCCCCGCCAGCCGCTGCTGTGCGTGAGGGCCGCGGAGCGGGGAGCAGCCAGGGACGGGTGCCCGCGGGATGCGCGCTGCCCTCCCTGCTCCTCCGGGGATTCCGGAGACGGCAGCGCAGTCAGGGGGGTGCTGGATGTGGCTGGGCTCTCCAGAGGGGTTGGAGCCCAGCACAGAGCAGGGGCCTCACCGAGAGGCTGCGATCCCAATCCCAGCAGTGCAGAAAGGGTCTTGGAAGATCCAGCTTATCTCTGGACAAAGCAGTCATGTTTTGCCGAGCAATACAATTCTCCCCATTAGGGTGATGCTTATTTGTGGAGGCTGGGCAGAAATGTTTGTGCCACAACTGTAAAACTTTCAGTCTCCTTTTTTTTTTTTTTTTGCTTTGGGAAAAGGACTCTGATAAGAACCGATCCCTAGCGAACGCTCCATGCACAGTGTTGCTGTTGGGCACTGTGAGCGAAGCCATTAACACCGGTGGGGATTCCCCTTCCTCCCCACGTTTATCCAGGCTGCCTGGCGAGGACAGCCGTATTCCAGGTTACCTGATCGGCTCTCATGGTCATTGTTTTAAAGCTTTCTTTTGCAGTCAGGATCAGAGCGCTTCTTGGTTTGTCCTAACTATGACCTTGAGGTGTTAAGAACTTGCGCATTTTTCTAATTATACCGTTCAATTTTTAAATTTACTTTCAAGCACTATTTTAAAACTGCTCGGTCTGTTGTAGCATTTAAAACTACACCAAAGAAATATGTTTGCTGCTGCTTTTAACAGTTCTTAAGTATCGATCATTTTTAATGAGCTTTATTGTAAAGCACCCTTGTGACTCTCACCAAGGACACCGGGTAAGTGCACGGCCATGATGATGTTGACCCAGCACAAATGTTTTCAGCTCTTCAAAGCCTGTAGTTCTGGCATTCTCTAGGAAAATGATTCAGGATTTTATTAGAAACTGTCCCTCTCATGCAGCCTATTGCAGTAGCAGTAGTAATCTTAGCCCGTTTTATTTTTTAATTAAAGTCACAAGCTGGAGACAGAGGAACACGCTCTGGGGTTTGAGGTTTTTCTTTTTCTTTTTTTTTCTATCTAAGGGTCATTTTTTATATAGGAGTATAGTATTTTCAATAACGGGCCAAAGCATTGCAATGTGCATTAATGGTTCTGGTGTGATTTTAGTGATCATGATAGAATTTATTTCTCCACTCAGCATGAAGGAATATATTCTAGGGGCTAAGAAGTGTTCATTATTTTAGACTTGATTCAGTACAAATATAAATTAAAAAAAAAGGGAATTTAACTAGCTTCAGCCCACACAAAGCCATGAAGCCAGATGTCTTTTTTTTTCCTCTCAAATTCAAGTAGATCCTTTATAAACTGATGTGGAAAAAAAGCAGAAAGAGAAGTTTTAATTATATGCTACAATCAAGAAAGCATTTTACATCCCAATTGGCAGAGCTCTTACTGTGTATTTTAAGCAAGATGAAGATGACAGAAGAAGGGAGAAAAAAACAGCTTCTATACTAGTTCTCTGGTGCAAGGAACAGCTTGATCTTATTTATTGTATAGTTTTGCAAGATTTGATATTTAAAACCTGTCTCATAATATTCAGGAAGAAACATTAAGAAGTCTCTACCATATTAAAATGAATTATAAATTAATTTCTCGGAGTCATAGCCACAGCTCCTAGAGGGATGTTAACATATATGCCATTTCTTTTGGCACCTAATGAGGCTCTGTTAGATCTTTCATCATTAATCTTCACAAAAATGGATGAGGACTAGAGGGGAGGGGAAATTCTCTTGGCATTCTCTTTAGAACTTTGTTCTATTTTACCAGAAATGAGTAAAATATTATAGTTTGCTCTCTCAATTAATTTGCTTTGTCAACTGCCAGACTTATCTAACAGCTTTTTTAATATATCAAACCGCAAAGTGACAGGTTCCAGGATTAATGCTCAACCCTCACGAAAATTGTAGTTTCTAGGTACAAACCATTTGGCTTTCCTCCCCTTCTAAACAGAGGACCGGTCTAAATAATCAGCTCTTTATGCTTCAGTACATTCACTGTGCAAATTTAATGTCCTGTTCCTGATTAGAAAACAGGATTCAGTAACAAGCTTTTCAAGTAGAGCTGCCAGTAGGTTTTGGCCAGTGGGTTTCGCACAAAGTCATTCTCCGTTTCTGTAAGTTTATGCTGAATGCCGAATGAGCAATAAACATAATCATGACTATTAGCTTTCTATATAAACGCTTTGTAATATTGGACATTAATACTGGAGAATGTACTTGACGTATCTAGTAATGGGTAATGTAACTACAAAACATTAAACCTGGAGTTTCTTTCTTTGGCAAAAGCCTGGAGTAAAAAGGGTAATAGTGCTTTGGGGATATGAAAAATCTCTGAAGAGTGGAACAGTTGTTAGGTTTTTCAAGCAGGCTTAGTTAATAGCACTACCTCTATTGAATGTGATTAATGAAGTGTAATGATTACATAGTTACACACCCGAAGAGCAGTAATAATCATTGTTAAATATGAAAAGTTTCAGTCTTGTGTTAGGGAATACCGTGGAATTGGTTAACTGAAATTTCGAATTTTAATTGATTTAAAATGCGTTTCATTTTAGGTCGGACCGAGCCACTTGAATCGAAGCATCAATGTGCTCCATGCTTAAGACATTGTTTAATTTGATTAAAACCATTAACACATCTTTAAATATAGTTCCCACAAGCCTTGCCTTCCTATCAAAGTTAAGCTAGTTTCATCTTCAGAACTCTTATTCCTTTGGCCACCCTCTCGTTGGCCCTGCCTGGTACTTCCTTGTAGTACAACTGTCTGAAATCCCATTGCCAAAACCAGCTGTTAAATACTGCTAAGCGCTTGTGTCCTCCTTAGAAATCTACCATCAGTGGGTACCGTAATGCGTTATTTTACACTTTAGGAAACATTTTGACAAACAAGCATGGGAAACAGAGATGCTTTTGCAGAAAGAGACATCTACACACAAAAACAAGATTTGGAAGGCTAGACAAAAATAAAGCAATGTGCATTGAAAAAGCCTTTCTTCAATACTCTGTAAAACCCCAAATGCACCAGGCCTAGCAACTTCCAGGGCACGGTAACCTTCCACGCTGTTACTGTTGGAAGCCCCCGGTGGCCAGAGATGAAGCCTTTCCCTTTGTTTGAAACATTATCAGCTGTCTAGCACATACCTAAATTGCTTATAAAACTGGGATTTTTTCCCAGACACCAATATTATTGTGTTGCTGTATGTATTTGCAAACGAGTTACTAAATCTGAGGAACTCCCTAACATTAAACTGGCAAAAATAAGGATTAGCCATATGTCTAGAAAGCATTCCCCAAATAGCTGAGGGATCCCCAGCATGTTGGAGAATATTTTCACTATTCTCCATTAAAAAAAAACATATTTCAGGCAACTGTCTCATGTAGACAGATCAGACCACTCAGCTGACCTAATTTTACCTGTCTGCAATGTCAGTGTCCCCAGGTCCATGTTTGTCTAAATGCCAAATATATATATGTTGGGGACATATCTAAGGGACGGAGGCCTTCCCACGGGAAGTGACTATAGAGAGCTGAGCTAAAGAAGATAGCGGATACTCCCTGATCTGAAGGAATG
>JAWLRI010000959.1:626614-647295 GCA_034781795.1 Crypturellus tataupa | reverse complement strand
ACACAAGTAAAGCGAATTGAATCTGCTTCACATTGAAGTGTCGTTCATTCCGTCTCGCGGTAGTGGTCCTCGGCATATATATATGATGGAGTTCTAGTTCATACGGTCAGTGGAATCTAAATAACTGTTTACCTTATCCAAAAGCAGGTGAATCACTCTTCAAACTCCACAGACTCTGGCAGGAACAGAAACTGCTTTTTAGGACGCAGCGTACCTAGATGCTAAAAGTATAAATTGCAATAGGGGAGAGCAACAGACTCAAATGGGAAACCGAGACTCAACCGATCTTCATCTTTGATCATTTGCATTCTCTCCTTCCAAAAATCGACATGCAGTTCTCTTCAAAACAGTAAGACCTGGAACACTTTCTAAGGAGCTGCAACATCTGTCTTCAAAGGCCAAATGTCTAGTTACTTACGAGCCACAGACCATCTATTGATCACATGCCCTCTGGAAACCCAAGCTCAAAAAACTATAATCACCCGTTGCGTAATTCCAGCAAAGTCTTCCTGTCAAGATATTCCATCTTTCTGGAAGTGTTACTCTTAGGAGTACTAGCTGGCCATGGGAAATTGGGGTATCCAGCAATACATACGTGTATCAGTTATGCTAGTGGACAAAACTGAACCGGGACGGGATAAGCCCACTTAAGATAACAGCTGATAAAAGTAAAAGAAAAAGGGGTCAAGAACAGTCAATAGCTGGAACAGAGGATTAGGCATAGAGCCATTCTGGTGGATTTGGGCCAGATAGAGCCTGAGGCTGTACTTAAGCCGCTCTGAGTTGGAATGTTTAGATGTTAGTTTGAATGGCTATAAAAGTTTAATTAATGTCTGAAGGGTTTGGGGAGACAGATGAACGGAGAATTAACATCCAAAAATTGCTTCCCATAATGAAACCCTATTAGTTTCTCATAAAACTTACACAAGCTGAGAAAAATATATGAAAAGATTTTCTTTCTTTCATTAATACAGAACTTTTAAAGAATCCCATCATAAGGGTAAGAATTTTTACTAGAGCTGAAATTATTATTTTATAGCTGCATCTACTTCCTTTCCCGACTGAGGTTTACTTATGAAAGTCTCTACTTCAAAATACTGTGGCCAGAAAAAAAAAACAGCAAATAGCAAAACAGCAAAAACATTTGCGTTTTTGTTGCACAGAAGTCTTGGGTTGCATTTCCTTGACACTGCTTATCTTAGCGCATCAAATTCAATAGTAAAAAAGCTAAAGATGGTAAGGTCATATTTTGTAGCGGCATAAAACATTTTTCGTCCTTATGGTCTGGAAGTTTTGCCGATTACCAGCTGGAGACAGGTAGTTTTCTCCCACTCTGCCTGGCATTTTTATCTTCCCATTGCTGCATTCAGTATTAGCGAGTTTTAGATACTCACTATTAGATTATTGTGCTATTCAGGCCATTAGCATATTTTGGTATGGTAAATATTTCAATTTGCATTGTTATTTGTGGAATTATAAATGCATTCAGTGCACCACATATTACATCTAGAACACTACCAATGGATGCCAAAACTACATAACAAATGCAAACCCATTTTTTGGGCACATTCTGTCCTCTCCTGTAGCAATCAGCTCCTGCACGCTGCCTTACTTCCACAGCAACCTACCAGGTTAGTCTGCAAGACCCTCACCTTCAGACAGACGCTAAAAATCAGCCTGGCTCTCTTTTTCTTCCAAAGGAGAAAGTTCCTTTTGTGACCCAAAATAACACTGGTCTATGAATGAGACTAGGCAATGTTCAATCTTGCATCATGCAGGTTTGTAAGATTGGCTGAGCTGAGCATTTCAACCTTCCTTCATGAAGCTAGAAATGGGAGTAAAATGCCATTGGAAATTGGAGACATACTGTTTTCTAGAGTGTGTACATGCACTTATTTTACTTCTTCATCCGTCCCCGAGGACTGCCAGGAGGTAGCTGGCTGTCTGAGTTCCTGTTGAAGTGATTATTTAATGTTGTGAGAATTTATTTACTGTGTGATTAATGACAGTAGAAACCTAAAGACTAAAATAGACGTCTTTTTTTTCCCAGTCTCTAAATCTAGATAAATACATTTAAATCTACATATTCATCTTCCTTATTCTTCTTGAAAGCTAATAGCTACTGGAACCCAGAGAATTTAACCAGGCCTTCATTTCTGAAAACATTCATTTTTTTTTACTCATGTTAAATCTTTATGCATTTTCTTGGACCGTTTCTTTATGAGATAGAACTGTGGGTGCAGTTTTATATAGATGCACAGGAAAGCCATGTTGGAAAAATTAAATCCAAACTTTATTTCTCTGAAAAATGCCTATGAAGATACATAGTCTAGAGAGCAGCATTTTTGAACAAGCATAACTGCAAATTAGATATTTAAAATATTTTTAAATGTCTAAATGAGAGGAGTGGCCTGTTTTCAGGAATTTTATTCACCCTTTCCGATGGAATTAACGGGAGCTCTTAATTTTTCAGCAGTTCAGAGATTTAGTCCTTTGCATACAAGGAGTATTTATTTGGGCTCGAAAATCTGAATGTAGTCAACTAATCATTCTATGATTCTATGAACAGGAATATGGGCATGGAGTTCTAAGGACATTTAGTTTGAGACTTCCAAGAAGGAAAAAATCAGCAAAGCGCCACTGGGCTGTTTTAGCAATGGGCAAATGATAAGGGCAGCTCTTCTTCTGCACTAACAGGACTCTGTGGCCCCCTTGCTGGTGGTTTCTCTAGAGCTTCTCTGGAGCATCAGTCCGTATGGCTGCAAACATCTATGTGTCAGCTCTTTAGTAAAGTAACTTTGGCTTGTAGCAGCCCTGGAAACAAAGTTTGCAAGGACTTTTATGAATCCTGCCTCATTTGCCACAGGAGTGCTCCTGGAGCAGCGTGAAAATGAAACAAAGGGCGTCTGATCTCCTTAATAAGGAGATGACGCTCCAGTCCTTTCAGCTTTCCGAGCTTTGAGTTTTTCAAACACTACTCATTTGGAAGAGAATACAAGATGAATAAGCTTTCTCTGGTGCTCACAGAATATTTATGAGAATCAAAATGGTAATTCTGATTTATCCTGTCCAGTTCTGGGGGGGTTTCTTTTGGTCGTAAGTAGAAGTCTGGATGTAAACGGACATGACTCATACAGACTTTGGAATGCAATTAGAAAGAACATAATCCATAAAACCAGAAAAAATAAGGAATGAAATATCAGAAGTTATGTCTAAATATGAAAGAATAGGTTATTGCTTCGGGGATGTTCAATTCCTAGGAACTTCAAAAAGGGAACACCACCTATGGCAATGCAGCATCATGTCTATGGAGCACTTGCTGCTTATCTCTGCCCAGGACACAGATACCTTGTACACTACAATTTCTGCCAATATCATTACAGATGTTACTAGGGAAACAACTCTTCATACCTATCTCTGGGGAGAAACCCAAAGACTTTCTGGGTTTTCATTTCTGCTGCTCATTTCTGGTGTCTACTGGTATCCTAACAATGACCCAGTTCATTATTAATGATATTATATTTATAGACAATTCGATGGAAATCAATTCATTAGGCTATGACTATCCCTAAAGCCTTATCCTACTCATTAATTAAAGTCAGTTTTTGTCACTAATTACACTAGAAGCATGCCCTAAAGAGAATTATATATAAACCCCAGCCATTATGGTCTACAGATTAAAAAGAAGATGAATAAAAACTCCAGAACTACTGAAGTTCTGTTTCAAGTCAAGTTTTGTCTGCACCAGCTCAAGGGAATTTTTGTCTCTTCCTTCTATGCCAATGGTTACAAAAGTAATGAAAATGCTTTGCGCTCCGAAGGGCCCCAGAATGCTTTACAATCATCAGGATCACTTCAGCGCGTCCTGGAGAGCAGCCCCCTTGTCTTGAGAGGGAGCAGCTGCTCCGCTGCACACAGCCGCAGCAGCATGCAGCATGCAGCAGTTTTGAAGGGAACGATATCGGTTCTGAATGAAGCTGCAGCAGCAATTTTAAGCCACAATAACATGGTTGCCTAAACGCACTTTTGGGCAGAATACTGTACCAACATAACACTCACAAAGATCTACCAATGGATAACTGAGCACTAGCTTTCTGCTTGTGCTGTCTTCCTAAACAGAAGTGGGACTAGAGCAGCAGTGTGCTGCCACGTGGGTCTCCTACTGCCCCAGGTCCTGTTTAAATGGATTGCGTACAAGGACTCGATGGGGATTCCAGTCCATGAAAGCACCTACACTTGGCATTGCATGTCGGGCACAGCTACACAGTCCTGCTTGGCTCTGAGGGGCTGAAGAAGGAAGGTTGGACAGGGCATGAGGGACAGCCCACCCTGGAGGACTTCTGCACAGAGGCTTCCACTGTGAAGGGCAGCTCTCTCTTCCTCTGCTCCGCTTGAGGCGAGGGAGGACATCTCTGGTCAGCTGGGCAGCCCTTACAGCCCAAGCAGTAAGATCCCCACAACCTTTCAGCACCGCTGGTGTCTCTGAATGCAGGTAGGAGCATTCACCTGCTGTTCGCATCTACTCACCTGCAACTGAGTGGTTCTGCAAATTGAACAATAATAAACAAAAAAAAGAAAAATCCTGGAATCTTGTAAAACAGCCACTTCTTACATGTTTAGAGGAGAGAGAGTTGCTCAGTGCTATTTTTTCTCTATCTATCTAAAATATATAAAATGGAGTCTTTTCAGACAAACTACTCCCAAACACTAATGCCTTCACATGTGCATTGTGGCCACTATTGAAAACTGCTAACAGAGCCCTACAAAGAACCCAAATGCTAGCAACCTATATATTGACTCCACGCTGATATTTTTGTGCTTTCGCCTCACTGAAACACATTTTCCATTAAGCCAGTCTCTCCTCAGGGGGATCCAGTAACAGCAGCTTGCAACTCATCTCCATCAATATTGCAGGAAGATTGTAGACCACCATGATCACTTTGCTTGGCTTAGTTCAGACTATCCTAAGGATCCTCAAGGACGGCTTGTAATATAAAGGTTCATACATATTTAATTAAAAACTGAGGAGCATCTGTTGTAAAGATGCATTGAGCTGAAGTGATTATTTTCTGTGTACACCTTTGTAGATACAAGCTACATCACACTTTCACATCTCAGACTTAGATATAACCTCTATTTTACTTATGTAACTAATCTAGTCTCTCAATGATTTATTCTTTATGATCAGCTCAGAGTTATGGATAACACAACTGGGTAAGAATCTCTTGTGCTATGCAAATGCATATGTGATGCACTTTTAGGGTTAGAGGTTGAAGTGTTAGTGCCCAAATACTGATTTTGCCGATGGATCTTGTAAACCACATAAGCTGTTCTGTGAAGCATTTGTGTTACAGGTTGTCGTCCTCTTCTGCAACAGAAAGGGGTATTCAGTGTTCACTGTCCTTAAACATACTTGAGGGTTTGTGCATAGAAAAGAAATGTACTGCACCTTATTATGTCTAGAAGAATAAATCAAACATGTAAATCATATTGTTGGCATGCAGTCAGTGAGTAATGCATAGCGGAAAGGCTTTCCAATTTTTTAAATATATTTTTTGCTATTGGCATAATTGGCAGTTTTTATAACATCAGTAATAATATATTACTTCATAATATTGGCATATTTATGTTACTATATCCCTTACGCTTCTAAGTTTTTATCTATGTTCCTTTCTATATTAACATTCAGTCATCATGAGAATAAAAGGTCTTTCTATCTTTACGATAATCTGCATTGCTATATGACAGTTCCAGAATGCTTTTGATTTAGCTATCTTGATACCAAAGTGGTACGTTCTCCTTGGATAGGTATAAATAAGTGCCAAAGATACAGGACAAAGTGGATGATAACACTGTTGCCAAGCAAACACATATTCCGAACTGAAACTTCATAAGCCGAAGAGGTCTCCTGGCTTGCATAAAACAAAGAACACTTTGTTCAAAATGTGATCAAAACGATGGCAAAAATTGCTTTGCAGAATCAGTGCAGAAATGTATGCAACAGTCAGTGGGTGTATAGAATATTCTAGGGGCCTATTTGATGTTGAAAAGTGAAAAATCACTCTGTAATGCTGCACAGACGCATAGAGCTCATCTCTACAGAGCTGCAAACCACAATTGTAAACATTCAATTTGTATTGCTGATTGATTATGCTTTAATTGTCATATTCAGTAAGTTAACTGAACATCAGCTTTGTGTTCTAGCTTTTAGCTCCATTAGAAACCACTAATAGATTATAATATGATCAGTCCATAATTTGTAATTTGATAATTGCGTATTTAATAATAGATCTGTCATGCATATTAGAAATTCAGTTACAATGTTTCCCGTGGAGCAGATGGATCAAAAGGTCTAAAAAAGAGATGAAAAAAGGAAAAAAAAAAAAATGCACTGCTTAGAAACAATCATCTATGGCAGGCTTGTCCTAACCATCTTTAGAAATGTGAGAATTAAGAGTCACCATGAGATCATTATTCCCTTGAAAGGCATTCATATATGTAAAATTAAGAGAAAAAGTGCCAGTAGATGGCACTCTCCAATATGCAGCGTGGTGCACAGCTTTCCAGGAATGACAATTTTAGTGGTTGTTGCGAAGAGCAGATGGAATATAACCCTCCGGAACTGCTGATCTTTATTCCCTAAAAGCACAATAAACCATTACCCACTCTAACCAACCCAATGGATTAAGATGAGTCTCACCAGCTGAGTGAAGTTCACTTTTTGTATTAGATGGCAAGAAATGGCAGCATTTGGTTAATACACTAGCATGGAGTCTGTACTCTGCCTTCCAGACTATTTTGAGACCATTCTGACTGTTAGTAGCAGCTAGTGCTGCAACTAGTACTTTATTGTGTAACTAATGAAGAAACGTGAAATTCATGTGCAATGCTTTGCAAATTCGAGAAGAAAGGTTAAAAAAAAAAACCACCTTAGCTTCCATCACCAGATTGGATTTATTCTTGAGATAATTTTGCATTTGCTTTGAATTTCCATCAGAAAGGAAGGGTTATGCCTGCTTTCCTTGAATAATTTCTATAAACTCCTTTCATGGGCTGGCTGCAAATACAACAACCAATAAAAATAAGGAGGATTAGAGAGCTGAGAGACAAAAACTGGTTTCTATGAAGGAATCTCATGTACATTTATTGTCATGTTATAACTCCCATTGTCAAGACTAGACTGACACAACCCAGGGCAATATCTCACCTTTATTAATGTAATATCCAATTATTTACATCTTTTTATTTACATATGTGCAAATGCATAAATATGGAAAAGGCCTGAGATACATCCTTTCTCACTGACAAACACATATTGTATATATTTAAAACTTCCCCACAGAAAAAGGACCTTAAATTTCATCAGGTTAAAGGAGGAATGTCTTCAGCTTTTTCCTTTCTTCATCATTAAGTCCACTCAAGGAGAAAAAGCTATTACTAGAATTGTTGTTGTAATTGAAGTCTCAGAAATTTACCATGCTGTGCAAATTGTAAGGATCTGCAGATTATAAGGAGAAGTAAGAAAGGAAAGGATAGAAATGAATAGACAACCGAAACCCTGTATTACTTTCAGTCAGCACTTTTCAAACCTCACTATTCTTTATAAGGCCATGCAAAGTGCAATAAATAATCTATGCCAATTGCAGTTCCTTGAGGAGGATGCAAAAACCTAACGTAGACATTTTATTAGTTCTGTTTTAGTCGAGGAGATTTTAACAAATGCAATATAATGCTTAGCATCTTTAACTTGGCTTCTTCTTCTAATCTGTGGGAATGAATAAACTATCTAACAGTGATCTTTTCAAGCCCCCAAAAAAGCCATTTTAGGGTACCTTTAAAAAAAATCAAATATAAAAGCTTTTATTCTGCAAAGACACCTCTCTTTAACATATGAAATAGCTTTTTACTACCTCAAGTCACATAAATATCACACTGCATGTAAACCAGCAAAAAAAAAAGGAAATAAATCATTGCTACTCACAGTAACTAGTCTGAATCCTTTTATGTTCTATAGTACGGCATTGCCATTTGAATTAACTAGTCAGTTATTAATGACTATTTAACAAGAATAAGGGAGAGTGTCGTATTGTTTCAATGTCCTTAACATACGGTGACACTCATCTTCTTGACAAAGAAATCCTTCAAAGACAGCAACCACACATGTGCTTTCTCTCATCCACGCCTAACAATGCCCTGGGAAATAAGAGCTATTCTAACAAACAAGTACTAGCATTTCTGTTTGCTTAAAGAGAAACAAGCTCCACTGATCTGTCCTGGCTGAAATCACTTCTATAAAGATGGAAAAAAAAAAATCCTTCAAATTTGCAACTGTCCTACCAATATTAAAAATATACCTGTGTTCCTGAGTGAACTTTTAAAAACCCTTGGAAAAGCTGTTTTCAAGTTTACTCAGCTACAACAGATTTATGGAGCCCAATGCAGCAGAGATTCAGGGCAGACCGCAGAGGAGAGACCTTTCCGCAGATCCCATGGATTAATGACAGCGTTCTGTTGACTAAGGGCACCCATCCATTTCCTCCAGACATCTACGGCAGCATTAGCCATTACTGACAGGTTATCGGATGTAACTAATGGAGTCAGTAGGAACACGCTGCAGTGACATTAGACCTTCCAAGGGATAGATGAAGAAGCTAATGACAGGAGATGGCCTCAGACTCCTTGCTTGTTAAGCAGGAATTAAGAACTGATCCTTGTGGATCTCCACATCTACATGCAGCCATGGGGAAAAGGAGAGGACTCACGGGTGTTCAGTGAACAGCACACAGTTTACTACTTAAAACGGGATGACAACTTCATTGCTGGTCATTCATTGCCTCAGGGAAAACACCCACATGTTGCTCTCAAGTAGGCAAGATTTAATTTAATCATCATTTGAACAACTACATTTATGCTGGAAAGAAAACATACAGAAATTCTTCAGCTAGGTTTCTGTCCTGCTTGTCTTGAGATATACACACAAGCGCTACTGGTCAGGGAAGTCTGCAGTTTGGAAACGTTCCTCATTGACTTGCCAACACCGCAAGTAGTCATGGTGTGTCCCCTAAAACAGGAGGGCATCATTATCTTCTGGCTGGTATTTTGCCTCGGTCACAGAAGTCCGCTTGGCGCAGCCTCATGCACTTACCTAAACATGATATTCTGAGTCTATGTACTGGGAAGTGTTGCATCAAGTTAATTAAAGAATTAACTTAGTTATCACAAGGTCATCCTGTCTTCCAGTTTCTATACTGACTTCACAGGAAAAATGATGGAGATGCAAGATTTCTATCCTCATCTACAAGGCAGTCAACAGTTTGGATCTAAAATTTCTGAGATTACTAACATTTTAAAGTAAGGAATATACCAAAGTAAATCAGTTCCTCAAAATCAGTGAAATTATCCAATGCAAAGACAAAGGTAAATAAACCAAGATTTTTCTTGGGAGAGAAGTAAAGCATGAATTGAGAGCATGATACAAAGCTTTACAGAAAACCATAAACTGCTTTTAATTCTAAGAAGTCAGTCACAGTCTCTTGACCTTGCTTTCACTGAAAGACATGTAGTAGATACAAAGTGATATATTAAGTCTTCACAAAACGCGTGGTTAGGAAAAGCAAGGAGGAAGGGAGGAAGGGAGGAAGGAACCCACTCAAGTTAGAAGTTACATTAAATAGTATTGAATATTGAATTAGTGAACCATATAACCATATAATTCAGGTCACAGAATGTTAGAAGGGAAATAATTAGCTAGTAGTTCTTTAAATACTATTTAACAATTCTAAACATTAAAGAAAACACAATTATTAGCATACCACATAAAAACTGTGAAAGAAGCATTTAATTGTTGCACCTTTCATCAAAACAAAACTTAATTACTCCTAAAGGCTAACAAAAGCTTTTCAGTAGGGATCACATATTTAAATATAACAAGTTACAATAACATTTAAATAAGTTGTCACTGGGTTTTGCAATATATATTTAAACTCAATTAACCTACATCACCTCCTCTTTGTTTACTACTACTCACACTGAAAAAAAGTTCTGAGGACGTGTTAGAGATCATCAGTTGTTTTTATTCACGAGTTTAGGTAATGAAGCAAAGATGAACTATAAATACAATTTCTTATGTGCAAGTTTTGTTTAAGTACGTCCTCCTATGGCATAGGTCCAAAGAACTCAGTAATTTGTGTCTGATTATGAGCACATACAAGCACATTCACACATATATTACATTAAACAGCCATCTAAGTTAAGCAAGCATAGTCTACTTGACAATGTTGTTAGGAAGTATCAGAGACAGGGTAGATCCACTTAGCTAGTCATCAGGCCAGGCTTACAGACAGACTGACCATCTGATCTGGAGCTTACCTCTAATGGTAGCTAGCAGGAGACGTTACAAGAAAGCACAAAATGCCTATAACGGACAGGTATCTGTCCAATTGGCACGTGCTAAAGGCTCTGATACCACCAGGGTCCCTGCTGTTAGCTGCTCACTTCATGAAATTCCCTGGGCATTCACACTCCCACTGTTTTTGTGTCAGGCCTCTTCACCTTCCTTAGTCTTTCCCTTTCCAAAGATCCCAAATAACTTATATTCCCTGACACTTTCTGAATTTCAGCTCAAACATAAAATCTCATTCTCAGGTTTGTGTTATATATCTGCATTCAGAGACCGTATGAGTTAAGTCATGAAGTCCCTTCCTCCAAAACAGCTAATCTCACCTTCAACTAAATTTTACAAATTAACACATCCATCATGGAAGGGTGGAGAATTTGCTTTATATTGCAATTTTTCACATGAAGAAAACTGGTATAAATTGAAGGCCAACTGGCTAAATAAAATAATCTTATGTGAACTTCTTGGCGAAGGACTTTCTCTTTTTCTTTCGGACACAAAACAGAAATATATTCTACCTGTTTGAACTGTCTACAGGATTTTCTTTGATGAAGAAAGTGAGGATGATCCAGAAGGTATATCCTTCTGAAGTTGAAGTTTTTCCTTTGCTCAGGTTCAAACCATGTACCCTAAAGAATCATTATTATCCTACTGTAGCCCATCTGTAGCAGTTGTGTTAGCATAGCCCATGAGTCAGCCAGGAGGAATGTTAGGTTGGCAAAGGTTCACAGGTAAAATGATTACATATTTCTTTCTTTCCTTTTTATTCATGTCTCTGGATGTTGATCTTTGGCCAATCCAACCTTCTTAGATGAAGACTTTTTCATCTTTGGATCCTTCTTGGAGGGCACACCATTTCCATACTTAAAAGCTGGCCTTAAGATATGGTTCAAATCTAACTCTGTTATCCCTGCACTGTGAACCAGTTCACAGTGGGTTCATATATGGGTTCAAAATGTGAGCGTATGTACAAACCCTTGACTATATGCCCAAAATATATGCACACCTAATTTCTAGCTTTCACAGTCTTGCAGTAATTTCACATGAAGCAGCACTAAGTGCCCATAAAAGACATACAAAGCTTTATATGTTTAGCATGGTCACATCCACAGTATGGATAAAATAAAAAAGAAAGTATGAATTTCTAAAAATAACTTCTGACATCAATAGTTTGGGCTAAGGTGTGCAAAACTTCAGAGGAATTTTCTGCTTTGGTTTGTGCTTTCATCCTAAAAACAAGTGAACAAAACCAGCCAGTGCTATTAATTGCTCCTCTTCATGATAATAATAATTAAAAAAGAGTTCAGACATGGGACTCTAAACTGGGACACCTCAAATTCCAGGCCCTCTCTGAAGGTCCTGGCACCTGACTCCATGACATGGCGTCATACTGCAAATCACTGATAAAACAGATTAGATATTTCATTCTTGCTATAGCCCCACCCACCCATTTAAACCAACATTTTTATAAATCCAAGGACTTATATGTAAGGCACTTGCAATGACTTTAAAATCTCTATCCAAAGAAAAACACGCATGTCCTTATTTTGCCCCAAGCTTCTTTGGTTCTCTGGTCTCCAAGCTGTTTACTATTCTGAACCTCCGTACTGCATTCTCAGGGGATGTAGTGGTTCAGAATAAAAAGGATATGTGTGAGAGAGATGACACCTCTGACAAAAATTGCAGAAATTGTCACCAATTGCACTTTACGATAAGAGTTGTGCAGAGTCACCATAGTAGTCTTTTTTTGAAAGTGAGTGTTCCATGTATTTAAAAATAGGCGGGAGAAATATCAGATAAATGTCTATAGCTGAATGCAAACATGGAGGAAAGAAATCTAAAGATTACAGATATGCTGATGTAACAGCTGATGTTCTGTTCCTTTGAAGATGGAAGAATAGGGCTCACTAGGTTTTCCAGGTATCAGTGATGTATGGAGACTCTATATACTGATTTTTTCAAAATAAATTTCATAAACATCTAATGATTTCCTGTTATTTTACATCATTACCTATTATTTTACATCTGCCACTAGCTGTTCACAAATTTTTAAGAAAAAGATAAAGGCTGGTTATGACGTTGGAAAATGACTAAGAGAGAACTAGGTCTTGAATAAGATCTATATCTGATAGATTGTGCAGCAAAATTATCCAAATGTTGTCCTTACTATCTCAACAACTCTGGCAGAATAATTCAGGCAACATAAATCTGCATTTAAATAGTTTAAACACTGTGAACCATCAGATGTACCGTAACCAAAGAGACTGTTGTGATTTATGTTAGAATAGATTAATCCTCTTTTAAAAATAAAACAGTAAAAATGCATTTTAAAGAGGTTAATGAAAGAAGATATTATGGTTGAATTTTACAGGATTAGCTAAATATACCTGTTTTGTGTTCTGAGACAAATGAAGTTGAAGTACCCAAGAGGGTAAGCTAAGCACTGCAGCTGACTTGAAAGGAAAAAATGCTCATGCAAACAATCTTAGCCTGTCTCTCGAAGATGTCTGAATCTACAGAAGAGAAATTGCAGTTTCCATTTGCTTAAATTTGTTGCTTTCCAAAATAGCAGATTCTCTGTCTTAGGGAAATGAAAGTGTAGTGCTACTGCTGGAAAACTACATTAAAACTAACACAACCCTATGAATCCTATTAAGCTTCATTCCCTTCAGTTTACACAGCTTTTATTTATCTATGATCAGAAAGGACTGTAAGCATATACCAAAACAAAACAAAATGTTGATACTCTCAGACCTGGGCCTCTCAAAAGAAGATTTTTTATGTACATATGGAGCAGACAAAAATTGCACTGAGGCACTGAGATGCTCAGGGACTTAAAACTGCCTATGAATAAAAATCACTGACTGCTGTTATCAAAAGGGTGCTGAATTTTAATCGAGCAGACAGCGTCTCTCTTGAGCACCGTTGCCCGCCCTACAAGTGTGCCGCTTCTCTCAGCAGTGCGTGGTGTCCTGCTCGGGGGGAAGCGCTTTGGCTGCTCCTACAGACGTGCCGCTGCGCACCAGTGAGGCCGAGCAGAGAGGAGCCTCTTGGGGAGGGCTGCAAGGGCCCAGGGAGCGGGCAAGGTCCAGGAGATCATTTGACAGGTGATACGAACCACAGCTTTTCCAAATCAATGTCTTCCTTATGTCCTACATCGCTGCTCCTCCTAGCTAGCTTTGAGCTGGTGTTTCGTTAGTGAAGGATCAATGTACTCTGGATTCTTCTAATGAACTTCTGTCAGTTGAACACAGTGCAGCCTTCAGCGCAAAGCTTCCCAGGGTAATATTTCTCTTCACAGCACACTATGTGTCAATCATGGACTTTCATATCTCTGTGAAATAGTTCATTTGGTTAACAAAGCATGTCCACTAGGCTCTTGGAAGCTATGCTTTATAGGCAGGCACATTCGCTCCTATCAAGTATCTAATGGTTGCCATTTTGATCAAGTACAGTGAAGATTTCATATCAGGAAAGAGGAATTGTATTATAAGAACATTTTTTAATTAACTTCAATGGGAAAAAAAATTATGGAAAGAAGCCTCTGCCTGGAAAGCGCTGAACATCAACTGCAGCTTCTCTTCACATCTGGAGTGCTGACCCGAAAGGCACTAACCCCCTCCTCCCACCTGCTCTGCAGCATTCACGGTTACAGCTCTCAGCTACCAAAGGCAATATCTGCTTTTAAGATCAGTGGATTAAGCATGAACACCCCTACCAATCTTCATTTTATTTAGGTTAAATTTCAGATCTAACTCACTGGCATAGAGTAAGCTCAAGAAGATCTATAAAATCTTCCCTTCCAAAGTGAATATACATCTTCTTTTTTTTTTTTTTTTTTTTTTTTCATTAAGCATTTTCATCAAAAGAGCCCCTTTCAGTTCAGTTCTTATAAAAAAAAAATTATGGCCTAAATGCACTTTGCTCGGATTAAGCTTCTCAAGTAGCTTCAGCTCCAAGAGTAAGAGGATGCTATATGTCAGTAACCATGCCCTGAATACGAGCACACAAGCCCTTGTGAATGGTTTCAGCCGTTACATAACGTTAATGATTTCACGCTGCATGAAAATGCTCTGCTAGTGGTTTACATCATTCCCTAGATGAGCAGATTACTTACTCAAAAGTCATTCTGTTTCCCTTATCCGTTTACAAGCTGTTCCTATTCATTAGAAGGATCATGCTGAGTGCCTCTATACTCTTAAATAAAATAAGGCCAGGGAGCATGCTTGATTACCGATTGCCTGTGCTGCTTAGTTGTTGTTTCAGCCCTTCAGCTCTGTTTTGGAACCCTCCAAAGAGCAGTCTCCAAGGCAGCACTGATCTACAAGAGGTTTGTGCTACACATCACATCATTAAAACCAGTTCCCTTCACTTGGATGGGGACTGAAACCAGGTCCTCTTTTATTTAGCCATATACTGACAAGTTGCAAGGAATCAAGTCATGACCCATGACCAAAAACAAGGCAACTCAGTCCTAGGGTCTCACCTTTATGTATGTTATGGTATTACTTTGTACACAGCACTGGTCTCTGTTCACTTTTCTATACATTTATCTTTCTACTTCAAAGCTGATTTATATACTTACTCTCTTTCTATAGTGGACAGGATAAGACCATCACATTTTTCTTCCATTCCAGGTGCGATGAAGACTGCATGCCAGGAATTGGATATTTTATTGTGAGACTGTCCAACAAGATTTCTTAATGGGCCTCTAAACAGAAGGATGGCAAAAAATGTTAACTGGTTTTTCCTGTTTGGTTTTAAAGAGGTAGAATTCTGCAAGAAATCTAGGAATCTGCAGAGCAGAAAGGTAAACTGCGGTGCTGGGGAAACTATGTAGACACGATAATAAAGAAGTGTGCACAGCTATGATAATTCAGGTAAAAATTAGCATGGTCTTTATAAAGAAGTCATGTACCACAAATGAGTCAAAGAGTCAGAAAGTATGCCAAAAGAGTTTGCTAGAATTTCCAAAAGGCTCCTGGCCGTCTTGGTCATTGAAAGTTCTTAAGGAAACAAAGAAATCATGGGATATGGAAAGTCTTTATACAAGTTGGGAAAGAAAAAAAAAAAGAAAAGAAAGAAACAAAGAAACACAATACAGAATGTATAGACAATTTTCACATAAACTGTGGAAGGCATTCCAGCACGATACTCTAGACACTTCCAGTTTCCAGGGTTTCCCATGAGAGATGGCTAAGCTGTGGAAGAGACACCAATTGAGTATGATTAAATACATACCCCCCACCTCTGAGCTGCAAATTGTTGAAGGCTACTTCTGGGGAAGTAGTACTGCATGCTTGAAACATCCCTGCATTCTGCGTGAGGCATCTGCTTTTGGCTATTTGTGGGGAACATCTGGCCACAGCAAGTATACTTACCTTTAAAGTTTTATGTTACGATAACAAATGCAAAAGCCAATATATGCAGGCAGAGATGGGAGCTCTTTTGTCCTCTACCAAAGCTACAACAAAATGATAAAGAATCATGCATTGGTTCACTTATCAGGAAATACTGGCATCACCCATGTTATCAAATTAGATGCTTAAAATAAGTAACATGTAATATTTTCCTCATGAGGGTTCATTGAAGTCACTGGAACATTTTCTGCTGGACCTCACTTGGTTTTGCATCAAAATAGGTAATTGGTGCCAGAGTATTTTTTTTAGTATGTCTACATCCCAATCTGTGGCAAATCTGTCTCTGGTGTATCTATAATTAGCAAAGAAACAATGTTTGCTTTTCAATTACAGAGATGCTATTTTAGTTGAGTCTTCCTTCTCAGACCTTGGATTTTTATATTTAAAATTTCAGATATGACATTTCTCTTTTGTAAGTTTAACTTCATAGTTTACTGTTTTCTAATTTACTGAAGCTCATAGAAAAAGTCCTGTTTGTAATCAATGCTTCACATTTAAAGAAGGTGCTAGTAGAACAACCTGTGAATCATCTCTCAGGCAGGAATTTTTTTTTACCGTACTGCATTATTCATGATTGTCAGCTGCTCCACTATTCATTGCTGTCAGTTACTGCATGTGCTTCTCTGGATTATTCTGTACATCTGGATGAACTGACAGGCAGAAGTATTTAGCATCTCTTCCTACACCAAGTAGCAATTAATGCAACCAGTTATCTGATCAACTCTACTAGGAAAAAAGATATGCTGGATCAAAAGCTACTTTTTGAAATGTCTCCTTTTGACTTATTTTGCATATTATGATTAGAAACTTATTACCTACTGCATTTTCCCTGAATATTATTCCTTTGCCTAGAAGAGACTTTATCTCAGCTTCTGGCAACCATAAATATTATAATAGTGTAACAGTCATTGCTAACAATGGTTAATGCAAGTCTAATTTGGACCAGGAAGATTAGGCTTCTCAGGCTTTTCCATGTGGACTTTCTAGGGGAATTCAAGGGAATGCACAGGAAAAGTCTGCACGAGATTCTCAGGCAAGGACCGTTTGATGTGAGTGTGTGCAGATACAGAAGGCTATTAAATTAAAGAAGAAAACACAAGCAGTGACCTTGGAAAGGCCACGAGCTGCTCAGCATCCCCAAGGATAACTCAGAGAGCACCTGGGTCCTTGTCTCCTCTGAAATGAAGGCAGGCACGGTTTCTTGTACTTGTTTCTTTCTCTTGTTGGCACAGAGGACCTCCTCCTCGACCCATCTCCTCTTACTAGCACTGAGTCCTGAACTTATTTCTCCCCTGTCTTTTAATGGTATCCCCAGTAAGAGGGAAACTGCCAGAAACTGGTAAATCAGTATGATGTAAATACAGTTTCCTTTAGTAGAAGGAATTCTTCCCCCAATCACCTTTTTTCCCAGAAGTGATAAGTCCAGGTCCAAACAGGAAGGGTATGCATGAAGATATTTTTGTATCCCCAAGAACTATTTACAGTGCACACACAGGGTTAATTTATCTATGCTAATGAGCATTCAAATTTGTTCCTATAATTTATCAGAGGGCAGTAGTCACGCTTATCAGGAATGCTCATCAGCATTAAAAAACCAGCTAATGTAGTACTGAGTACTCCCAGGAGACTTAGACAACCGTAAAAATATCATTGAGTTAGTCCCAGAAAATTTCAAGATTGCTGTCTTGCCTTCCAGCTGTTCCCAGTCCACTAAGAATTACGAATTGCTTTGAGAGAGGCAAAAGTACTACTTGCTGTAGCATGCTTTAGCAAGTATCAACCATATGAAGAAAGATGAGAGAGTCGCAAGAAGACAGCTAATTGTTTACTGTCATTCAGAGACCCAAATGACACAAGTTCTATGGTCTTTTTGCTTTTTATGGTACCATACTGGAATCTTATTTACCATTGGGGAAGGAATCAGAGCTGCTTGATCTGCAAATATTCTTTGTATGTAAGTATAATTTTGAAACAAGGAAGGCTAAATGATCTACAGAACTCTCCATCTACACAGCTGTTGATTTATCGGAGAGCGGCTCTTCTTTAGCAGTGACTCCTGACCAAAGAATAAGGAAGAGAGTTCTCTTTACCGCTTACCCAGCTGAGAATCTGCTAAAAATCTCTCCAAGTCTGGCACACCAGACACTATCATCAACAACACAGATTGTTTTCCTGAAACTGCATATTTACTCATACAGAGGGGAAAAAAAATCAGAACGCCTACATGAAACAGAACCACCTGGTTCACCTTCCGCATATTTTAAATGATATCCTGTGATGAATAAACACCAGTGTAAGCAGTGTGTTATTTTGATGGTGAACAACAAGGGCCATTTTCAAGGACTTACAGCTGCTGGGAGAAAATAAATAAAAAGAAATTTTACAGTGAGGCAGAGAGTTACAACTCCCTTTCAGTCTGTAAATATACACATCTACTACTGCCTCTAAACCAGAATAGTCACCAGAAAGGCAACTAGCGTATCAATTAACACCCTTCCAGGATTAGGAACAAAATTATAAGGCAATATTGAGGCATATATTTAAATGCAGAAAGCTGAAATAACAAAGTTAAGGATCCCCTGGTGAATCTGAAGTGGTCCTCTCACAAATACAAAGCAACTTAATATGGTTCTCTCTTCAATAGCCTAATGTATGCATACAGAGCAGCCATTGAGTGCCTGATTTAATCTTTCTGGCACCAGTTTTTACAGGCATGCTTTTCAGGTTCTTACACCGTATTAACGTGGCCCAGAATAAGAACAAACAGAAATCAGAGGGCTGCTTTCTGTGTACTGCATTGGCTGAGCAGAGCTTGTCCTTCTCCTGCAGGACAAACTCAGGCGATTGCAGCAAAGCTGCTCCCGAACACATACAAAGCTACATTCAGGAATTATGGGATCCTTTTACGATGAAACCCATCAGTCAGCAAGAGCAGCTTTGTTTCTGTAAAGAAAAGAAACCAAAAGTTTTTCAAATGAACCATATGGTTGTTATTAGAGTCTGGTATATTCCAGCTCTTGACATCTGGAGTTCCAGTTAAGATGTTCTTGGGAACAGCTCTTCTTCTTGTACCAGCAAGGTGGGACAGAAGAGCTATTGGCTCCAGCCTTGACCATGCTGTTGGCACTGCTGGTTGCAAAAGCTTGGCCTCAAAGCTGCCCCTTCCTTCAGTCACTCCGGGATTCATGCTGTCGCTGTCACATTCCCTTTGCAAGGGGAAATAGAGTAGAGCCAGAGGCACGGCAAGAAGAAAATACTACCAAATGGGATAAATATACCCAAGACTTTTAAGAGCATCAGCTCTGTTCTTTGGCAGCACTCTGAGAAAGGCAGCAGCATCTGGAAGGGCAGAGGCATTACGGGGAATAGAAGGGAGGCAAGGATGTTACTGGAGAGAATGCCACAGACATTAAATATTTCACTTTAGATGAAAGAAAAAAACCAGCAAGGGTCTGATGCAGAAAAGGTAGAGCTATTCTGAATTCCTTTTCTGAGGATAGAGTAATCAATCCATTCAAAACGTTTTAGAGTGAAATCAGATAAAGCAGCTCTTAGGCTCCTTTATTCAAAGTATTGATTGATTAAAAAAAGAAAAAGAAAAAGGAAAGAGCCTGGTAAATGCAGCCTGGTTTCCTGTGGATCTGTGATGTGTAGCTGATTGACTTTGGTGTTTAAAAGGTAAGCTCAAGCTTCAGTTTCCCCTGAGCAAATTGCCTATTTTCTACTAAAGCAAAATAGACTGCACTTTTTTTTTCCTAGGATACTTGCAAGTTCTCTCTCCCTTAATAGGCTACCGATTTTCACCAGCTGTAGAGATCTACAGCTCTCCTTCAGATAGCTGTGACCAAAATTGCCCAGCAAGTTCAAGCACCAGAGGAAGGAGCCCAGGACATGAACTCAGGCCCAGCAACGCAAAGGTTCAGCAGCCCTTTTCCAAGCTATTCCCTCCCCATTCCATAATATCAGAATAGAAGACGGCAAGCTGACAGGCATATATGACCCTGAAAGCTGCACATGAGGATGGCACTCTCAGTCCATTTGCTGACTACCCAGAGCCACATACCGTCCCATAATAAGAAGCCATAAACAGGAGTAACCATCCTTAAGTCACCAGCTAACCTTACAATTTTAAAACACAAAAACAGGAAAAAAAAAAACAAATTACTTTTTAAATATGCATTTCTAGCCAGAGCAAATCATTTCCCCATTTTTACAGCTACAGCTGCCAAACATGTGAAACACTTGGGTTTATTTTCTTAAACAAATATTAATAAATAAGTGGAGATCATTTTCTTATGAGTGCTCATTTTTAATATTTGCAAACTAATGACTGTGTTCAAAAACAGTGAAACCAAGGAACATGTGTCAAAATAGAGGCACTCTTTTTCTACTTATTTAGGGGTAAAAAAATCTGTTCCTGACATGGCATTAGCAGACAGTGTGATTTTTTTAAAAGATCTACATAATTTGTGCCCTGTCTAAATACTTTAATGATATATTTCATAACATATATGTTCACAAGTATTAAAACTGAGATTTAAAGCTGTCTATCTTTTAATACTATGAAAAACTCCAACAAGCAAGGGATATTAAAAATAACAAGAAAAACTTCTTCAAATACATAAACAGTAAAAGGAAGATCAGGGGAAATGTGGGTCCCCTGGTGAATGGGATGGGCACCCTGGTTACAAATAACGCAGAAAAAGCAGAGATGCTGAATGCCTTCTTTGCTTCGGTGTTTACCAAGGGCAGCCCTGTAGAGTCCCAGGCCCTAGAAACGAGGGAAGAAGCCGGGAGAGAGGAAGATTTGCCCAGGGTAGAGGAAGATTGGGTAAGAGATCTCCTGAGGAACCTCGATACCCACA
>JAWLRI010000959.1:555041-621766 GCA_034781795.1 Crypturellus tataupa | reverse complement strand
TTTCCTTTCCTTTCCTTTCCTTTCCTTTCCTTTCCTTTCCTTTCCTTTCCTTTCCTTTCCTTTCCTTTCCTTTCTTTATCTCCTCTCCTCTCCTCTACCCCCTTTTCCCCCTTTTTTCCTCTTTTCCATACAACAATAGCACCCGTGCTGTTTGACAGTCTGCTTGTCACAAAACTTCCAGAGCAAATGCAAACTGGACAGCTATTTTGCGGATGCAGGTGAATACTACAGCGAGTGGTTGCAGCAAGAAAAGTATGTTAGCATGAGGAGGAAGAGTCAGTCTAAAACCATGAGAAAATTTTCAGAGTCTGATAAGGAGAGTAAGAGGAAGATCAGCAGGAGCTTCTCTAGAGATAGTGGAGCAAGGAAGGACACTCTTTGGCACAGGGCTAGCCTAAAAGTGAGCAAAGGAAAACTTATGCCCTCTGGACTGCAATATTGGTTAAAGAACTTCAGGTTGCAATGATTTCTTAAACCGGGCCCTTCTGCACTGACACATGAAATTATTATCATGTTTTTGTGGTCTTGAAGGAGGCAGACCTCCAAAAGACTAGCAGATGAATGCCTCCATCCTACCCTTCTTTCAGCTCTCAGCTCCTCCTAGCAGCTGTTTCAGTCTGCAGAGAATGAAAGTCCGGTTCTTCCATGCCTTCTCCCTTGGAAATGTTAAACACAAATGAGTAAAATCTCATTAAGGAAGTTAATCAATCAAAGAGAGAAAGTCAGGGGAAAAACTCCACCAAACTCTGCTGGTCTGAGAATAGGCATGTTTGCATAAATATTCCTAGCAAACTCATCTGCTACCCTAGTTTGACAAGCCCAGATTATTTAAAAGGTAAGTTATAAACCACCAGGTAAACTAATCAAAGGAACTACTATAGATTTTTGGTGTATATTGTTCATGAAGTTGGGCATTTACTCTATTCCCATGAGTCATTTCATACTGAAATGGAGCTCTAACCTAGTTTTTCATTAGATTCATAAGCAATATAGGTTGAAATTAACAAGTAAAGAGGCAAAGGTTTTTTTTTTTTTTTTTTTTTTTTTTTTTGCAGACAACTTTCTGATCTGAACGTTTTTTATTACTTTAAAGAATTCAGATGTTTCACCAATTTTTAAATATAAATCTACATATATTTTTGTCCATTTCATGGAGAATTGATACACAGAAAATGACATAAGGTAGTAAGGGGACAGTGGCATAGTTAATCTACATTTCACAGAGCAAGTACAGCACCAGGAAATATAGTTGCCAGCAAATAACACAGTGGCCTGAAGGTGAACATATGGTATTTGTCACACTGCTGAGTTGTGAAACTTGCAAATATGGCCATAGGAGCGAAAAAAAAAAATCAATGGGGTAGATTACTGATCAGATGCAAGTAAACTCTGCGTTCAAAAGCTAGACATTAAAAGGCAAGTACATAATTGTGTAACGTGTTAAATGGAAAAATCATCTCCCTGAATTGCTAGAGACCATGTGGTCTCTTGCTATAATCTACAAAATAAAATTCAGAATGTTTAATTATACTCCAACTCAGCAAATAATAATCTTTAGATCATTGTATTCACGTGAAGGATGGTATGGGTGAGCATATGGGTCTTAAAGATGATTAAATTAGTAGCTAAATTACTGCAAAGAGAAGGAAACAGACATATAAATAAAAGTTGGATTTCTTTATTATTATTTTTATTTATTATTTTTATCTTACGGAGAGCATATGACCAAATATAGAGAGTAGACCTAATTTTAGAGAAACATAGTTAGAGTCATATTTAAGAAGAATATTCTCTTACAGCTTAGCACAACTGACACCTGGTTAATTATAGAGAATTCTGTAACTCTTCTACTAACGAGGTCTACAGTTAACAGAATAGTTGCTGTGTTTGGAAATAACTATTTCCACCTACTGTGAGAATTTGAGTTTGGCCAGCTGTTCACTTCAATGTTGAAGGGAAAAAATAACATAGATGTAGTAATGAGTCTTTCTTATAAAGAAGGTATTTGGCTTTTTAGAGTGCATAGAAACCACTTTAGCCAAGATACTCAAGCAGATGTGCCAAATTTTTGAGCCCAAAAGCCTTATTTAGGTGGATAAACAAACTATCAGGTTTTCCAAAGTGCTCAGCTGACAGTAATTTCCCTTGAAGAAATGGCTGATTTAGAGCTAAACGCTTAAAAAAAAAGTTTACTTAAGCACACATGTTCAAATGTCTTGCCTTAAGTGCACGGGATTGCAGACAACTGTCTCATTTTGTTAAACTCAAGTCAGAATGAAAATAAAGCTGACTAAAATGATGGTTATCTGATTAATCTATATAATTTGCTGCCTCAAGTCTTTATTGAGGCTAAGGGCTAAACAAAATGTACTCTATGTATAAATATGTCATGATTTAAAAAAAGGCTTAATGATTTTCATAGGTTCACAGGGTACTTTAGGAGGTCTCTACTCCAACTCCTGACCAAAGCAGGGCCAGGACTCGGACTGGACCAGGTTGGTTAGCGTTGTGTCCAGCTGGGCCTTGAAAACCCTCAAAGACGGAGAGGGCACAACCTCGCAGGACGACCTGCTCCACTGCCGGACTCTCTTCACACGGGAAAAAATTTCCTTGTATCCAGGCTGAGTTTCAGTATATGCCTGTTGTGTCTTGTCCTCCTGCCGTGCCACGATTCCTCATAATCCTGTGGACACTTCCTCCCAGTCATTTGGGGATATGACCCCTTGTTTAAACTTTTTTAAATGCAGCTTGTGATGATTCAACTGGAAGCCATATGTACTGATGTAAATTCAAACTAAATCTTAAATTGGATTCCCTGTGTGTAGTTATATCAGTTTAACCTGAACAGCTTGCAGACAGATTTAAGCTAGACTAGTATTATCATGGACAAAAGAGCCAGATTTAAGAAAAGCTGCCATTTTTATAAGAGCAAGATCATCAAGTATAATTACAAACTATTTTAGGTAGGGTAAAAGCTATTTTTCTTCCTGTCGCAGGACATAAGCTAACCAGCTTCTGCTGTACAGAAGAAATCTTTCTTGCTTTAGGTATGTCAAGTGGGGTGAAGGCCTTTCTTCAAAACATCTGTTTTGGGCCAGTGCCTCAGAAAGGATTATGAATTAGTGGACCACTATCCATTTCAATAATAATTAAATTCTTATGTAAAACATAGTGATATTATCATCAAATTGGGACTAAGTCCAAGGTAATGGAGAGCATAGAACAAATAGTCCCCTTCCGCCTGATCAGATGCCTTTCTTGGCATTAAATGAAAGTGCGTCAGCAAGGGAGGTAACTTGGTTAGCAAAACAAGTAATATTAATGAATTTTCTTGGGTTATATGTGCCAAATCTGTGTTTAATTGGTCTGACTTGGAAAGGCTATAAAGGATCATTTTATTAATCTCTAAGGTCTGAATTTTAGTAAGGATTTTGAATTATTAAAGAAGCTGTATGATAATTAGGGCATCAGGTAGAGTCACACTCAGCTTTGAAATCACAGCATCAGCAAAGCATTCTAGAGACCGATTATTGGATTCAAAGGGACCAAGACATGCGTCTAGCCTTACACGCTGTATTTCCTTTAAAGCAATTTAAGATATAGCTGGATTAATTATGTTTTAAGGTTTTCTGAGCTAAATAGTCCATATTATTTCATTGCTTAAGAGACTTGGGTACACTGCTGTAACCAGAGGTTTCAAGGAATTTCCTGACTTACTTACATTTAATTAAAATCCTCAAGCACAAAGCTGTATCAGCTTGAACTGATGTACTAAGCTGTAAAACATGACTTTTAGAATTTGGTCTGAGGAAACCTCTGGGATGCAGACAGAAGTGAGGGCCAGATGAGTTTTCCCGACAAGACTACCTCTCGCCAGCAGGAATGACCTATTTTCTGCACTGCTGCAACCTTCCTTGCCCCATGAGGACAAACATCAACGTTGCACTTGTTTCTTCTGAGCAGGAAGCACAATCCTTTGCCCTTTACAGCAGCTGCTGGCCTCTTGGTCTTACTGTTCCTGTCCTGAGCTGCATAAATAACAAAGAAGTCATGCCAGGCGCTCTCCATCCTCAACAACATACGTACTTCAGCTCCTGTTCCCCTTCCACTTCCTAAGGAGAGGAGCTTGCCTCCGTCAGCCGACACCGAACAGATGAAAAGAGGAGGATCATCTCCCAGATGCAAGACAACAGTGAAAGGAAGCAACTCCCAAAAGATCTGATCTAGCTCCCAGTGGTCAGGGTGTAAACTCCACTGTTTGCAGAAAACTTTACAGTCATGCCACGGTTGTGAACACACTTCTCCCTCTGTAAGCAGACAGCTTGGGGCAGTATAGCTATTTTGAATTATAACACCAGTTCTCTGGCTTTCTTCTTTTTTCCCCATTTTTTCTTTCATTTAAAAAATGTCTTAATTTAGCCAGTATTTCTCCACACCCTGGAGCTAATTTCTGAGAGAAAGTGCACAAGCTCAGTAAGGTCAATCTAGCTCATCTTGCCAATGGGGAAAGAGGTTCACTGAAGCTCTGCTCATCACAGCAATGCAGCTATGGCTGACTGGACTTCTCTCAGTGCAATAATCTAGGCATTAAACATTGTAACATCAATCACAAATTGTCACTAAGATCCAGTATTATTTGAGGAGATGGAAGTGACTGTATCTAGAGTGCTGTAGTGTTGTGAGATTCCTTCTTTTTTTTTCCTTGTAGTTGCATCCACTAATATGAAAAGAACAAAGTTCATGTTGCTATAGTACTTGTTGACCTAAGGTCAGTGTTATCTTATTAGAAAATGAAAACATGCATTGAGACTTCTTTTTCTTTTAATAAGAGTAGAACACTTGCTATATACTTCTTTCTGTTCAAGAATTATATTGCACAGAAGGGATATATATCCCTTAATAAACTTTTCTTGTTTTTTTTTTCTATTGCTTTTACTTTTCCCAGCATCATTGATTGAGAACCACTTTAATAGTTCTCCAAATGAGAATGCTTTTTTTTTTTCTCCTGTGGCTTGGAGCTCTTTGCTATGTATAAACCGAGATGTTTGGGAAAGCAATATAATATGCTTTCAGATTATTAAAAAAAAAACAGTTATGTTATTGTTTTTTTAGGGACGAGCAGCCACAAGATGTTATTAAATGTATTTCTGAATATATTTACTATCCAATTACAAGAAAGTAGAGAAGGCTCAAAACAAATCTAAGACGGGTAGACTCCTTTGGGAAATGATATCTCCTAACTGAAAACTTTTAGTTGTGAGGGTACTAAGCATCAGAATATGATCCCAAAGACTGTGAGTGACTTTTTATTGTCTGGAGTCTCTAAATCTAGGTTGGAAACAAAATCCTAGTCACTCACTTTAGTGGGGCTAGGATTTCAGTCTGAATATTTTCGTAGTGGAGCATCTAAGGTTATCAAACTTAACATGGTGTCCATGAAAGGGCTGTTTAGTAAAGGTTGAGAGACTGTTTGTACAGGTCAGAGGAAGATGTTCCTGAGGTTTTAAAGCCTCTAATATACTCCAAGTACTCCACTTCCATCTTCTAAAATATTTGTATCCTCTGACTGGGGAGCCCAGCGTGTTTTACAGATACAGAAGGAGTTTCAGCACTCCTGTGGTATCAGACCATGCTTGCTACTGACGCAGAAACGGAGGCCCATCAGGTTGAAGTAACTTTCTAAAAGCCACAGAAAGGACTCAAAATGATCAGGGCAGAGGCAGGCGGTGTTGTCTTATGATTGCTCTGCCCCGGTTCTAACCTGACTCAACCCCGGCCCACCGAAATGATGACGTTTAGGCAACTAGTGAGATGTACTCTTGTAAGCTTTTCAGAAGAAAGCGGGATGGGAGGAAGGGGCATTGCTCATCTCTGCACTGTTCTCCAGGTTACCACACCATTTTTAGGCAGGAAGGTGGGAAAAGGGACAAAGATTACATTAGAAGAAGCAGTTAGATGGAAATGTGAAGACTACTTTTGAATAGGCCAAAAGGGACAGTATTTAGCAGTGGTCTTTGAACAGGAGTTCCCACTTTCAGCGGGGCAATAATACAGTATTGTAACTATGGGAGAGAAAAGGGACATAGTGTTATTTTCCAACCCACAGAGCTCACAAAGCAAGAAAATTAGCAGGCATTTTGTCAGGAAACCTCTTAAAATTATTCTGTTGATTAATCTCTGACTATCTATGGACACTAGCATTTTAAAACAAAAAAAAAGACATGTTTAAGTTGTAGACAATCAATCATAATTGTCAAATTGTCGAAAAGTCGTAATTGCTTTTGGGTTTTTTTTTTGCCTTTTTTTCATCAGCCTTTAGCTTTCATTGGAAGATTATTTCCTAGTAATATACTTGACCAGATGTTCAATTAACATAAATAACATTCACTCCGCAACGGACCTTCATAATCTCCTCGCTAAGAAACCACACGTTGAAATGATACTCTGAACTGTTGTTTTTTGTGCTGTCCCTTATTATGCCTCTGAAAGGCTTTAAAAATTCATTTATAACTCAAGAGTGAATCACAGTAGTCCCTCATTTAATTCAGAGAATAAAGCTTAATGACTTCCATTGGGATGAGACCATGTTCCAATGGAAGAACTGTAAAATCTATCTTGCTTATGGCACTTCTGTGGGTTTTTTCCCCTTTTCCTCTGACTTTCTCACTTTAGAGAAATTCCTGAGAGGCACTTAAGCTTTTTTTTCATATCAATATCAGCCAAAGGAAACCCATTTTTCCAAAATGCTTTCCAGGAAAAATAATCTTTCAAATTTCTGTAGGAGAAACAATCTACAAGAACAGCCATATCTGTGTAGTTTATCTATAAAAAAAATAATAATAGCATCAGACAAACATTTCTTCTTAAGTCATCTAATAAACACAAAAATTAAACTAATTAAACTAATTAAACTAAGTTATTCACAGGCCTGCATAGGTATGAAAATATTAATCTGATCACTGCATATGTGTACACTTTCAGCCTTACTGTATGAGATCCATTGATGTTACTTACTACATATAACATACTACATATATACATACGTAACATACTACATATAACAACAGATACTTGCATACCTCTCATTTTATATCTTCCTATAATTAACATGGGCTTTATTGCAACTGGTTATAAATAGCAAGAAAGCTACCAGAGATGTTGTTAACTATTAACTCTAATCTACATTTGATTCAACATCCTGGTACATTTACTTATGCGGTTTCGTAAGTGCTAACTTCTTGTACTTTTAATATTTTCACCATTTTCTTAATCGCTTCCCTTCACCTACAGCCTTTCTTGGAACACAAATAAATGACTTCCTTGAAAGAAGAGACACAAAAAGGAAAGAACAATGTAAGAAATGTCTTGTTCAGATTAATTATTTCCATCTCAGTGTGCATTTAAGTATTATTTAGAATGTATTTAAGCATGCAAGAAATCTGGATTCCCACCTTGCTGTTCCTGTGCTATGGTTCTCTGTCCTTGTCTTGTGTAAGTGGTAAACGCATGCTGCAGGAAGGGAAGTGATTTTTGACTAAAGCAGAGATTGTTGATGTTTTAAAGACCTATAAGGACTCATTTGGGAAAGAAAGATAAAATATGTATACTCCAGTAACTCTGCCTGTGCTGTAGTATAGGAGGCTGGTCCCTCACAATAAGTTTGATAAGAAAAGCACTATCTAAACTTGTCCATGCACATATTTCAGTGCTTAAATCTTATGTATATAATTCTGGTTATTCTCCATATGACAGAAATAAAGGATATTTCCAATCAAATTTTAGGTGTAGAGGCACAAAATAGTACTTGCAGAGGTTTTTATTACTGAAATAAAAAGCTGAAGGTGTGTACATAGCTGTACACACAGCTGTACAAAGCTGTAGCTGCATGTGAAAATGACTAGGAAAAGAGGCAAACAATTCTGTTATTTTAAGTTTTAGCATTAGAAGAAAACTCCAATATTTCAACCATTGAAAGGACGGATAAACAGATCACTTGCAAACTTGACAAGTACTTCCAGGGACTGGATTTACATATGTGCTCAGACCTATGGGAAATAACACTGCTATCTTTACATGTTGTCATTTACCTGCCCAGGTTAGGCTCAGAGAAATGAAGAATCATTCAGGTTCAAAACATGTAAACTGTCACCAGCTCACACGGGAAAAGTCTGGCATTCGAGCAGGCATAATTAGCAGGAATAATCTGAGTTACTTAATATAATAGAGATTGTAGAATGTGTGTATAAATAGATATACATGTTCTCTAAATTTAGCAAAGAGGAATAATTCAATTCAAGAAATAATTAGTATTTTGGATGAATAATTCAAGCAAACTCTGTTTACCGCCTTGTAGGTGTTAACAGAGCTTTAGATCTCTGGATATCTAAACTAGGCTGGCAAACAAGAACAACTAGCTAGAGAAATTAAATCTTGTTTGAGCTATGTACTTCTATAGGTGACACAATGCTCCTTGAAACAATGGAGGATGTAAAACGACAAAATTGCTGGAGCAGGAGGAATAGCATAATAAACTTGTCTGTTCCACCAGTGAAGGCTAATGGGACTATTTTTACCGACTGTGTCCTTAATGCTGCTGTCATACCTCTAAAGCAATGAAAGCAATCTGTGAAATGCCCTATGTTCATTTTACTGAAAGGACATGTCCAAATTTAAACTTCTAATGGCCCTCTCAGAAGACATTTTGATTTATTCTACGACAAACTAAGAAACTTTACTTGGCAAATGTTTCTATGCCACTTAGTTTCTGCTTTTCCTTCATGATGTAATACCAATGGATTAAGCTCCAGCTGTGTCAAAGGACTGACTTAATCTATCCTCTACCCCAAAGCTGCATTTCCATTTTGCAACAGTACAGACAAGACTGAGGACGGAGCAATTTCAACCAAAAGGTCCAGTTATTTAATAATCTCACAGAATGATCAAATTACAGAAATGTTGTACCTGCTTGCCCTTTCAGAAAACCTTTGTGTCACAAGCGACCCCCACAGCTGCACATTTTTCACTCTCAAAAGACCTGACTCACTTTTGATTCCTTCCCTTTTCTCTCCGCTCCCTCAAAAAGTCACCAAAGATGAAAACATCCAAGCACAGTTAAAGCCTTGAACCTTTGAAAGATGCAAAGCCAAGGAAGCAGCTGCTTTGCTGCAAATGGAGAGTTCTGAGATACTACAATGAGAATTGGTCACCCAGAACCCTAAAAGAGACAACTTTAATGTGAATCCTGCTTTGATTGTGCAGAAAAAAAATCTGTCTAATTCAGCAAGGTGTTTTCATTTTCCTTTAGATTAGTTGGTAAATGAAGTATCTGATCTCTCATTAGGATTTAATGTCAATACTCTGAGCTGGTAGCCAGGAGTTACCTGAAGTCGTGCATTGCTTCAATACATAATTCATTGCTTCTATACATAATGTATTAGGAGCAATAGGATTTGGTCGGCTAGGACTTCAGACGTAGTCATACAAATGAAAGTACTCGTAAGTGTCAGTGAGGATGTGAGCCAGCAGAGGTGTATACACTGTGACACAAAGGTAGTTAAACATTTCCAGTATATCTGACATTTGTCAAGCTCTCTTCTTTCTACAGCAGCCATGAAACCTTCATGGCCAATGCATATTTGGTGAGTTACTATTGCAAGGAATGAGTAGAAAAAGTTATAGTTTTCCCTCTTCCTCCCTCTCCACGCAGGAGAATATGGAGATGCTACAGCAATGCCGTGCCAGCTGGCAGGATGGTGCATCCTGCAGCTGCCGGCTCCTGCTGTGTGGGGACAGCGATGGCTCATCCCAGGAGGACATTCACTTCCTCCTTCCCGACTTTTATGGGGAGCAGCAGAAGGTCTGGCTTTGGCGGTTGGCCCCTCTCCATCCTCTGCTCCCTGGCCAGGCCCTGCATCCTCCCCACCTCCCCTTGCTTGGCAAAAGTTGGGGTGGGGAAGGACATGTGGGGATTGATACATGGAGAGAGGGGCTTTTTGTAAAGACAGGCAGGTTGCTGACACCTGGGGGAAAAGGAGAAAGCTTCAGTGGGAAAGAGAAGGTAGGGAGCCTTAGTGGGAGAAGAGAGGAAAAAATACCACCAGTCTCAGGAGTGACTGGCGCCTCTCCCTCAAGCTCCCAGCTGCCCCCTCCAGCTCCAAACCCACCCCAGAGATCCCTTGCGTGGCACAGGAGGGATAACTCACTCCTCTCCTCCCCTCCTGCTTTGAGCTTTCTCCTTACAGGCAGTTCTGATATCGCTCCTCTAGCTAAGTAGTCTTACGTTGTCCCTTACCAGAATCTGCTTTTCTCTTGTTTGTCACTTTGCCAAGATGTGACTGTGCCAGAAGGCCTGTTGGCAGGTGCCTGCCTCAGACTTTGCATTCCCACTAAAACTAATCAGCCATTTTGGGGCATGCAGCGTTTGTGAGTGCGTAACTCATCCCAAAGCGTCCCGGGGACCAGACCAAAGAACTGGGAGCTAGTGGAGAGAAACAGGGATGAGGAAAAAGAAACAAGAGAGGCATGGAGGCCAGAGGAGGATTCATCTCCGCACTGAAAGAATGTCCAATGGAAAAAAGAAGTACTTTCTCCAACAAAAACAAAAAGGAAGTTCAGTTCATTTTGACCAGATCTATTTGACCAGATCTATTCAACTGGCGACCTAGACAAGAGCACACTATTTCCATTTTCCTGGTGCTGTTTTCCATATCTCCAAACCTCGCAAGGAGAAGGCAGGAGAGGCAGGAACTCCCAAAACCCCATGTCCCGCTGCCTGCCTGCCTGCCTGCCTGCCCCACTTCTGCCCTGCAAGGAGCAGGTATTTCCCCTGCTTCTTCCATGGGCTGCCATGTGTTTCTTCTGAGTTGTACCAAGGTGGGGCTGTGATAGTAAACAGAGATCTTTGAGACTCATAGTGGATAGCACTCAAAGATGTGTGCTGGTACTGGGTGCCTGTAGACTTTCCTGTAGGGAAGAAGTCTCTTCTGAATGTAGGATAAAAACAGAGGGTTTGGTGGAGAAAAGAAATACCAAGTAGCGTGAGGGAGTCGAAGAGGATGGGAGAGGCAGGGGAAAGGACAACAGACAAACATGATGTGGGTATTTTTGACGAGTATTGTTTTTAGCTGTAGGGAGCCAAGCTAGATTTTCTTTCATCCCCAGATAGATCCATTGAAGTCCAAGCAAAAGACTTAATTGCAGCAGGAAATTGCTGGTTTAAAAAAAAACATATCTGTAAAGATGGGGAGAATACATATGGCATATATGTGCCTGGACAATTTTGCTAAATAAACCATGAATTTTGACAAGTATTTATCTGTAATTTTGCCATGGAAATAGGATTGTATAACATCACAGCTGAAACAAAAGTTCAGCTTCTGAAAACTGCAGAGGCGTGCTGCTAAAATGTTTGCTTTGAATGCTAGCTGACTAGTTTTATAACTCCCATGCATCTAGTTAATGCTCTTTTAGACAATACATGGAAAGGGTGGATGCCAGGACTGTGCAATAAACGTATCAGAATTGTTTGTTATGTCTAATGGCCAGAACACACATTTCAGAATGGACCGGAAGTTTTTTCGTATTAGGAAACTCAAGAGATGAGACTGCTTGGTCTGTTTATAGAGATCAAGCAGAGGTGTGGAAAGATATTTGCTTCTTTCCTTAATGAGGGAATTACTCTGTAGAGATATTAATATCATTGCTAGGAACTGGTTAGCTGAGGGAACCAATGAGGAACAGGCTATAAAGACTTACTCTTTCATGCTGTTAATGTAGGACCATTCCCCCAACGCCGAGGCTGGGAATTGCAGCGAGCAGAGCTGTTACTACCAGCGCTCCCGTGATTCATCTCAGGAGCCTCATGCGGAGTCCAGCGAACGTGTTCTCACTTCATAAGCCACTGGTGTGCTTGGCAAGGAGCCAACGGACCCATCAGGCGGGACCCAGAAGTAAAGAGGTGAAAAAAGACGTCCCCATGGGACGCGTCGAAGCAGCAGCACTGGCACAGACTTGGCATGCTAATTGCTTAGTGCGGGAAACAAACGGCCCTCAGCCGTGAGATAAACACAGATATCTCTATCCAAAAGATAAACAGCAGGACTGGGATTCAGAGCAGCTTTTATTGCTCTGAGCACTAGGATTCATCCTGTATTCATTTTGCAAGCCAGTTGTTCACCGTCAGTCCATCTCACCTAGTGTTTAAGGGGATACAAAACCTAAAGTAACAAAACCAAGATTTTCCCAAGCTTTAACTGACTTTCAAAATGTTAGAAACAATCTGAGTGTTTGCATGAATTATAAGACACAGACCTTCAGCGACCTGACTCCTATCCTCGTTCCTCAGGATAGCAGCATGATCCCAGCCTCTCTTCCAGGTAGATTTGCCTGCTCCTCACTGCAGAAGGTTCTGCAGGTCAGCGCACAGCAATAGCAAAGCCATCCTGCCTTGGACATAGCAGCCAAGGAAACACCACTCCACCCTAACTCACTTTTGTCCTGCGCCAAAGGCGGTGTTGTGGGCATCTGTGCACATACCTGTGTGTGTGTGGTGCAAGAGCAGCTTTTTGGGGAAACACTGCTTCCACGAGCCACAGGATCCGTTTCCTCTGTTCAGTAATCCCAGGGGGTACCGCATGCTGTGCAAGGCCTGCATTACCAAGCATTTCTCAGGTTGGAATGATTTCCCCAGGGAAAATGCTCCAGCTATTGCTGTGGCATCTTTCATTGTTTATAATCAAGTTGTCTGCAAGCAATTATAGATGCTGTGCAGTGCTAGTGTCCCTTGTAATGAAGTGCAGGAAGCACGTACGTAAGGCAGGTCTACAGCTCAACTCACAGTCCCTCTAGGCAGTGCTCCTTCCAACATGGTGTGCTGGCATTGCTTGGCTTTTGTACGGAGCTGACAGGCTGAATCTGCTTTAATGTTCTGCCCAGCAGATTCTACCTGGAATACCCATGTGCAGCAACTGCAGACTAGCTTGCTACACAAGGGTGAAACCCGGGCTTCGTGACTGTTCAAGCCATGCACAAAAATTTTTGTGTTTTTTGTCAACTCCAAAGAAGGATCAAACAAGCAATACAGGGAGGAGATGGTGAATAATGAACTGATGGTTTTATGAGCCCAAGATTGCTAAAGACAATATTTTTAGCTAACTTTTTGAGCTACCCTGGCAAGGTATGTGCAGAGGAGGTGGTGATAGGGAAAGCAAGGGTTCCTATTTGGGATCTGGAGAGAGTTTAGACATCTCTTGTGCCATTTGTATTCCACTAGATCCTGATTTCAGTACTAAAGCCTTATTAGATCCCAATATCTTGCTGCTGTCCCACATAGCAGATATAAGGGCTCCAGGAGGCTTGAACTGGGCACAGATCAGGATGCCATGTCTTTTTCAGGTTTCCTGTCCCCTCATCACATGAAACTTTGGGCCACATGTGGTTTATGGCTGCCAGGAAGGCTGTGGTTTATGCTATGGAGAGCTGGAGGGCAGGCTCAGTGCACCTCCCCTTGCTCTGCCCTCATGGATAGAAACAGAGCAGAATGGGAGTCTCAGTAGCAAGCACAAAGATTTGGAAAACCCTTCAAGCTTGCCCCTCATTACACCCCTCATACGGCTGTACTGTGAAGCAGGGAAATGTCATTTGCAAGGCTGGAGAGAGGAGACGTAGAACAAATAAGGATCATTTAGGAAGGAAATTTAAAATTCACCAAATGACAAAGATCCTGTTACAATGGTATGTCTCCCACACAGCCAAGACACTTGATCTATTAAATCATAGCAATCCCAAACCCTTCAGTCCTAGTGCACTGGGAGGATTGTATTATACTCAGTCAGCAATTATCTGTAATACAGGAGAAAAATCTTTACTCTGAAAGTAAGCTTTAAAAGGTCAGAACGTAATCGCTGTCACTGATGGTCTCTATAGTGGATGTTAGTCTGATTGCAAAGCAAGAGACAAGAAATACAGATGTAGAAAATGAATGCAAATCTTAAAACGTTATTTTTATAGCAGTCTTTTTAGCACACATCACCTCTTTTCACACTTGTTAATCTTGACTTAATAAATTCACCTTTATTCATCACAAAGTGTCCTCTTATTGCTGTTCCATGAGTGCTCATTATGAGCAAGCGCAGAAGTGATAAATAAGACAGGGAAAGTGGGAATTGTGCTAAGGAGTTAGTGGGAGATTTAGACGACTTCAAGGCTTTCTGAATTGCTCACAGAAAATATAATATACAAGTTACAAGTACGTTGCCAGATAATGTCGTGAGTTGGATGTGGCAGCGCCTTCCACTGCAAGGAGATGTGGAACTGAGAAGTTTTGAGTCTGATTTGGGTATCTGGGATTTGCAACCTAATGGGATTTACAAACTGCAAGTTTGCACAGGAAATGGGAGTCTAGCTCCCTCACACCTGCAAGTCCAGCGCACTTCTTGATGCCATTTCTTCACTCCTGCTCAGTCATATCTGCCTTTCCCTTCCCAAAGGGCCCTCAGAAACCCTCTGCTACAATATTTCCCTAAGGCAATCCGCCAAACGTTTCAGCTGTCGCTTGGCTGTTCTCAGAGGTCCTGCCTGCCTACGGCTCGTGCACAGACAGCACTTGCAAGAGTTAAACACAGTCCACTTTTAAAGTAGTGTAGGCAAACTCCATTAAATTCTCATGTAGATGCTCACATTGAGAATTTTTTTTTTTTAAAAAAAGGGTCTTAGTGTGATTTAGTGCTCAAGCTGCAAGAAAACATGTTTCTGCACGCCAGTTCCTAGATGATAAGCATCAGTGTGCTCTCTGCCCTCAGCCTAGTGCTGCACTACCCTGAATGCCTTCACATTTGCTATATGTTAAAAACCATTGACAATTATTGCAGAACCCTCATCCATAATAATTTGCAATGCTCTAATAGCTTACTGCCTCTACTGCTTAAGCCCTTAGTTTATATTGCTTTGAAAATAATTTCTGCTTTAATTCAGTTAAGGTCTCTAACTCTTATTGAGATTCCTGGCACAGGGACTGAATGTAATGCAGCTGATTTGCTTTGAAGTCATATCTTAACATTCCTAAGCATCAGTGTGCTAAAAAAGCAGAGTTTTCATATGAGAAACATGGAAATTGTAACATCCTGAGTGCTATGGTTGTTTAGCTTCACTGTACCTTGTAATGCTGTCCCGCTAGCTATGTCCAGTCCTACTAGAATGAAAATATTCTCCTTTTTCTGAGAAATCACTTTTTTATGGTCATTTTTTTCAGAAAGTCACTCTACAAACAGATCATGTGCTGCTTGAAACACTCTAATTTGTTTAATAAAAGGGCAATTCTTGGTTATTCAAAATTTCCCTGGATTCTGAATTAACAGTTGGCTTGATGACCAGTACAATTAATTAGTTTTGTGGTTTTTTTTTTTTTACTCTAAAGAGTAAAATATTCTCTTGATCAAATACTTTCATGACAGAAGCTACCAGGAGGCATTGCATACATTTAATTTGTGAGATGCTAATAAGCAAAATAAAAAGTCATATGAAGACTTGGGTTTGTACGCAGTTGCTGTTGCTGTTAAACTAATCTTAAACACTAAGTTTTCCTGCCTAAAAGGTGCTCTGCCTCCTCTGTTTTATCTTATGCTTAAACGTCATAGGAACCTACCTGGTCATGTTGGTGCATGGAAGGCCGTGCTATTGGCATCTTGCCTGCCTTACACAAACTCACAAAAAAGCACCCTTTTCTTCATCAGAAAATGTTAAGATTATTGCATACGACTGAGGTGGACATCAAAGCACCAACTGCGCTTGTGGAACCTAAATGCTCTGAGTTTCTTGTATCTTTCATTGCTGCAGCTTTCAGTCAAAGCTCAATATCCCTGCGGAGAGAGCAGGCTCATAGCAAAACGCAGCCTCTCAGACAAAACCCCAGATGGTTAATGTAACCGCCAATGCTTTAAAGAAAGATGAGATAATTCCTTTATTGACCCAAATCTAAATCTAAGGTCACCTTCAGCTTTAGAAGACCAGAAGTTGCAGAGCAACATACTGCACATCAAAACATTAAACACTGCATGCTGCCACGAAGCCGGCCTCCCTCCAGCTCCAGGCACAGTTTTGAGCCAAAACTTCTATGATTTCCCCATGAGAACCTGCCTGCATCGAAGGCGGTGTGCAGCCTCCATCACAGTGCAGTCCTGCAGCCCCTGCACAGATCACCCTGCCCGAGCTCCTATCCCAACCTCTGCTGCTCATCAGCGGGGCACCGGGCCCCACTAACTCGCTGATTTACACGACTGCAGGAGTAACAGTGCTTCAAGCCAGCTGTTAATTACTGCTGACACATGAGGGACCATTACTGCAGAGGTTTGGAAAAATCTAATTCTAACTCCCCAAATCCAATGGTGCTCATACCTTGGACTTACCTTGCAGCGGGTATTGGCAGTCTCTGTATATGATGACAGCACATCATGGCTTATCCGAAGCTGAAGCAGGGTGTTTTATAGCCTCTGCCCCAAAAAGAAGTGATCAAATGATCTCTAGAAGCTTCATATTGCGAAATGCAAGTCCGTATAAGCTTTAAAATACAGCTGGGGTTCTACAGTTCTGAGCCTCTTAATCCTGATTTTTCTCTCCAAATAAACCTCTAATAGAGAGCAGCCCACCTGGTTAAAACCTACAGAGAGTCATAGCCTGACCCAAACTCCTGGCAAGAACTTGAAAGATGAATGGTAATGCTGAATTCATATGAAATTTAAGAGGAATTGAAGGTACTTAGCACTCCTTAGGATTTGGCCTTGGACACATCATCTTCTCACAAGGTAAAATAAAAAAAAACTCTATAAAATACAACGAAAATGAAAACAATCAATCTATTTTAGAGATATCTATACACATCTATATATCTTTCTTTCTAAGTAGCTTTTGAACCTGCTGACAATTTCAAGAATATTTGAAGGAGTAGGAGGATAGTTTGTCCTCTAGTAAAATATCCAGGTGACTGCAACAGAAAATTGCCTTCGTACCACACATGCATACCACAATCCTCTTGCATGGCACCAATAGCTTGCTACATATCTTACTAGGCCTTACCATCTTAAACCATTAGTGGCCGTTTTAACGGTGTTAAGGGGGGAAGCTGAAACCACCTACGGTGGAGCTCTAATTGCACTAAGATATATTTTAGCTGAAATTAAAATGATAAGCAAAAGCGAGATGAAGACGGAGACTCAGAAAGGGACACAACTCACTGTAATTATGGATGCTATATCTTCCCTTATTTGCTGCCTTTCTTTATATAATGTGTTTTAAAGGCTTGTGCTTTGCCCTTAATAATGGCAGTGAAAGTTGAAAGTCTAGTAATGCTTGTGGGAAGTTAAGGCTGACATAGTTCCTGCTATTTCATTCTCTTTTCCCTTCCTTCCTAAGGCAAATGAAAGCACAAGCTGCACTTTCTCCCCAAGTACAGCTCCTTTTCCTCTTTGTAAAACGGCGACCAGCACAGAGCCCCCCCATCCGCTGCGGGGCCGCTCTCCTGTGGGACTGCAGCCCCTCGCTCCCTGCGGAGGGACCCTGGCACTGCTGGTGCTGCAAGGCAGCCCACAAGCCCCCATCCCCACCAAACCCCCAAAGGGAGCTGAGTTACGGCAGTTTATCCCCATTGCACATACGGATCTATTTCAGTGTCTGTCTGCACCCCGCAGAGCTGGGTCTGAGCGAGGAAAGGTGGGAGCGGTGCCCTTGTAGCCCCTGGGGGTATCTGGTTGCAGGAAGCCCCCAATAAACTGCTGGCGCCGTGGGAACATTTGGGCTGGTCCCTGATACTCCTGAGGGCAAATGCAGGGCCGGTGTCCTCTGAACCGGGAGCGCGCGAGATGCCTTGGGAGGACAGAGGCAGGGAAACACATCCAAGCGCCTTTGCCAAGCTTGACACCGAACTAGGGGGATACCTTGGATACAAGAAAAGGATAAAATTCTGCCCATGCCCTTGATTCCCCATGATCAAGAACCGGTGAAACCGCTGGGCAGTTAGTGCAAAAAACTCTCAGCCGAAAACCCAAGACTAAGGCGGTCCACGTAACACCACATCAACCAGCAGATCACCCTCCCAAAGCGAGCTCACGAGTCCTTCCCCCTGCCTCCCCATACCCAGGACTTCCTCCGCATAAAGTCCTCTTCTTATCTATAAAGATCAAGGGAGTAAAGGGCAGTTGGAGCCAGCCCAGCTTGGTCCCATGCCCCGCTTCCACCATGGATAAGGGAGGTCTGGTCAGACAGAAGGAATTAGAGGTCAGTAAGAGCAGTGCTGTGAAAAGCAGGATTTCACCTGACAGTAGTTGTATCTGAAAAAAGTCCTTTCCACTTAAAAAAAAAAAAAATCTGATCATTAATATACCCACATTATTGATTGCAAAGGACATTTGAATAAGTTTGCCTGGTGTTAACCAGTTTTAAAGATTTTTCTCTGAGGTCTGGTGTACATACAATAATTGAAAGAGACATCTCCAATTAGTAATGAAGTTCAGCCAGGACTCCTCGTTTTATCAACATTAAAACTGGAGTAAAATTTGACTTTGCTGTTACGTTAGCCTAAAATGCTGTCAATATTTTCTTCTTCATGCCAAGACTTTCTTTACTCCTCCACATCTACTTTCCCCTGTGCAGTTTTAACATATTCACATTCTGGCTTTTAACACTGAAAGATAAAGAGATTAAAAAACAGTGCGCTCCTACTGGAGGCCACTTTTGACCCGTTAAGAGAAGAAACCAATAAACTCTCATACAGCCCTGAAAAAGAATAATAATAATAATAAATGTGCATAGTATACTGATTTATCCTGGAATTGCATTTCCATCTCCTGTTTCCTGCATTGTGCATCCAGCTTGATTTCCAGCTCTGGACCATTTAATGTACGCACAGCCCAGGACCACCGAGCCGCACGCGTTATCTCTCGGGTCCCCCATGCAACTCAAGGGTTGTTTGCAAATCCGCACTGCGCAAGATTGAAAAGTGTCGACCAAATTACGCACTATCACTTACTGGCAAAACCGTTCCTCTCCTGCTTCCTCTGCGACTTCGCTGATGTCCCAGGGAATGCAAAGGGTTTGCCTTCTATCGCCCCCAAAGTCCCTCTCCATGGCGGAGAGGGGAATAAGCGTCAGGTCCTGCTCTTTCCGGAGCCCCGAGAGCCCGGAGCAGCTCCCGTGTCCCTGCAGCAGGAAAGGATGGTGCAAACTGCAGCGACTTTGCCAGAGCGAGGCCAGGGGGAGGAAGGTGCCTATATGAGAGAGAGGGGAGAGTGGCAGCGAGTGTGCGGAGGCCAATCGCCTTTCATCATTTTGCTCATCGGAAACAAGATACATTTGGGAGGTCATGTGCCCCGAGTGATTTACAAATGCAATGGCTGCATGAGAAGCCGCATGAGGTTTCCTTTTCAGTAGGAGCAGGGGTTTTTATTGATATTTCATCCAACATCCCAGCTTAGAGATTTCTCACCACATACGAGAGAGAATGTTGAAGCACTTAGAAATATATTAAAACAGTTTTAAAAGCCACAGCATTGTGGGTTTTTCTTTTAATTCCTCCAACCAGTTAGCAGAAGTGTAGGATTTAGCACTTGCTGTAGCCCTCTGAAAACCTTTCCAGTGCAGTAAGCAGAGCCTTGGATACCAAGCCTAATGCTCACATTTGATAAGGAATAACATTCTCTTTTCCTGAGCAGGGCCAATGTACTACGGGGATAAGAAGGTGACACAAAGTGTCCGTGTTCCCCTCTCAAGAGAGAAAATGTGGAAAGCAGCAGCAGCCTTCCACTCCGTATTGCATTAAGCCAGGATGCTATGAGGGGAGTATAACACAGCACAGTAAACAAAAATGTATGTATTTCCTCATACATTTTCTGTCTGGAAGATGCTAATGAAGTTCTTTGCTTACAGGAGAGTACTGTAAACTCTCATTCCAAGTGTTTAAAGTCTACCTACCTTTAAATGTAGCATGATCAGAGAGGAACAGATGTCTTCTGTTTAGCCAACGAAGAAGAACCTAAGAACAGGAACAGGCTAAATTCTAATTTCTTTAGAATTCTTACCTCCAGTTGGGGATTACACTGAATGATTTAAAGGGATATTGTAAATTCAAATTCAGCATGTTAAATGATTGGTAGCTGGAACTAAGTCCCTAGAACAGTCTATTCCTACACTGGCTTGGCTCCTTTCATCTGCTTAATATATTTCACACCTCTGCTCCTGCACAAACCGAATTTAAAGAGACCCAAGATTTTTCTTGAGAAAACAATATCCAACTCAGTGGCAAATGCAGGAAGCATTTTGTAGGTAAAAGACTCTTTACCAGACTCTTAATCTGTTAACAAATCTCTGCAGCAGGCTCTGAAAACCTTTCCACAGGGGAGGTGCTGTTATTTCCAGTTTCGTATGGACCGTGCCTTGAAAACTGCTTACAAGACACGTGTGAATTATACTGTAACACGAACTGGTCCTGGCAGACAGGAGGTGGGAGAGCCTGCCGGTCCCACTGCAAAGCTGTCTGTTGCACTCTGGCCTGATGCAGGAAAACGCACAGGACTCTTGGGCATCTGCCCTAGCAGGGTATCCTCCTAGTCATATCTTGGCATGTGCAAAAGAACTGCAAGCCCTGGAAAAGGGACCTTCTGTATTGATTTGACCACCATTTGTTACTGTGAGTCTATGACTCCTGGCCAGGGCTCATAGGTGCAAACACAGTGCGAGTGATGAGAGTGGGCAGGCTCGGAGCTGGAGCACTGCTGCTCTGCACCAGGGATGCTGCAGGGGCTCAGGGATGATGCAGTACCACATAACACAACAGCCCCAGGACTGTTACAAATTACACTGGAGGTAGCTTTTGTTTCTAGGCTCCAAATTTAGACGTGAACTAACGATCTCCTTTCCTAAGCCCAAATACCTGAAGGTTCTTCTAGCAGTTTATAAGATCTTGGACAGCATCATTTTAACCTTCTGGCATTTCAATTTCCCTCTGTGCTTGGTGTTCTTTCTTCCTCTCACATCTAGAATAAAGGTGCTGCAGCCATTTTGTCAGTTTTCATATTAAAATTCTGAACAGTTATGAGTGCATTATAGAAAACACTTTAAGGGACTGCGGCTTTTCAATTATTTATGGCAATATTATGCATCCAGACTTGCCTAAACATAAATAGTATCAAACAGGAAGGGAAAGAGAATGAAGTATTCAAGCCCATTATTAAGAAACCTAACATGCCACAAAGCTCCACACACACTCTCCAAAATTTGTTCAACTTATTGCTGCAGAGGAGGATACATTGATGCTTCAGCCATGGATTAGAATAAAACCTCTCTGGAGCAACTCCTACAGTCTGCAAAGTCCTTTTACAATTATTACTGGGAATATAACATCTGTTTGTTTCACTTAATGATGGCTCTGATGCAAAGTCTTTCATTTTAGTTTACGGCTAATTTCTAGTTTGAAAATCCTGGCATTGCTGGCACCAGTGCAAATGGTGTTTAGTCCCACTCAAGCAGAGATGAATTTGCAGGTGGTCACTGACAGCTCCTCCTAGCCCAAGGATGCAGCTCCCTTTCCCAGTGCTGGAGTAGCAGCTCTGGGAAATATTACAAGCACAGCTATCCAGAGGATATGGGCGGGAGAAATGGGCAGAGAGGAACCTCATGAAGTTCAACAGAATGAAATGCCAAGTCCTGCACCTGGGGAGGAACAATCCCTTGCACCAGAGTAGGCTGTGGGCCAAGTGGGTGGAGAGCAGCTTTGCAGAGGGGTCACCAAGTTGAACGAAGGCTGGCAGCATGCCCTTGTAGCAAAGAGGACCAAAGCCACATTAGAGAGAGTGCTGCCAGCAGGTTGAGGGAGCTGGTGCTCACCCTCTGCTCAACCTGGTGAGGTAGCACCTGGGGTGCTGTATCCAGGTCTGGGGTCTCTAGTACAAGAGAGACATGGACCTGCTGGAGCGAGTCCAGTGAAGAGCCACAAAGTTGATGGAAGGACTGGAGCAACTCTTACAGCAAGAGAGGCTGGGAGAGCTGAGCATGTTCAGTCTGAAAAAGAAAAGGTGCAAGTGGGATGTGATCAAGGTGTCAATTACTTAATTGACAGAAGGGTGTAAAGAGGACAGGACCAGACTCTTCTCAGTGATGTCCAAGTGACCAAACGAATGACAATGGGCACATATTGAAACACAGGAAATTCCACTTGAACATAAGAATCTTCACACATCTTCAGTGTGAGAGTGGTTAAACTCTGCCATGAGCTTTCCAGGGAGGTTGTGGCCATGCCTGGAGATGCTCAAAACCAACTGGACAGCCTTGAAGAAGTTGCTCTAGCTGACCCTGCTTGAGCAGGGGTTCGGACCAGACACTTTCCAGACATGCCCTCCAACCCTAACTAGTCTGTCATTCTGGCACATTGCAACAGAAGAAAAGGAAACTGTTGAAATGCTTTCTCTCCTTTGAGACTTATTTTTTAAAATGTAGAATTCCCAGAAGTATAAGATCTCCATCCCAAAATGCCAATTTACACAGATACAGGAAATATCTCACCTTTATAGGCAAGTTTTACACCATTCCCCACTGGGACAATTCTGCCCTTTTCAGGCACAACCACAATCTCCCCTTAACTCTTTTTTTTTTTTTTTCTCTTTCTCTCTCTTATTTTCCTTCCCCAGAAATGGAGATGATCTCTTTTTGACGATTATTGGAAAGATTTTCAGGACTGCAAGGAGCAAGTTACCTTATTTCCCCTTAGACTTCTGAAAATATATCATTGCTCAGGCATGTGGCTGAGTTGCAGTAATTTTCAGAATCTGCTCATGGCATTTAATTAAGGAACATTAAACACAACTCAGCGAGATGCATTTGTATATGTTACTTGACTTTCAAAAAGCAATTCAAAGGAAATTCAAGGTACAACTCAGGTAAACAGTCACACAGATACGCAAGCTCTTGTGGAAATGAGTTCGTCTCTGTACTAATGATTGTCCACAGGCCTCTGGCTTTGTAGGTCAGCGCTCTTTCATACGTTCTCCCACAGATGATGTACTTACAAATTAGGAGCATGACATACAATGGAGTCCCACAACTGGACCACACATTTTTACGATTCACACGCCCACTCATCAGGGAAATGTAAGCCAACATTGATATCTCAAGCCCATTTGGCAATTAAAGGAAAAAAAAAGGAAAAAGGAGAAATACACGTAGGTCAGATATTGCCTGTTAGAGAGACCCTTTACAAAAATACACATCACAAATCCATTTCATTCTTCCTTTTCTTGATACAACAGAAAAACATGCAACACCAAGGCATTTTTAAATGCTTCATTTGCCCTCACCATGCTCTGACCTGTTCTTCCCATCACTGGGCTTATGAAAATAAAGGCTCTGAAGAATACATAATAGCAGAATTTCTGTTATAATGTTTTGCCCTATCAGGTGCCTCTGCTGATTGCTGATTGCAGAGGCAACCCGTATAATACACGTAGAAGAATTACGCTGGAAAACTATATTCCCATCCTTTGTGTAGCCTGGTCCTGCTTTCTTCACAGAATCAGAGAATCCCAGAATGGTTGAGGTTGGAAGGGACCTCTAGAGATCACCTAGTCCAACCCCCCTGCTCCAGCAGGGACACCCAGAGCACGTGGCACAGGGTGGCATCCAGGCCAGAGAAGGAAGATCTCCAGAGAAGGAGACTGCACAGCCTCTCTGGGCAGCCTGTGCCAGGGCTCTGTCACCCTCCTCTTCCTCTTCCTCTACCTCAGGAACGCAGGAAACTCTTTCCCTTCCACCCAGGAAGCACTATGTATTGCTCACCATGCATTTGTAATCGTTCAAACCTGGGCTCCATTTAAAGAAAGACCTTCATTTTCAGGCTGAAAACATGCATGGACAATTTACTACATACTTAGGGACACTTTACATTACTTAGGGACACTTTACATTTATTTTTCCCACTACTGTATTCAATAAAAACACAAACAGAGAAACTGAACCCAGGTTTCATTATCACCAAAGTCAGAGCACAAACGAAGGAGCAGTGCCGAGGGCAGAAACCTGGTGGGTATTGAATGGAGGTCGCTGATTAGTTACAGGCAATACCAGTCCAAGGGCCATGGTGGTGTCAGCCACTGTGACCTTTCCGACATCAGAGTCCCCTTTGAATGAGAGAGGAGGGGTTGACAGATGAACAATGAAATATTGTTCATCAATGAAATATTGACAATGAAAGATTGCATATTTCATATCTGCAAGCATTGGAACATTAAGGGAAGGAGATGATAAAAATGACAATTAATAAACCCATATGGCATGGAAATTTTAAGAAAATTAATACTTGTCTCTGTATTTCCAGTCTTCAGCAGAACAAAACTAAAATTAAGTGAGGTATGATTCCCATTATCTTCTCTCTAATCTCTGTTCATATTATCTTTCGTGGCTAAGCAAAGTTTGTGAATGAAAATGGAGAATTAAAGATGTCATATACCTGATATATCAGAATAACTCTGTAGCTTTTGTATTATGTAACAAGGTAGAACAATAACATAGAAAGAAAGATTATCTTTTCCCAGAGATAAGGAAGAAAAGGAAATATCTTTGTCATTAGTCAAACCAGTTTTACATTTTTCCCTTCTTGAACATAAATTAAATGAGAAATATTTGTAAAGACACTATTTGTATGCACAGAAAGGATTATCAGAGAATGTTCATGATCTAGAAGGTCACCATGAATTTAATGAGCTTCTCGCTCATAAGTTTCCTTGAAAAAATACATTTTAATTGACATAAGCAACATTTTTTAAAAAAAGGTTTTATTATGTCTGGATTTTTAAAAGAAGGGAAACCAATGACTTTTTGTTCTTTTTAAATTAGATGGAATAGAAGACTATTTTTGAGACGGCACGTGCTAGTGCTCAGAGTCAGTCTTGATGTTCACTGAGATGCCAGCAAAGGTACAGCCCATAATTTATAGAGGTTGCTCATGGCATTTGTGGGGGATGAAAGCAGCAGGGTGTTGTGTAGCTAAGTATTCTTAGACATACAATGCCTCCTGCAGGTCCTCTGAGAACTTTACTAGTCACAGTGGTTGATAGGCTCCTTTTAACATTACTTTTTCCTCTGGTGTTTGCTGACTATAGGTTTGTATATTTACCAAAAGAAACGATTTCACTAACGCAAGTCCTAATATAGACTCAGAGATAGTGAGTCTAATATAGCTGGCAGCTCTTATCACACTCAGGGGCATGATTCTAACCTTTTTATTCCATTCCTTATCAGAAAGGAGATAACTAGTTCATGTTTACTGATTTTTTTCATTTAATGTTTAAATCGTAATGCTGGAATTAAGATTCCTCTTACCTGGGTGCTGTACAACATGAGAGGTAGTCAGTAACTACAAAAACATGTAATTCACATAGAAGAAAGATCGAAAGAAAAATGAGATTGAGAGAAATGCAATGAATTGTCCAAAGTCAAACAACAGATACCAGTCAGCCTCCTATGGACAGAGTTGGATTTTATCATTTACCATTTCATCAGAAGATTACCTCAATTTTTGATTGCTTACTTTCCTTCCAACATCAAAATATACTTTCATAAAAGCAAAGCAATTCTATCTCTTGAAATATTTTCCTTGTTCCTTATTATCCCTGATAATAGAAACTTAACTCAGAAGAGCAAAGCAGCAAGCTATAAATTATTACCATTGTTGCTTTTATTATTAACATTGCTTCCATTCCCCACACATTTTGTATACAGCATGAGAGAAGCTCAGCTCTTCTTTCTTTCAATGATCTACAAAAGCAAAATTAAATCAGGTCTCATTAATGCTTTTTAATCTTTCCCATATTTTGACTCTTGCGAGCACTGGAGGAGGAAGCAATCTCTAACTGACTGTTTTATCATTAAAAAACCAATGATAGTTGTATCATTAAAATAACTGCACATCAGGCATAACTGTGTCAGAGGAATTCAGCACAGGCACTGTCAGCAAACACGCTCGATGGTAAACACGGCTGGCAGTGAAAACGGTGGCCCAAGGTGCTCGGTGTCTCCAGGGACCGCCAGCACCACGTCGTATTGCAACGCCGCCGTTGCCCTCCTGGTGCCTCCGTGGACCACCCTTCTCAGAGGTCGCAGGATGAGGGGCAGAGCAGCATCACTTGCATCACTTTTCCTCTCCCCTCTGGGTAGTAGGCGGTAGTAGCTGAATCTATGAGATGGCTGCACTGTTGGAGAGGAGCATTTGCACCAGCAAATCCAGTGTTTTCCAAGTCGCTTCTCCTTGTCCCCAATAAAAAAGACCAAATGTTGTGCCTCTGACTCCCCTGTGAAGTCAATGGAAGGAGAATATTTGTAAGCACAGGAGCTGCAGTTGGTATGAACACAACCCCACCAGCTCAGTGTCCCCACACGCAGCCTTCCCCTGTCTCTACCATGCCCCATGGACAGCTCTGCCAGGCTGGACACAGCACATTTCTAGAAACACCGACTCAATCAGCTATTGAAAGATTGTTAAAAGCTGCAATATCTTGCATGTTTTGGAAATCAATGAGCTCTTTGCAAGACATTAATTTGGGTTCTTTATATGCCTGCAAAAGAGCCCAGCAAGCAGTCTGTGCCGGGTGGTGACACGACAGCAGTAGGTGAGTCCACACTGCAGGGACCATTAACAGACTGCATTTTATACATTTTTTGTACAGCCAGTCATAAATGTGACACTCTCTTCAGAAGTGGTCAATGTCTATCAAGCACTCACTATTCACACAATACCATATGTTGCTGCTGAGACAATAATTCTGTCACGTACACAAGGCAGACTTCAAGTGAGGAAAGAGGAGATTAATTCCCAAGCAGCAAAATTATTGTTTTCAAATATGTATCCTTACCGAGGACAAATTTGGCTCCTTTTGTTCGCTTGCAGTATTATTTTGCTCTTCTCAGTAGATGCATGAATCAGGCAGCAGGAAGGTGGGCAGAATCTGGCAGGTAGACAGTGACTCCTTTCTCCTCTTGCCTTCTACTCTTCCAAACGAGAGATGTATTTGGAGTGAAATTTCTAAACAAAGTGTTTTTATGGATGTTTTATCAAGCATCACAAGCTCTTTAAAGCACTTTGTCAATACGTGAAGAAATGATCTTAGAGATGAGAGGAGCAGATCATGTGTGATGTACAGAAAGTGAAGAGATAGAAAAAAGGTGGTAATAAACACATTTCAGGTTCTAATTAATCTATCAAAAGCTCTATTTCTCTTTTGGTCTAAAGTAAAAAGGAAATAAATAATTTTTTTTCAAAGATAAGTTATGTGATTGTTGTATTTTTTCTTTTAATGACATTGATATTTAACCTTTCTTTATGAAAGCAACTTTTCTTGGAAACCTTTAAGTGAAGAACATTTATAAAACATTTTTTTCTCTTTTTATGTCATCTGCATGTGTGAATTGGAGAGAAATTATACTGATGTGTTGAACAAACCTCAAAACACGATTCATCTGGCAGTGATAATAACCTGAATGGAGAATAAAAATGCTTCACCCACAATTTCCCCAACAGTTTCTCTGCTGCTATACGCAGCTGTTCTTCTTGTAGCACAGGGAAGAATATTAAAAGCGGATATAACATATACTCTGGATAAATCATACAAGAGTTAAATTTAAAAAGTAGGTACCCTTCCTCAAACACACCAGTTCTCCAGTTCTGTTGCCCACCACCTCACAGGTGAAAACAGTGGCCCTCTGTGCAAAGAGTTTGCACTCCTTTTTCCCCTGGAGACGTGATATTTTCTGTCTGTGAACAAGCAACATGCAGCATCAGCCTGGAGAGGATTGCTAAATGTTTTGACAGTTTGAAAAAAGCTAATAACACAGCTTGTTCTCATACAATAAGCGTAATGGTTTGCATAAAAATTCTGAGTGAGATTGCTGGAGAACATTGTTTAATTGGTCTATAAGATCTCTTCACATCTTAGGAACAACACGGTCAATAAGATCTGCAGCTGCTCAAAAATGAAAAGAAGTTATTTAATAATAGCTGATGGAAATAATCTAGATTATTGCTATGTTAAAGACCTTGCTACTTCTCTGCACCCTGTGTTGTAAGAGAGACATGGGCTGAACCTTTACTTTTTGCCCACCTCCACTGAGCCTGGTGATAACGGGAACCAGCCTGAGTGGATGGCTGCAAACTTGAGCACTGAATGTGAAGCATAAAGACTCTAAATAACATAACTTCACTTTCAAAATTCAACAGTAACAGTTACTGTCAGCTGCATAAAGGGAAGGAATCGAAATGTGTTTCCAGATCAGACTTTAGCCTTAATGTGATGCCAAGATTTTATAAAAAGGATAGACTTTATTAAGCAAACAGCTAATCAATCAGCTACAAGACACTTAGCTTCTCACTGAATCTGGCACTGTTTGTAAAACACGCTGAGATGCTTGAAAGGAATGAAGTGCACTGGAAGTGCTAGGAGTGGTTGCGGGCAATCGCGCTGCGGTGGTGAAGTGCCAAGGAAACGTCGATGGCAGTCAAACACGTCTGATGGTTGGAACAGGTAGAAGCGAGCGGCTCCCCTTGTCCCAGGTCTGAGGCGCAGTGTCAGAGCGACCGTTTCAGGCCACTAAGTTATAATCTGTGACTGAGTGAAAAGGCAAAATGTGTATCTACATAACATTGACTTCAGTGGAAGAAAAACACAGATTTAAAAATGTGTTGAAGTACCTTTCTGAATAAGATGCTTTTAATGAGGCTTGTTACTGTGATTTGTGTGTAAGATAGCTTACAGGTCGGAGTCCCAAGGTGTTTAGCATAGGGCAAAGAATGCAAATTTCTCTGCTCCGTGGATTATAGAAAATAACAGAGAGGAAGAAATAACTGCCTGGGAATTGCTGGGAAGAGAGAAGCGGCAACACACACTACATGGCACAGTAGAAGATAATGAGTGGTCACTGCACATAATATAGAAGAGAAATAATGGATAATAATACCAATTCTTGCCTAGCACGGTAGCTTTAGCTGCATGACGGACACCTATGGTGTGATAATAAGGAAAAAGAAAGGAATTTTAGTTCAGACTGAGGCAAGATGCTAAAGCAGAGACACATTCGCACATCAGTAGCATGAAAACCAGAGCTACTATTCATTGCAAATGAATTAACATCGAGAACATCTACGGAGGAAGACAAAGAGGCGATTGATGCCCATAGGTCTGTCTGAGCTTTCACTTATCTCTTGTAGTGTTTCAGGCACAAGCTCACGATGAAGCCTCAACCCTTCTGAACTCATACTCTTCCTTTGCAAGCTGGACAGAAGCTTTGGGGGGATTCTGGAGCTTGCTAGGAGAAAGCTCGCTGCTGCACAGCCCGCAGCACTGGCCCAAGCAGACCCCTGCTTGCTGTAGCTGGGAGCCCTCTGGCCATGTCCTCTGCCATGTGCGCAGCAGCAGCACGTGGCTGAAGCCTGGCCAAGTGCTCAAGCCAGAAGGTCCCTCCATGGGCATTTTCCGCAGTCCTGCAGCTGGGCACTCGTCCAGCTGGGAGCGCAGTGAGGAGCCTGACGGGGAGGTGCCATCCTCATGACACAAGGCAAAGCCCCCGGGCTTTGCAGCTGTGCATCGCAGGGGTGCTTGGAGCCGGCTCCCTGCCATGCCGGCTCTTCTCCCTGCTCTTAGCTAACGCTGCTCCAGGCCTCACTGCTGTCTTCCTTTGTGATATCTGAGGTGACAGATTTGATCTGGAGTATGCCACGCTGCTCAGCATGTCCCTACCGGCTGACTCCGTGCATGTCTGTGGCTCTCCAGAGCTTCCTTTGCACTCTAGGTCTGCCATGGCATTTCTGAAGAAGACATAATATTGCCATGTTGAAAGAATTTGCCGCTAAAGCGCACTGCAAATTATGTCATGTCTTTAATAAAGAACTTACAGTATTCACGATGGCATAATGCAGAGAAAGATTTTCCAAACATCGGCTCATTCTCAATAATTGCCAACCACCTATGTGCAGATGAAACACTGATAGAAACATCCATGCTCTGTTGTTCTCTAGATGCACTCAGTGTTTGGTCAGTCTTTCATAGCTCTGCAAAAAGGGTTTCATATTCATTAGCAAGTGCTTGTAAGTTGGAGGCTGCTGATTTACTGAATATCTTGCTTATTAGTGTGGAGATATAGAACAGAAGGCAATACTTCATGATTGCATTTTAATAAACAACTCTGAATATTTTATTTTTAGTACATAGCTATCAGGAGGTGGGCTACCAGTTTTCCTTCGTGAAATGATTCAGCTGATGGAATCTGATGCTTCTTTTAAGCTCACCAGGTCCCTTTCTGTCATATTCCTGCTAAGAAAATTCTGCAAACCACTTAGGCCAAGGATTTTGTCTCTAATAGATCAGTAGATTAAATATATCTAAAAAAAACCTCAAAAGATCACAACAGCTGTTACTGAGTAGGAAAATGATCAGCCTTGAAATCAGTGTGCACATCTATCTATCTCAAGCTGCAAACACTGTAAGCATCAGCATCCTTTGGACATCTCTAATGAATAGTGCGCTCTCGCTTGGAAACTTTGAGCTTTTTTTTTTTAAAAAGGTATTATTTACAAGAAAATTAACTGAAATTCAGTTTAAGGAAATACAGAAAACACTGAAGTGGTAAGCAGAACACTCAACTTATTAACTTTGACAATAGTTAATGCTTTTCTTCATTCATCAGTATAAATACCAAATTAACAGCTATGTTCTTACCTTGTCTCTCTTCTCTCTTCTTACAATAAATCCGGCTCCTGACAGGAGGTTACATATTTCCCCAGCCTCCCCATACCAGAGCTGTATACCACATTCACATGCTATTCTGCTCCCAAATTTAATGGCCCTGATGGACCTCAGCATTTTCAGATTTTGCCCTAGGATGTGCACATCTGTGAATGTGGCAGAAGGAGTAGGAAAAAGATAATTTCTCATTCTTGACAGAATGAGGGAATTGAGCACTGGTCTTATAACTACTGAATCTCCCTAAAAATTGAAGTGAATTCTGCTCAAAAAAAAAAAACAATGGAACACCAGAGACCTTCTTAAACACACGTTTTGAGACAATAACTAAGGTCACAAAATAACAGGTGTTTAACAGAAAGGAACTGTATTTTCTCATATTAGTCCCTCTGGAGATCAGAGAACAGTTACATTCAATCTCAGGCTTTAATCACTAAGCTTTAAGTCATCTCTGTCTTTCCCAAACACCAAAAATGAAGCAGAATGAGACAGACTTACTTGCAGTTCTTGTTATTTCACTTCTTGGATAGGTAGAGATTTAAGAAAGGATGAGGATAGATATGACAAAGATGAAATGGGGTTTGAATGTGAGACACTGTTTTCCATGTGTAGTCAAGCTAGCCCGGATCCCCACAGAGCCCCTAACACACAGTCCACTGGGGCAGCAGGGGACCACACTGACTTCACAGCCTTTCTGGCTGACAACATAAATGCCCAAATTACATTCATAATTTTGTGAAAACTGAATCAATTCAGTCTAAAAAATGTTACAACTCAGTAGGCACTATCAATTCTTTCCTGCCCACACTTATATTTTGTTCCAGTACTCTTCATTTGATTTCAAATTTATTCTTTTTTTTTTCTTAAGGGAAAATTGCTGAGATCTCAATCCTATTGTGTTTTTGTGCTGCAGTAGCACTTCTTTTACTTTACTCACATGCACTTACATTAGTGCATGAGAAACAAGAAATTAAAAGAATTGATGTTTTCATCATCTAATCTGAACAAAGCACGTGTCATTAGAAAATGCAGGTCTGAAGAGGAAAATGCAGCCTGGGTCACTCACATCTATTACAGCATTTCTGGAAAACAAGAAGCCATAGTTTTTAAATATGGTTTTGAGTATAGAAATGATCATATGGTCCATTTGCAAACATGAGCAGAAAAATACATGCACACAAATCCCTCACAAATGTCAGTCAAACCATACGGTCAAGGCACGTGGCAGCTGACCAAAGGACATCCCCGGATAAGCCTGAGTGGTTTGCCAAGGAGAACTCACAGGGCAAATATTGACTGGTCCAACAAATTATGGTGGCAGCTCTAATCTTATTCCCAGATAAAATCAATGGCTAGAAGAACTGTAGCGATCTAAAGTTATTTGTTCTGCCCAGAACGCTATATAGCGAGCAAGCGCCACATTCACAGATTCATCCCCACTGAGAGCCAGAATGTGGTCCAAGGATCTTTCCAAAGCAGGAAGCATGAAAGCCGTGCGTCTGATCTCTGTCACATCCGCTGCTGGGAAAGCCGGTGGTCCCAAATAATCTGCAGCAGGGCAGCAAGCCTTGGCACACTTAGCAGGTCAGGCTAGGTGCCAGCCTCCATGGGCATCCTACTCCAGAGCGCAGCTCCAAAGGGGACCTGCAGATTTTGAGGAAAACACCTCTGCTGTTTGCTCCGTGGCCCTGGATGCTCACAGTCTATTTGTACCCTTTTGAAACCCATACGTTCCCTTCGAAAGTCTGTGATTGTTAAACCCTGGTGTTTGCTAATATTTTTCTCTCCGCAGCTGGCTAAGAAATAGAAAGAATATTGCTTTATTAATGCAAAATGAGGAGAAGGAAGTTACCACGCGTTTCCCAAAAGACAGATGATTCATATATTTCATAAAAATTGTTCCATAAGCGTTTGCTATCATTCTCAGACAACATTACTGTTGTAGGGATTGTTGTGCGTAAGTACTTCATTTATCTAAATTGAAGCTTTACACTGTGCTCACCCTGCAGGCCTCACCCCTGCTATGATGAAACTACTGCAGCAATGTATTACCATGTCAACACGACTCATGTTTTAGATTTTTAACTAAAGAAGGTCACAATAATAAAATACAGCTCAGAAAAGAGATGCTACTGTCATCTGAAGCTGCACTTAACATAGCAGTTAGTTTAATTTCTCCACATTTTTGTAGATGGTTCCAGGGTGCCTTCATAACTATAGATACTGATGTTTTAGAAGGCTCTATTCGTAGATGCCCTGAGCTGGTATCCTTTATTCAGGACTGTTGTCCATTGGAGAGGCGGTTATCACTCCTGAGAAATGGGCCAAGTCATGCATCTTAATTAGAGAAAATTGAAACTGCTCCAGTGAAATATTTTACCATGTGAAGTGTCGTTTTCTTGTCTATCATTAACATATGAAAGGCTGTTTTGTCATTTCCAGAAATTAGGAATTATTCTCTGTATTTTTTTTTATTGCTTTTCTTATTCTTACTTAATATATTACTGACAACATGCACTGCCTGAAATAAAAGATATGTCTTTTTATGAGTGCAGACCTGCCCTACGGTCTAGGTGTAGCAGGATGCAGATCTGCCTGCACCGGGCTCCAGACAAGCTCAGGGTCTGCTTGGGTGGATTTAACCTGGGCCAGAGAGCTGTGCCAACACGGGTCTTGTCCTTCTCATGTTGGGCAGCTCATTGTTGAGCCCTGGCACAGGCTGCCCAGAGAGGCTGTGGAGTCTCCTTCCCTGGAGATCTTCCAAACCTGCCTGGATGCCACCCTGTGCCACGTGCTCTGGGTGTCCCTGCTGGAGCAGGAGGGTTGGACTAGATGATCCCTAGAGGTCCCTTCCAACCTCAACCATTCTGTGATTATGTATTTGTACTGGACAAAACACGGTTATTTTTTTCCTCTGCTATTTCTCTAGCCCCAAATATTCACAGTCTAATCAGAGCTCTTGTTTTCCTGTGGTCTTCATTATTTTTATCAAAGCATTTTATTATTGTTTCTTCGGTTTGCTTTCTCTGCTCACAGCAATTAGCTTATCCCATCATGTACCCACCTTGGTGGCATCATTATGGATAGAGTCATTTTATGTCTCATCCCCAGGGGGTCCTGCCCGCATTAAGAGTGACAGGAGCACGGTCTTCATTTGTGGCAAGTTCTTTAATTTCTCAAACCTCTTTTCTCCTCATCATCTGCTCATACAAGACTTACCAAAGTGCTACTCACTTTCAGATAGACTAAAGCTAACTTGTCAACCCACAGCAGCCCTAGGGCTGGTCTCGTATCATTTGAGAACATCAGTGAGGAGGTTGTGAGGGGTCACTCATCTGGCTCAATTTTTGATAGCAGGCAGGCAAAGTAAAATTGGGTCTAAGAATGTGGAAAACAAACATAATATTAGTAACGACTCATGGTCACAAATCTGTTTGGCAGCTGTAGGGAGTCACTTATTCATCTGCTCTGTGAGTAGGAGGGAGCCTGCTGGGAGGCTGTCGTGATGCAAGGTGTAAAATGCTCACTGCCACCAACCGTAGCTGATAGTAACCTTTCACATTTAAGATTTCTAAACACAATTCCTGAGCCATATTCCATTGCTTTTGCTGGGAGAAGCTAGCCAGCATAACTTGCTGTCTACTGTGCCTGCCCTGCAGAAACTGAGCTTGCATTTGCTGAGTCTTTGCTTTCATAAAGCCACTGAGAGAATTGTTCCCCTCTCGCCACCCTGCTGCACTTGGACACCTCAGGGCTGAGGTTTGTCAACTTCCCTCGCGCTCTAAAGGCAAAAATAAGCTCCCACAACTGCCACTGCTGGGAATTTGCTGGAAATTTTCCACTTTCACAGCATCACTTCTATAAACCCCATCAGCAGTGACACCCGCTGGAGCTCTCGTGCTGCCAGGAGTTGGGTTTCTTCCCGATGCTTCCCCACTGTGGGAAGACCCAGGGTCGGAGCTGCTGGTGCACCCAGATCCAGGTGCAACAGATCCCTGCAGCTGCACTCTCACTGTGCTAAAGTGGGAGGCTGCCAAAACACGCACACTGACTGACAGTGGTTCAAATGAAGTGGGTTTGGTTTTTTTTTTTTTTATTTTGCTTATGATGAACACAGGAAAATTAATATCTGTCCCTGTAAATTAAAAAGAAAGAAAAAGAAAAAAAAACCCACAAAATACCACCAAAATAAAGTATAAATTTCTTGATTAGTTAAGAATTTAACTATGGAGCACAGACTTTGGAAACACATTAAAAAATCAAGCAGAGATGACAAAATGAAGACAGAACCCACCCTCCCCCTGGCTTAAAATCAGAAAAATATCACTAGTTAATGGTGAAATATGTTTCTAGTTTTCATTTCCCAGTGGAATTTTCTCTAAGGTACAGGGAATATATAAATACAAGGTAGAATGAGAAAAAGATACCAAAATCTAAATACGTTTAACACAAAGAACTCGCCCTGATGCATGTTAAAGTGTCTATAATAATTTAACTTACACATACAAATCTTTTTCTTGTACCTAAGTGAACCTTGAGATTGATTTCATTTTTCAAATACAAAGGTATGCCAAGATAAAGCTTCAAGCATGCAAATGCATAACCCGGAGATCTCAGGTTGGGATTATTGGGTAGAAAACTCTCTGCAGCACCTTAGAAAAAAATATGCTCATGTAGCCTGGAGCGCTTTAGCAGAGGGAGGAAGCGCACTGCTAAACCCACCGCCCGCAATACGTGACGTAAGGGCAAAGTGGGCACTGAGGAGCTGCGCTCTCTTTCTCTCTGAGGTTTTAATTTGTTCCGAGACTTTTACTGAGCAGATCAATCAATTCCCATTTTTAAAAACTTTTTTTTTTTCCCTATGCTGAAAGCCTTATGCTGACAAACCATTTTCAAGTATAATTGCACTGGTTGGGCTTATCTACTTGTTCCGCATTTATTACTACCGGAAAGCATAATTCCGTGATTGTAATTACAACACTTCTCTCCTACACGCACAATGTTATGCACAATGAAAGACTGTCACAAACTTTTTACTGTATATGCTCTGATGCCCCTCTGGATTCACTAGTACTTCCAGAAGAAAACACTCGAAGTTCAGACAGGCTAGTGCCAGGCTGCTGCTTCCCCTGGCCTGTCCTGCTAAGGCGATAGTTACGATGACAGCCACGTGCAGCTGTGCGAGTGCCAAAGGCAGCACAGACAGAGACTCCTGCTGCATCTAAATTACTGATCAAGTTGGACAGTTTGTCTTTCGCAGCCTTCAGAAGTGACTCAAAACAAAACAAACACCCAAAAAGAGATCAACAAAATTTTATGTATATCCTCGCTTTAGAAACATTTCTTCAAGATACATCTGCCTTATTCAACTTAGTTGCTGTTGTCGAGAAAGTACTCAACACGTGTGTGACACGGAACAAGCGTTATAAGGTCCAAATATAATGTGTGAACCTGAAAATGAAGCTTGAAAAGACTTGAACTTAAAAGTAAATGTCTTTTCACTTGCAAAGTGAAATTAAGAAGAATTACATAAGTGATAGACAAGTAGAGACCAAGTCCTTAGAGTTCAGAACTACAAATAGCAAAATATCTTGCAGTCGCAATGTTTCATGAGGGCTGGAAATAATCTGGCACATAAAACAGAGATATTGTCTGAGATCTCTCAACTGATGAGAAATACCTTGGAGAACCCAAACTTTCAGGCACTGACATTCTCAAGCCTTTGGAAAATTTCCCCTCACTTTCAAGTGTCTCCCGGTGCAAGGGCAAGGCCGTCAATGCTGGACACCTTTCTGTCAGTGCTGGACGCCTTTCTCAAGTGTGATGAGTTACCGTTCCTCAGCTGAGCTGCAGGAGCTGGCTCCATGCTCACTCTTCCTGCTCAGCAGAACTGAGATAAGAAATGTTAGGTTGTGTTTGAATGAATGGGGCTTAACAAGAGAAAGTGAAATACCAACAATTTACGGAGCAGAAAATGGCAGTAATTAGCAAGCGTGTTAATTATCGGCATCTAGCTATTTTGACAGGACAGCTGGGACTGCGCTTAATCCAAAAGAGAAATGCTAAAAGTAAGCCGTAACGCTCTCATGCTTTTGGAGCTAAAACAATGAAGGATGAAATAGGCTAGAGCACATTCTCTTCGTATATTTTCTCCTGCAAACTATTAATGCTTCTGTTCTTACAACTCTGCACACTTGCAAGAAGTTCTGGTGAAATAACCACGAAGGAAGATAGCTTTTCTGGAGAAAGAAAAAAAAAATATATATATATAGAGAGAGAAGGATAGTCTTCTGCATCAGGGCTATTTTTAATTGTGATTCTAAAGATACAGAGTTTTCGACTGAAATGACTTAAAACTGTTTTGCAGTTAGATGGGTAGTGACTGAAAAAAAAAAAACCAGAAAGTCCCATGAAAACAGGACGCAGTAGTCATGTTAAGATGAGCACTGGACATGAACACATCATTTAAAAACAGTGCAATACATCTCTGAAAAGGTACATTAATTCAGATTTATTATGTCTTCATTGCTCACTATCCTCAACTCCTCTGAAATAGCTTTCAGAGGAGAAAAAAAAGTCTAGAAAATATGAAATGCATTTCAAAGTTCCAGTAAAATAATTGGATTCTTCCAGAGTTTGCTTAATTATGCAATACAGTTAATCTCTAAAACTTGGGTTAAATACAAGAGAAAAGCCTGTCATTTTGCTTGAAATAAGATTTTACCCAGCAAGCATTAGAATTACATTTCTTTGTTGTATTGAAAGACTCCTATATCTTATGAAATTATGCTTCCCTGCCAAGTTAAGATGCTTCAATTTAATTTTAAACAGACAGACCTGATGATACATTCACAGAAAAAAGCAAAGCATGAAAAATGGAGTTTCAATAAAGAAAACCTCCTTGAGACAGCTAATAGAGTACAAAATCACCAGCCTGATAAACAGCTGGAGGCCCAGAAAGCATATGAAATCATTCAGACTGACAGAGACAGAAGTTCTTTATAACTGGAGGTGAAACTATAGTTTAAACAACAGATCAACCAATATATTGAAAAAAACCCTCACAGCCTACGGCTAGCCAGCGGTCAAACTTCTCCGCAACGCATTAAAGAATTAAGTTTATTTCAGAGTCTGCAGCAGCACCGCAGCCTGCAGAAACGCGGCTCACCGCGCTGCTGCCCGTACCGTGCACCAACAAGCCGTCCTGAGCGCGTACGCGAAGCCTGCATTTGTGATGTGATTTAGCACTGCGGTTCACCGGCAGCTCTACAGCAGGCGTCTTCAGAACGCGAGCAGAGGATCGACACCGGTAACGCCTGCCCCCCAAGTGCTCCCCGCAGGATGCACGTCCCGGAGCACGAGTCTGCAAGCGCAGGCTTGGCACCCTAGGCTCCAGGAGAGACGGACTGAGCCAGCGGTTCCAAGGAGGAAAAAGAAGCATTTGCATGGGGAAAGCTGACACCTCTGGAATGGGGGGTGTTTCCACCAATCCTGAGCACTCCAAAGATGTCTCATTGCTGTGAAGGATAGGAATAAGGGAGCAGAACGCAAGTGTAGAGAGGTATCTTACTCACTTGTACGATCACATGCGAGCATCTTGCTGCATTTTACCATCGCTTCACAACTTTTATCTGCACTGTGAGTCAGAGACCCATCTAACCCAAAGGTTAGATGTGTTACGGGGTTTAGCTTTTTCAGCTGCAGGTACTGCAGTATCTGACCCCTCGTGCCTGGCTCCCGAGTGCCACCCAATCGGCTATTTCTTGCTACCTGCTTATTTGGCAGGACAGATTTTGCTTGCACTTTGTCCAAGGATTACAAACTCACCCAGTTCTGCAGCCCTCTGCTAAATGCAGCAGACTCACCAAACCTGCTCTAGGCATGTCAAATCAAAACCAGGGAGTTACTCTGTATGTATGGAAGCAAATAAGATACGCAGATGGATAGAGATATATTTAGTCACGGGCCAACCCGTGGTATCACTCACTGATGGATGAGAAGTCAGCAGTATTCACAGACATACTGATTTTGTTAAAGTTTTTGTTAAAGGGAGATTCTCCAGTCACTGGCAGAGCAAAACCCCAATGAAATCTTGTTCTTATAAACCACAGGCTAGGCTGAAGCCATATTTAACCACAGAAGAATCGGAAAGTTTTACTTTCTTCGGAGCAGAGAATACCAAATAGCGAAGCCTCAATGCCGCGAAACAAAGCAGTTTATGGAAGCCTCTCCCTCAGGCACAAATTGCGCGAGACCAAAGATTACTGTTAAAAGCTGATTTAAACCGTTTGCCCCCAGTTACATGACATAACGTGCTGTTATGTAAGACTTTTCTTGTCTCCTGATGAAATCAGCGTCTATGGACTTCTGTGAATACATTTACATTTTTAGTGTTCCTTTAATCTACAAAAGCCCTTACATTTAAGAAAGTTACATCTTGTCCTTGAATGTTTCCTTTTTTCCCCTAAACTGTCTAGTTTATTTTGTGGTTTATCAGTTGTCTCCTCTTTCTTTGCCGTCTCTTGATACCATCTGCGGATTTGATTGATGTGCAAGTTTCCTTCTGTTATTATTTTAGGTCATTATAGAGAAATGTATTAAAGTATTAGTCTCGACACAAATCCTCAATGAGCTCCACTTAGTTACTTTACCATTCATAATTGCTTTGCCTTACGATTGTTCAGACAGTTTTGTATTAATATCACAATAATTCCTATGTTTATTCAAAGATACATTAAAAGATGTTTAAATTGGATTCCCTTGAGGAAATCCCTCATTTTCTGCAGAAATGTAGCTATGTTATGTCCGTTATCTATTCAAATTACAAATGAATCAAAGAAAGCAATCAAGCTTGTTTGGCACATGCTGTTCTAAGACGCATGTGGCCTGCAGCATGTTTAGCTGTGCTCATATATAACTGCTTATATAAGGATTACCTCAGTATTCCTCTATGTGGCAATAAGATTTTGGGCTAGTTTGCTGGAATTACTCTCTATATCACAAATTAGTCTTTCTCAACAAACCTACTGTGCAGAAGAAGGGCTTAACCACAGCATAACAAAATGTTACTGTGTGCTCATTATTTCCGTGGTTGCTTACTCTTGCATACTTAGAGATATATATGCTCAAGAATATTACTACTGGAGTATGGACTCTAATTTCTGTTCCTTTGATCTGCATCCTCCAGGTAAGACAAAAAGAGAACTAGCTCAATATTTAAAAGTTTGCTCATAAATGCTTTCTTGCTATAAAAGCTCAAAATAGGAGAGGTAACTTCTTGCTCTTCTAGAAAAATACATATGTAATGTTTCTAACCAAACATCAATCAATAGTTAATTTTAAAAACTACTCCAGTATTTCTCAGCATTGCATAAAAGGGTCCAATACCCATCACATCCACAGAATCTCACTTTAATAAAAGAGCACTTTCGATCAAGAAGCAGGTAGAATGGAGCCTGCCTGACTACTGGGACCATTCAGACACTTTCTTGCTGTTCATATAGTCTTGTGCAATGCTGCTGTTGTGACATTCCTGAGAAGGAAGCAGAGAGCACAGAAGTTACTCCCTTCTGACTAGGTGATGGCCACTATTAACCCCGGTGTTCAGGCTGTGCACTATATATATCTTTTTGTTCTTACTGGCCATAGTATTCGGGCAGCTGTACTTATAATTGTCAAGATATTTATCACAGGAAAGGGCACAGATTCCATTCCCCTTTAGCACCTTCAAGCTAAAGCACAATGAAGGTTAAAATGAGACAGGAAAAATATCTAACATAACCTTGCATTCAAGAAAATCACGCTGACAGACTGGGGATGAGAAAGTTTTTAAAAATATTTTGACTGACTTGCTCTTACGCTTTTATGTCTGCCACTCATAGCTCTAAGATTTGTCACATTCATTTTTCTCGAAAGATGTGAATTCTCTTCCCATTCTGCTCTAAGATAAAACCAAGGAAATAAGAGGTATCTGCAAAAGTGTTCTGTTACCTTCACATACACTCAATAATTTCCCTCTCCGTGCCTGGGGAGCACCATTATAAAGTCTCTGTTTAGGATTTGAATCTTGAAGCTTGTTTCTGTGACAAAATCCTCTCAGGTCTGATGGACTTCATGTTTGTTCTCCTCCAGTGAACCCCAAACTGACTACTTAATGGAGAGGATTATTTAAATATTCAGAGTAACAGCTACTGCATTACACACAGACAGAGCTCCATAAAGCAGTTCGGTTTTAATCCTCTCCTCCAAAGCCTAAATCCCCGGTGCAGGACTACCCTCTTCTTCTGAATATTATTCTAATTTCACCTATATTACTCCAGAGAAGAAACTTCTTGTCCTTATGGACAATTTGTAGTTTTGTCAATAGTATCAGAGAAGCCTGGACCATCCCAATTTAGAAAATATATATTATATCTCCACAAAATCCATTCATTTACCATATTTTGGGCTATGTATTTTTTTCATACTTTTACCTTTCCACTAGCACCATTCTCGAAGTAATAACTGGATAGAATAAATGCCCCAAAGTAGTGAATTTATGCAAGGCAGTAGGGCAAAATCTCCTGTCCCACTCCTGACACAGCAATAGGAAGAGTAAGTTTCTGAGTCCACCTTTGCTAGAGAACCAAAAGGTGAAGACTTATGCAGAATCTCGATCCTAGAGGAAGCTCACAACCCCAACTCAGCACTCTTCTCAGATAAATTATTAAGTCTTTTACAGCAATGCTTCTCTCATTGAAGCTGCAAGAAGCACAAAAAGGAAACCAAGGGCATCCACAGGGGAGTCAGAACAAGTGAGTGGAAATACTAATCGCCTGCTTGATAAAGAAGAAAAATCTTCTTGCATCCCTTTCTGCACAGTGATACAGCTTTGCAAGCAGTATAGATTGCAGCCTCAGGCAGTCTGGGCTCTAAATACACGAAGAAACTTCTCTTTCAGATTGAGCAGTCATTGAACATGGATCTCCCACTTCCTAATCAACCTGCAAGTTATTGCATCAGAGAGACCTGCCGTCACATTTCCAATTTGCTCTTCCTCACAACTTCCATTAAACATCTGTTGCCATTTTTCAGAACATGCTGTAATCAGGTCTTCACTCTGAGTTCTCCCGCAGCTTCAAGCACAGAGATACTCAATCTGGATCTCTTAAGTAGCAGAACAACCGCTAGAGAGATCTCAGCGAGTACTTACTGCAATATGAACAGCAACCAAATAGTCCCGCATACATAGTGCAGGAGAAAATGCAAAATTGCCATTTTACTTCCAGTGTTCCAAATTCACCACCATGCACAGAATGAACTGTTTACCATAGTAACAAAATTATCTATCTCCTTCACTTTATAAGTAGTTACTCCAAAGAAGGAAAAAAAAAAATCAAAAAAAAAAATCAATTTACACATTTAGATTTATGCCTTTGGCAAAGATGGACTGTTTTGTAGATTGGAAAATATAACAGCCCTACCCAGAAAATCTTCCTGAGGCTTGTGTTGTGTTTTCACAGCTGTTCAGAAATAAATTTTTTTCAGATTAATGGCATCCTGCTCTATTAAAGCTCTGCCAGAACATCATTTTATTGCCTGTGTTGCGAGGCTTTGTGCTTTTTCTGAATGCCTTAACTCTGAAAAACATGTGATTAACCAAAAAGCTCAGCTTTAACCTGGCCATAGAATGGCTGAGGTTGGAAGGGATCTCTAGAGATCACCCAGAGCACGTGGCACAGGGTGGCATCCAGGCGGGTTTGGAAGATCTCCAGAGAAGGAGACTCCACAGACCCTCTGGGCAGCCTGTTCCAGGGCTCTGGCACCGTCACAGGAAAGAAACTTCAGGAGCGGAACTGCCTGTGTTAAATTAGTGGCCATTGTCTCTTGTCCTTTCATTGGGCACCCCTGGAAATAGTCTAGCCCCATCCTCTTGACACCTTCCCTTAAGATATTTGTATACATTGATAAACTCCCACATCTTCTCTTCTCTGGAGGTGCTCCAGCCCCTCAGTCATCTACACTGGACTCCCTCCCGCAGCTCCATGTCCCTCTTGCACCCAGACCTGGACACAGTGCTCCAGAGGGGACCTCCCCCTAGCTCAGTGGAGAGGGAATCACCTCCCTGGACCTGCTGGCGATGCTCTTCCCTTGGCCGAGCCCCCCACGATACCACCGGCCTTCCTGGGCGCCAGGGCACAGCGCTGGCTCCTGGTCACGGTGGTGCCCCCAGGACTCCCAGGCCCTTCTCCGCAGAGCTGCCCTCCAGCAGGCCCGGCCTGTACTGGGACAGGGCGTTATTCCTCCCTAGGTCCCTTTCCAAAGCCCCCAGCAATTCTTGTCGCGAGCTTGACTTGCTTTATCTTAGGGGTTCAGAAAACAGGAGTTAATCCTCATACTTCCTTAATCACTCCTAAGACTTTCAGGAGCCTGACTCATGATTTCTAATGCAGTTGGCAGTGCTGCACACACATTACATGTGTCATATCACCCATCTGCCAGTATGCAAAATCTTTATGAAAAGTCTAATTAGTTGCTACTCACATTGCTTTAAATAAATGTTTTTTTTTAAAGGCACAGATCACTGGTGCCAAAGAAGTTATATCACTGCACTAGTCACTCACAGCGAAGAAAAAATAAATCCCTCATTAAACCGATTAAAAACAATTAGAGAAATCTGCCTCCTACACAGCTGTGCATCGGAAACCTAAACACAAAACAGAACTACTTACATTTTCTTAGGTCAACAGCCCACAAAGCAGAAGGTTGCAAGCAGCAAAAACTCTTATCTAAATATCAACTACAAAAGCGTTTTGTCCCACTGCAACTAAGGTGTCACTGCGGGGTGCTCTGGTAGTCTCAGGTAGCCCCCGAGGGCGGCTTGGGCAACCCCCGAGCTCCGCTCCAGGACGCCCTGTGAGGAGCTGCCACCCAGACGGACACTCACCTGCTCAGCTAGGAGGAGGCCCTCTGTCCTGTGCTTTATTTCGAAGAAACTGCTCTAAAATGAAAGGCAGGGTGAATAAAATGGGATTGTATCATTTCATACTTTTAAATTAAATCTGATGCTAAAAAAATTGTTTATGCTGAATGTCAGTCATTTCTTATACTTTAATTTACAATGCTTGGTATCAAGTGACCAAAATAATCAGAGAGCTATATTTAAAGTAGAAAGTTTGCACATACAGCAAAACTGTTTTCAGGCACATTTAAACTGTTCAACTTGATTATATATTGGCACCATACAATTTATCTGGCTGTCTAACTTTGAACCTGCTTTTGAGCTTACAAATGAAAAACCTAACTATATTTAACCCAAACTTTAATGACAAGAGCTCCCAATGAATCAGAAACATCTGAGTCAAAAACGATTCCCCCTGCCCTAGTCTGTAGCTCTCGAGCATGGCTTTCCTGATTTTCCAGATTACTTCAGAGAAACCATAGGAAAACTAAGGAGGCTTAATAAGCTATCTTTATTTAAGGAGCTTGAAGATTAATAATTATTAGCATTTTATCAATACTAGCAAAATATTAATAAATCGGACCACGGCTCAACATTTGCAGACATTACAGGCACAGACAGCATGCTGCTGACACGATGGAAAATTCTGCTGTTCATTTTGCGAGGAACCAACACATTTATCAGTGCACTTCTTACTATATAAACAGTCTCTGGCATTGCACAGAAACATCCACATGAACATATTGCACAAATCAACACTAATACCTTGGTAGCCTTCCCCAGTAGATCCAGTACCGTGTACTAATAAAAGTTACTCTGTGTCAAAACCTCTGGTCACTGTCAGCAGCAGAATGGGAGATAAGGAAATCACCCCGTTCCTTAGGACATACTTTTATAAGTTCCTATTAACACCAGGAGTTATCCGTCTGCATCTCACAACGCTGTTTCCTTTATAAAGATGTGATCCATTTCATGTATGATGCAGCTGACAGTTCTCAGCTAGGATGCAGCAAGGGTAATAGGAACATTTTTTTTCTTCAAGCCAAAAAGGTGACAAAGGAACTTTTGTACTGCTAAGCAGAGGCTTGCGCTTCACTAGCTTTATTCAGCTTGCCCCAATTCAGCTGCTACATGAATTAGAAGGGAGAAATACACAATGCAATAGGGAGGTCGCACCGAGTCAGATCCTAGTAAAAGTACCTGCATCTGTCACACTGCCACGGCTGACAGCATCTTCCCCAAGGCGATAGGTATTCCAAGCTTAAGGGGGGAAAATTCAGAATAGCGATAGAAACACCGCACCAATACATACTTGTGGCTGTAGAGGCCTAGCACCTCTACCTACTGATTTCATACAGAAAGGCAGTAGTTGTACAAGGAGCTGGAAATCCCTCAATGGACTCATTGATTCATAAACTAGTGAAAAAAATGTCTGTGTAAACACATCAAGACTGCACTGCTTGCAGTCGAATAAATAAAAAAAAAATACACAAACGCGATTGTTTGTGGGACACTCATTTCATCGGTATATATTTACATGGAAAAGCAAATACATAACTCTGTCAACGCAACCACATTCCATCTCCTTTTTCCTCCCCAAGAGGTTCATAATTCTCCCTCAGTGCATGCCTGTTTGGGTGACTCTAAAGACACCAATAAGCCAATGGTAATTTCCCAAAAGAGGGGTTTAATGTTTTTAACTCCATCTCCCTCTGTATTTCTCAAATGCCTTGATAAAACTTTTGAGGTGCAAACATGAAGAACACTAATAGTTCTTTATTTCCAATAAGACTTTTATTTCCTCCTTTGACTGAAGGTACTCCTCTAATTTAATTCAAAGTCAGGTCACACTGTGTTCCTATTTGACAACTTCACAGTGAATAACTTAGTCACGACAGCTTTACCATACAAATGCTGCTAGCTCACACCAACAGCAAAATAAAATCCAAAATTTGCCTATAATTTGCATTGTATTTCTTTGAGAATAGGACACACAACATATTCAAAATATCACCTGGATACTAAGATGCCCATTACAGTTGTATGAGGAAGCCTGAGCTTTGGAACAAGAACCAACTCCTCAATAGGGTTTGAAAAAGTATTAACATAGCAATAAAATGCAATGCATTAACACCAGATGGTGCACATGAAAGAACAGCATATTTTTTGATGCATAATAGGCTTAAAAGTAAAGTCTGAAATTAGGAACAAAGCTGAACCATATTAAAAGTTGTTTTATGTTGTTTAAGTTTCTTTGATAATCTGAGAGCACTTCAGATACAGCCCGTTTTGTATATTTGTGGCACATTACAAGGTTATTCTGCTATCTTACTCTCACCCCATCAACATGAGTTAAGTACCAGAATTAGCAGCACTAGCAACCCCTTTACATTGGGTACGATGCAGCAGTGCACTCCTAACCACCACCTCAGCTGCATCCGCTGCATTCAATGCTGTGCTGTGGCCCTTCTCCCACAGAAGGGCAGCCGGCTGCACTGAGGAGCTCGCGCTTCTCACTGAAGCACTCAAACCGCCTGTTAGCTTGTGCAGCACCTGCTTTTGACGGGAAGTGCCTGCAGAGAAGAGACTCATCATCTTCATACATTATGGTTATCCTAGCATAACCTCTTTAAATGCACAAACAAGACAACTTTGATCGCGGAATGAGAGTGCACATGAGCTACACAGAGCTGCTCAGGCACTGTACCACAGGACTGTCCAACCTGTTTCCGCTTCAGGACACCATCTCTTGGGCAAACCTGCTCACAGGAATACTCGCTTGTCACTCACATCAGGTTTTCACATTTATACAGCTAATGTGAGTCTTTTTGACCGAATCAGGCTAGGAAGCACCGATAGGAGCTACTCTAAAACAAGAACCAATGGATGACAGGCAGCAGCATACAGAAACCTCCTTCACCTGTCCAGATGGACAGGAAAACCATCAAGAAGCCTCAGTGAGGGACATCCAAGGAGCTGAAGACCACCAGCAGTTTAATTACACTATTGAACTTCTGTGCAAATGAAGCTTTTAATCCTCCACTCAGAAGCTATGAGAATTACAAAATTTTGGTGCCAAAGCAGACAAGTCTCTGCACAAGTTGGTTCAGGTTGACAAACTCCCCTCTTTTCCCCAGTTTGGTAGAGGCCTTTGCAAGTCCTTACTTCAGCCTCAATAAAGCTGAGTATAAAATAAGAAAGTAGTAAGAGGACACTGACAGTAGCAAAGTCAAGGACACATTTCACATACAGGTTTCTAGCTATCAAATCAACTCAGGACATCCCATTGAGTTTAAAGAGAAGTTAAATATTCAAATACAAATGGCTAAGTGTAAAAACAAAACAAACCATGGAAACTCAAAAAAACAAAGAAATGCACCACCAAAGAAACTCACCTGTTTGTAGAACAGTGTTCTTGGTTGTTATGAGAGCAAGGGATTTGGCAATATTTAAGCCACAGGCAGCTGCTTTTTTTCCCCTCACCCCAACAAAATGTTCACATTAGGAGTACAGTGACACTAACTGGGCCTTCAGATTTTAAACTGTTGTGAGAATAATCCTAACTTATTAACCAATGTGAACAGTATTAGCCACCATGACACGCAGAAAACTCATTTTTATACAGCTAGACAGCCACACATAAGGTTAGACTACAAAAACAAGTCAAGTTGTGAGCATAGATACCAACAGTGGAAGATGTGAGGTGTTAAACACATTGTGACATTCCTGCAACAGAAAGGATTACGGATGCAGTCTCAAGCAGCCCTCCACAATGGATGTCCAACTAGGTAAGAATTGCCATTTCCATGGACTGGTTTGTTTCTAAGGGATGTGGACTCAAAGCTAGGAAGAAAACACACTCTCAACATGGATTTTCTGGATTCTGCTGAGATACAAAACTAATTGGGAAAGCCTACAGCCAATGATTTTTTTTTTGGTATTACACAAATACAAAAAAAAAAAGTGTATTACCACTAAACAGGTAACTTTCAATCTGTCTAACGTGAAACCAAGCAGACTCCTGTTCTCCTATTCTCTCCAGTTCAAAGGCTTTAACATACCAGTATGCTCTGAGAAGAGACACTGACTGTCAACAGTAAATTTTAATTTGCTTTTGCTTTGTAGACCATAGTTTGTTTTTAACTTCTGACAAATGTTTCATCACAACATCTAGACTCTACAGATCTCCAGGAGGAACGTTTGAGTTATTTGTTTTTAGTAAGGTTTCTATCTGATGTTTTCCATAGAAGAAAGGAGTGATTCAAGTGTCTATGATTCTCAGTGCCTTAGTCCTGTTATCTGCCCACTGTTTAAAATCTCCATGTCGGTCTTTACATAATGATTTTGAAGCCAGAGTTCTCCATCACTCCTAAGTTTTCATGGCATTCAATGCAAATAAATGTTTCAATTAATTTTTACTATTGACTGCATTGTCAAAATGCGATGCATGCAGTTCAGTTAAATTCCTATTTCCAGAACTCAAGTGCATAAAAATGTCTAAGACAACATTTGTTAAGGCTGTAGATGATGCAATGATACAAAAAGAACTTTTCCCTCTATGTTTTAAGTACTCCAGGCTCTTTTTCTATGCACACTTAGCAATCACTCTTCAAAATATTAATCAAGAACAAACATTTTAGACAGTTAAAATCATACATTTATACAGCAGCCACTGTGTATTTTAAGAAAAGAAATATTTGTCATTTAAATTGTCAGCACTTAACATTGACTCTCTGCTTACTTGTAGGAATCCATTCCTAATACTGTCTCTGAAACTCACTTCCAGCCCCACAATGCTGGAACCCTGGAAAGGTGTGCTCTTCTCGCAGCTCTGGCAACCCTATCATGGAAAGGGCTACAGACATCTTTGCAAAACAAAGCAAGCAACGTGTCCCTCATTCAGGCAACAGAGCCATTCTTGAGGCTGACTCATACTAGCCAAACAGCCCCCAAATCCTTTGCATTAAGCAATCTTTTCCATCAGGGCAGTTTCACAAAATGAAGTGCAGTTTGTAGGAAACAAAATTCACAAGATGCCGGTTATGCATTCTCTTCACACAACTGTGGTGACAGTCTCATTTTTCAGACCAGAGAGGTCAAGCTGAACTGAAACACAGCATGTTGTACTATCTTCATGAAAACATCCTGTTGCAAATGCATCTGCACTTGCCTCCCTTTAATAGTTTTATGCAGTCCTATGCATCAGGTGTAAGAATAGGGCTTCTTTGTTCCTCTGGAACCAAAGCTGCATTTAATTCTCTAAGCAATTCAGAATGCAGTCTATATACATCTCCATAAAGAAGTTCTCCATTTCTTTTAAGTAATCAGTCACCACAGAAGATTCCCCTATTTCATCAACACCAAAAGTTGCTTCAATTCTTCTTCATCTTCATCTTGTAGCCATGTGGCAAAATATGGGCTACGTACAGCAAGATTTAATCTTTATTCAGAGCTTCAGTAGATGGCCCGAGGATTTTTAGTACTGTAGTAGGCTTCACATGCAGCTACATAAGCAGATTCTGGAAAGAAATCATCATGGTACTCTGCTAAAAACCTGAAAAGAAAGGACACAAGAGAAAAAAAAAGAGAAACACTTAATAAAAGCTATTTAAAAATCAATTTAACCTCAGCAAAAGCATACATTTCAAATTAAGAATTACGACACTTTGAGGTTGGGCATACAAAAATAGTGCACCCTTCCTACTAGCTTTATACAGTGAGAAACAGCCTTCCCCTATCATTCTCAGATCCAAACAGGATGAAAAGGTTTGCCCAAGGACCACAAAGATGACTTGGTCATGAACTCTGTATATTATTTTCACTTGTGTTTAAAAAAGGAAATACTGGTGTATTGATGTGTCTCATCACATGACCAGTCACCTTTAAGCTATCTTTTAAGGTAACTGTGTGATCTGTCCTTTCACATGCACATTCATGGCATTCCTGCAGAACCTGGTCTGTATCAAGAGTCACAGACTGTGAAAGTGATTGGAAGTTGTAATGCCAGTTTTGCAGAACCAGTGCTTTGGACACAGAAGGTCTGAACTGGAAAAGAATTACATAGCCGAGTAGATTAAAATTATGTTGCATTTCTCTAACTTTATTATCTCAACTATATGCTACACTGCCTTAATCATGTATGTATTTTGATCTTAAGAAATCCAAAACAAAGAATACTGACAAGATTCTAGATAACTTAAACAAAAATATATTAATTGAGTTCATGCAGAAAGGTTACAGAACAAAAACACCAGGGAAAGTTTTCCTGCAATCCCTGTAGCAAACATATGTATTAAGTGCTCAAGTGGAATAACTAGTTATATACTACTATAGCAAAAACTGATAACAGTAAAAAACACATGTTTTTTAGCATAGACCAACTCTTCAGTGTGTTACCACTTATTTAAAAGGCATTTCCTCCAAACTTGTTCATTTCACACAAGTTACCTTCAGTAATTAACAGAGTACAGGGACCAAACATCTTTGATTCAAGACCTGCAACTGGCTAGTAAACAATATGTTTCTGGGAAAAAAATCAAATGGCAATTTGTTTTTATTTTTAAACCTGAACTAGGGAATTAGGCAGAGAAAGCTCCATTATATGAGTCATAGCAAGACCTAATTAAGTACCTGATTTCTGGTAATATTCAAGAGAGGCAGGTACTGTCAAAAGAAAGATACACTTGTATTTATAGCAAGAATTCAGCTATCCCTACCAAAAGCTGACACTATGAGTTATCATAATAAACAGGCAAGAGCTAAGGAAAAATTTAAGCCCAACACAGTCTTCATCCACAAAATCCTGAGTGTGTGAAATACTGTAGTAGCCTCTTTTGTTGGCAAATATTCACCCTATGCGAGCTTTTCATTGATTCCAACAGCAGCTGTCGATTTTGTTCATGTTAAAATAACACAAAGCAAGGTTTACATAATTACATAATTCCCCTTTTGAGATTAGATTCAAAAAACATCTGAAAGTTATTCTAAGTCAAAAAATGAATTTAATGCTACTGTTTTACCAACTTTCTCTTACCAGAAATACGGGCATTTAGATTAAAACAGAAGTGATTCTTCCCATGGAAAAAAAAAAAGATGGTGTAAAAGACACGAGGTGAAAATAGATCAGTTTCACATTAAGCTTTACTAAAAATAGAGGAGTTAAAAAAAAAAAAACACACACACCTTTTTTCTCGAACAAGACGAGGGTCATATCTGTATCTGTATGAGAGTCACTAAGATTTCACTAATACTTTGTATGAACAATACACAGAATTGCTAGCTTTAGCCATAAACACCCTTCATAATCTTAATTCTTTGGTTTACCACCACATAAAAATCAGGTTAATGCTTGATAAAAATGCTTATTTCATGAGATAAGAGATACTTCTTAGAAAATGACCTATATAGATACAAAAATAAACCATACCAAAATAATCCAGATCCTCTTTTTTTTTTTTACAAGATGTCATTCATGTTCTCTAAGACAAATCTATTCCTAAGTTGCTATGATTTCAGTGTTTTTAAATGAATGAAGCAACCTGAGTCATCAAGTCCCATGACAGTTAGATATAAATCACTTTCTATATCATCTGGGGTTGTTATGAAGCAAGTGTGGTAAGGCCTAAACTTAACAGACTTCTAACTTCTAATATATTCAGATTGCATAAAATTGAAATGAGCTACAAAATTAACAGAGGTCCTTCATTAAAAAAAATATTCCAACTTTAAGAGAGAGAGTGCAGGCTGTGAGTGGTGATCAAATTCCTTGTGTTGTTAAATAACAGTTCCTAAAAGATACTACCAGGTGCTGAATCATAAAGTGATGTTTAAAACCAACATCAATAAAACTAAGGAATCAGTAGAGGACATCCATTACCTGTAGTCTAAATGTTTGAAAAAGAATGTAACAGGAAACACGATTATTTTCTTTGTTACAATTTCCTAACTTTGGTTTAAGGTCATCAGTTGGAAATGGCAGCTTGGTACAAGCTAAAGTGACAGCCCGTAAAGATGAAAAATCTTAAATGGATGCTTATGGCACAGCAACAGTTCAGAAAAGGAAAAGCCAGACTGCATGCACAAAGATGCACTCCTCATTGCTCATAACAAAGCAGTTATGAAAGGCAAAGCATCCAGCATATTTAGGGAAATTCAGATGACTTTTGCTCAAGATGGGAAAGGAAGCAAGAAGTGGAAGGAAAAAAAGTCTGGTCAGCTTTTGTCACAACCCATTATCTACATGTGCGCAGAAAGCAGCATCTGTGCCAAAGCTGCTTTCTGCTTCAAACTATGTGTGTGCAGAAAGCAGACACAGAAACACCAGGAGTCTCTTATGTCCCTTAGGCATCGGATATTTCACTGCTTTGTTTTTGGAAGAACTGAAATAGCACAGAGAGAGATCAATGACACTAACTGCAAGTTGGGAGCCAGGACTCAAACAGAGGTTGCTGCACCTGCATACCAAGCAGAGACAATGTTCTACCATAAATCAAAAAACATGTTGCTATTTAAATACTCAGAAATTTTCATTACTCCTCACATACATTCAGTTACCTCTTGCATTATTGCTTTTCACACTTTATGCTTTTCACAGAGCTTGTGCTTACACAAACAGTTTTTCTTTCAAGAAAAAGCGACTGTTTATCAGTAAAAGTCTTTGGGGCATACAGTCCACATACAACCCGATATAAGACAGCACTTTTCCCCCTCCCCTCACTGGGAGCATCCAAATAAAGAATATTCATGTTTCATCCTCTTTCTCAGAGCACAAGAGGTACATGGCCTAATGCACCTGTCAACTCCATCTTTCCACCACAGATTTATAGAAAGGTGATACAACACTTCAGGAAGGAGCAAGGAATGGAGATGGGAAGGCAGGAAACACATGGGTCATCTAGCTTGAAGAATTATAGTCAAAGTACTGCTTAAGTGACAGTCCCTAAGCGAGCTTACCTAACCAGGCTCCTCACAAATACTACTGTCTGGTTGCAAGTTACACAGACAGACATAGCAAGAAAGGGGTGCAGAATTATCTTCATCCACGTTAAAAGCCTATTTGTCAAGAACAATTATGCCAAGAACAAAGGTTTCTCAGCTAGGTCACTGAATTCACATGAGCTCCAAGAGCATAATCTGGTCGTGAAAGACATTTGCTTTGGCAGCCTCAACACAAGCCATTACTTGAACAGTCTCTACATGAAGACAACTGCTTTCTTGCATGTCAGTATGTCATCAGTAGTCCCAGGGACTGCCTAAAAAGCATGAGCCTTATGACAAGAAAACTTTAAAATTAAGGACAGTCTTAGCTGTAGGGGTGTGAGAATACAGAGAAAAATAAGAATGTCTGAGAAGATAACACCATGCATGCTTTCACCGCAATCCTGAATTCTAGAAAACAGGCAGATACTCCAAGGAGATCAGTGGCCTTAGCTAGCTGCTGGCTTGAAAGCCAGCTGTAATGATCTCCCCTAATGATGTCCCATGGAACTGGCTGAAGAGCACAGTGAGTCCTGATATGATGGGTGATCTCAAATTTGTCATTTACAGAGGAGGTATCTGTGTCCTCTCAGAGACAACTACTAAAATCACTATTTCAAGACCAACAGGTGCAGCTTCACAAAAAAAAAGTACATGCCAACATTTGCCCTCAATTGCTAAGCAGACCTCCACCTGGAAGCATGTTCAGGACAAGAACTGCAAGACCATCATAACCACAATAGAAACAACAGAACAAGAAAAGTTCCATGTCTTTACAGTTTCCTCCAAGAATCACTTCATGATAATGAAGCTATATTAGTGAAAAATTAAAAGCTGCACTCCTAGCAGACCTTCTAGGAAAGCAGTCCTGTAGGACTCAATAACTGAATTCTTGGCAGGTCTTGAGAACAAGTATCCACTTGTGGTAAGGCCAGTCCAGATCCCAGAATAGAATCTTAGATATGAAGCTTGTAATATTTTGGAGATGCTCTCTTTTTACTGAGAGACTGAAATACATACCGTTATGATTAGAAATAAGCTCCTCATTCAAATACACAGAGACTTGATGATAGAGTAAGCAAGACCAAAAGCAGTAACACAAAGAAAATAGCTCCAAAAAGTAGCTTTGGGCAAATCAATCAAACCTTAATCAAGGAGAGCAGTCACCTGCAAATTCCACAGGCCAAAGAAGGCAGAATGAAAACCTACTGAAAGTCACAAACTGTGTGCTCTCCATGTGCTCAGGCCTTCACGGACTAAGGAACACTTAAACATGCCAAACATTTCAAAGGAACAACATTGGCAGTTATACCTCTATTCACTCAGTGACGCAAAAGTTAATTCTTGGTCTGAAATAAGAAACATGTATTCACTACACAAGCAGAATTCCTTCTTTGCAAAGTGCTTTAAAGCATTAGAGTGAGAAGGAAAGAAGTTTGTTTCAAACCTGTATGTGACTATCAACCTCAGAACCTTGATTCTGTAACCTTGATTCTGTCATAATTGTCATTTTTAGGCTCAAACTCAGTAGACTTTTGTAGTACACAAGTATGCTGCACAGGTAGGTTTTGTCAAGTAACAGGTTAATCTCAAAATTGAAAGGCAAACAGAGAAGTACTACTCAATATGGAAAGCAACAATAGTAGCATCAGGTCCCTAGGGAGCTCTCAAACAGACGGTTTTAACAATTTTGTAAGGTGACAGTTATTTAAATTTGCTTGCTCTCAAATTCCAGTTTATTCTGATTTAATTATGTTTCCTGTTCCTCCACTCACTGCATGCAATGTTCCACGTCCTCATTCTCAGAAAACCACTAAACCTCATATTAATTGAGCATTAGCACAGACTAGTGGTGATAATTCACCACTGCAAATACATAAAATAAAATTACTACACTGCAAAATGTTGAGTTATTGAAACCAGAGGACCTATTTCTTAAGATTACTTCAAACAACTGGTCATCTTTTTAATCCATATTTTATCATCACAGCCTTCAGTATTTTGTCACATACCAATCTGGTTCCCTCCCAAGGAAAACACTCAATGTAGCATTCAAGTACTTTGATCATGGAGCAGATTAGCACAATAGATAAAAGCAGGTTAAATAAAAATGTTAAGAATCAAAATTAAAAAAAAAAAAAAAAACAAAAAAAAAAAACCACCACCTTTCAGGTATATTGAGTAGATTGTATCCAAACAGAAGTCTTTGACACTTAAAAAGGTACTTTTCTAGATCTGAAAAGTTATATGTAGGCCACACCAGAATAAATTTAGAAAATTAAAAAGCAGCATTTTAGGAAAAACTGGTGGATGAAGGACCCTGAATGAGAATATCTATTGCACTGCTTCCACTGCTTGCTCGTGAAGACTGAATTCAAAATGGAAGTGAGATTCACTGAAAACAACTGGCAAGTTGGCCACTAAATTCCATTTTTTCTACTTTCTGAATTATTTCAGAACAATTAGTTTCAAGTGAAGACTAGGAGTTTTATAAATGGAAAAAAAAATCTTTAGTTCTGCAAGTTCTATAATAAGATTTTCTTCATTAAAAAAAAAAATCTATTTCTCCATTTTTCTTTTCCCCTTGAGGATACTGTCATTATACACACTTATAGGATACTGCACTAAGTACAAATGATAAAAGTTTTAATTTAATATGAAACTTAAAGATGTATTTTGTGGTCCTTAAAAAAAAATATGTTGTCCGGAAAATTGAGATCAGTAATGTCTAGCAGCAATCCAGGCCATGACTGAAGAATATTACCCAAAGTGAATTTAATGCATCTACCAAGTTATGAGTAAACTCAATAAAACAAGCTTCTAGACAAAGTGGTATATTAAGCAAGTCTCAGCTTCTCAACCCACAAGAGACTAATAGTGCAAATGTTAAATGAAACTGTAAATTTAAGCTGTATAAGCGTTAAGTCCAAAATCAAAATTAGATCAGTATCTCTGGAAAAATTATATCATCTATGTATACCACATTAAATTTTTATCTTAAAAAAGATAAACTGCTTGGGTCTATTCTAGATAGAATTTAAAAAAGATTCATAAGCACTGATATTTATGTGAACAGGCAGTTTCAATCCCTTTTCTGCTATTAGAAATAAAAAATAAAGAATAGTGGAAAAATCACTTCAACTTGTCATTCCAAACTGCACAATTTCCTTCAGCAAGCTGCTGTTAATAAACTGGCTGCTATTTAATGCATGCAGACTGTGTAAGGCAGTTCTCGTCTCTCAAAGAAAAGTCAGAATAGAACGAGGACAGAAGATAATTCTTAACAAACAACTGCTAATACTTTCATTCATGAAAGAGAATGCAAAAATGGCGAGGGGAAAAACAGTGCAAAATGTCAACTCAACCTCAAATGTTCTCTTGTATATAGATGTATTTCTGTGATGAAGTCTGGACAAGTTTCTGGAAAATGCAGTTGTCTGACCACTTTCAATAGCACATGCAACACAGAAAAAAGTGAAAGATGTCCCAAAGCATCCTCAGCAGTGTTCAATAAAAATATACTAAGTTGCATAGGTTTCTGTGTATACTATTTAAATATGCAGCACGACACCTGCATCTGCTAAGGAAATTAGTTTAAAAATATCTGTGACAAAGCTAAATAATCCTGAATGCTTTCAACATCAGTAATTGTAATTGAGAACAATCTTGAAAAAGCTGCCCAATCAATCTGACAACAGCTCTGCCCCATCTGACAAAACTACAGAAATAATGACTTCATCATAGAAAATAAACCATAAAACAGCATCAGCAAAACAAACATGACATTTTCTTAAAAAGTACTTGAGGGAGAGAAGAAAAACACAGCCCTTTGACATTTTTGTTTAAAAGTCAGTGGCAGCCAGATGCAGTAAGATTAAAGACTCATAATCAAAGAGCAGAGAACAGTCTGTCAAGACTTCATTGTGTTTTTAGGTGCAACTGATGTGCCAGTGCTTCTCAGTTCTAACCTGAGGAGCTGGATAGAAGATAATAGTTACGTGCATACAAAAGCAATTAGGACAGCACAAGAGGAATTGATCTATAAACAAACCCCTTTATACTAGCTACACAATATCCACGTTATACTTGCTATAGAAGTATATACAGCTGTATTATACAGCTACACCAATAATAATGTGGATATTGTGAGCACTACTTCTGGTTTAGTTTTAGTCTGGTCTTAAGACATAAGGTCTTAAAGTGTGTTTGCCCCTTAGCACTGGAGCACTTTCTAATAGAGTGTTACCCCAAAGGAATCCAATTCATACACTCTGCAACACAATGACCTCAGCATCCTAAATAATATTCACTCCAAACAAAAATAACCAGTTTCTGGTTTCCAATAATAAGTGCTAACGTTGTCACACTTGACAAGGACATTCTGAATATTAACAATCTGACAAAATAGAAACAACGAAACTTAATGAGAAAAGCTTGAAAATGACATGCTTAAAGAGGAAGTTTGGTTTGCTGTCTTAAACACTTGAAACTTCTCATTTTCAATAAACTGTTATAGCATATAAAGTTTTTGTCTGTCTCACTTTTTAACAGGACTTCTGATGGGATAGTGCCACAGTTTTTCAGTACATTGCTATTTTGATTGGGCCGAAACACTCTTGGAAGTTGCATATTAGTTCCAAATGGGTACCATTTACAACATCATTTTTCCAGAAGATTTTCCCCTGGGAAACTTATTTTTGACTACATTGTCACTACAAAGTATAATGTCATGTTCGTTTTGACTGTGTCATGCAGTGATACTAAACTAGAGAACATGAATAACAAAAGTTGATTCTGGTGCAAATGATACTCCTGTCTCCAACTGTAGAACTACTGTGGTCAGAAACAATTTGGATGTTACTTCAAGTGACTACTTTCCATAGCAGAGTAGCCCACTGGTTTACCGTTCAGCCAGGACAATTTACAGTTTTTCTTTATAAGGCTAACACAATCAACAAAAGGTTCTAAGCAACAGTTTTTTTCCCTCTAGTAATATCTGTGGGACATCAATACCCTCAGATTATGCTCTCAGTAAACAGTGCAGTTTACATTTCTAGAAAATATGATGCTTGGTCAAGTAAGAAATGCCATTCTAACACATACTAGACAAAGTTTAACACTTCAGTTCTATATCACTTTACATCTATCAAAGCTTGGACTACAAGGATGCAGCTTCCCTTCAAGTTCAATTTCAGAAACAGTTTATCCTTAACATTTTATCGTATTTGCTTTATCACATTCTTATAGTTACATAAAATGACTATCTTTTTAAAATCCCTGTCATTCCAGAACACAGAACCATGTAATGGTGCAAAGACTACTGTGGTAAATTGTGTAAAGTTACCTCAGAAACATTTCGAAGTGTTTTACCAAAGCCTTTAGGTTTTTGTCAGGAAAGCACATCTTGCCCAATATTTCTGGTAATTTTACTGTATAAAAAAAAAAAAAGAAAAGAAAGAAAGAAAAATCATTTTTATGGCTTTTTTTAAAGTAATTTGTAGTTACTTTCAACTACAGGAAAGAATACATAAATTTCACTGCAGTCCCCACTTTTCTTTGTAAATTAGTGATTGTTCCAAAACTTACTGCCTTTAAGAATCACACTAAGAAAGCTAATTCTGTTCACTTTATTGACACTTGATTGTGTACTGAAAGCAAGACTTGCTTGCAAGAGGCAGTAAAAGATAGAATGCTGTTCACAAATATAACAAAAAGTTTCACACAGATTAACTGTATATTTTTCAAAAAAACACAAACAGAAGAGCCACAGAAATGGATGTTTTCACCAAAGAGAAATGAGAACAATTAAAGCATTTTTGATTCACCACAGGAGTTTGCATGCGTTTACCAAACATTCGTAGCAAGTGTTGAGATCCGTAGATATACGAAGGAGGTGGCGGTTGATCACTTGGTGGGTAATTCTCTGGCATCAGTTTCCATGACAAGACCTGGATACAAAACATGACAATTCTGGTTACGACACTACTACAACTTTGTAAATAACTTGGTCTACACAGAACTTCACAAACAGATGATTTAACTGCTAAACATATCAAGTAATATAAGCAGCATCTTTTCTTATATAGCTCAACTCTGAGGTCTAGGACAACAATATAAAAAGCTGTTACCTCATTCAATTCATTGTTTCTTCTACCTTCAAAGCCAGTAAAAACTGCACTCCCCTCTTTGCTAGGAGTCAAAGTGATAGGTGAAGATGATCCACTATGAACAGGGGTTTCTTGAAAGGGAAGCAAAAATATACATGAAAAAATCAGAAATGCATTATTTAAGAATTTGTTTTATTCTATTATAAAGTATTAAATGTAACTAAGCTCTCTAGGCAAGACATTTAGTCTTAAAAACAGACATTTAAAAAAAAGGTTTTCCAAAAGGAGACTCACAAAATCAGCTTGACTTCTACTGTTTTTAAAAAACAGAACAAAAAATACACATTACACACACAGAGATAACTGTAAAAAATAAAGTAACAATTCTGATACCAAAACCCACTTTTCTCCAGGTGCAAGAAGAGCTTTGGCATAGACGCCGGAGTCTCAAGATGCCGTCGTTTGGGCTGTGGAGAGGCGCTGCTCTCAGAGAGACGGTCACAGTTAGAGCTATGGCGGGTTGATCGTCTCAGCGACTGCAGAACTTCGGGTTCTGCTTTTCGTCTTTTCGGCGTGGCTGGCTCCCCTGTCGTGGGTTGGCTGTCTGTTGACTGAGGCGTTGGAGGGTTCAGAAGAGGAGGACTTGGGGAAAGCTCCTCCTGATTTCTAGGAAATAAAGTCAGTTTTACCAAAGCGAGAAGTTCACAGTTCTGCCCCTAAAACAGATCTTTCCAGTTTCACAGATTTTGTTAAATGCCTGTTCAAATTGGATACTCTCCTGCCAAGAAGCAGGAAAACATATGAACCTTCAGGATTTAGATTTTAAGATGTTATTTTCCTCCAAAGCAAGACATTATATTTTAAATCTGAAAATAATTTTATGAATTTACAATTCTTTTCACAAAGTTACAACATAAATCCATGCCAGTCAGTATCCCTTCATTTGTGTGTTAACCTACTAAAAGGAATGTTTATAAAATGTTGAACCTTTCTGCAAATAACTTGCCTTTCTAAATAAAGAATGTTCTTTAATTGTATTGTCCACATGAGATAAGTGAGATTAGACTAATTATATCCAACCTACCTGTTAGTGTTTGTTGAATTTTCTTTGATTGGGAGAAAGAATTTTGATGATGTCACCTTCTTAAATTGGGCTTGTTCATAAGGATAGAGCAAGATCAGGGGAAGTGTGAAGTCAAAGGTTATTCGCAGCCCATCCACCATCTCTTTACATAGCTCAACACTAGCAGATGGAAAAAGAAAAAAAGAGAGAGAACTATTCTAAGATTATGAAGTTCAAGGCTGCATTGCTGCATTAACATTTTTCAGTGCAATTCTGGAAAATTCCCCTTAAAAACAGATTAATGTATTAACTATTATATATGCTATGATATCACCAATATGCAATGTTAAACAATTAAAAAAACATTTTTAAAAGACAGTGATTGTTGCTGATAACTTTTTATTAAGTTAATTATGTTTAATAAGCTCAAATAGTATCTTACAATTTTGTTTTTAAACTAAATAGTGTTAGGAAGATTATATACAGAAATTCCACCATATTTAAGAAGGGCAATTACAACAGAGGGGTTGCCACAGTCTCTCTTATCTACAATCCCATCACTGAAATTATAAACATTTCCTCTAATAAAGCACTAATATTCACATTATAAAAGGATGATATACATGTGATCATGTGAATATTTCTGACGTCTTATCAAGCTAGTTTGGAAAATTATACAGTAACGGAGGAAAATATTTATGTTATCATAAAAAGTGGCACCAATATAAACGGAAACACTTGCACAAATCAAGGTATTACAAGGCATAACATGGAACACCTGAAGTAAAAGGTGGTAACAGAAATTACAACTTTCTATAAAATAAGATTGCAATCCACAGATTTAGATAAAGAACAATCTATTTATTATTCAGCATCGTTGCATAAAATTCAGATTGCAGCCACATAAGCTAAGTTAGCAGCCGGTCTGACTGTATCACTGTAGAAGTTTACACAACTCAAAACCACCAAATAGGATGCAGAAAAAAAAAAAAAAAAAAAAAAATTAAACCAACAAGACAAGACTGGTGGTACAGAAAACATTCCGTTGACTGTAGGGTTTAAGATATTTGTCATAAAAACCCTACACACCTCCCACTGCAGTTCTTTACTTGCAGTGCTCATATAAAAATATTTAGTTTTATGAATCAAAATATGAACTGAATACATTCAAGTTTTATTTCAAGAAGGAAATTCTCACAGCAGAAACTTTCAGTAATCTAAATAAACTCTTTTAACACAGACAGAAGCAACATGTTCTTCCAAAACAGGTGACAATATTTACAGAAATTCAAGTGACAAAGAGGGATATGGATTTTTGCACGTTTAAGGACTCTCAACAATAAATGAATTGTTATTACTGTATTTAAAATATTTGTCAAATATTTTAGATTCCATGCATAAACACACATCAAAACAAGTTCACAGAACTCAACAGCCTTGAAAAAAGTCATGCTTGAAACAATTCATTTTCTTATGACAATAGCGCTGGACTAAAGATTACCTACTTCTTCTCTGGTGGCACGTAATGAAGGTTCATATTGGCATGTGGAGTCATTTGATGGTGCCGAGATCTTTCGTTGGCTGAAAAGGCAGCATTAATAGCAAAATGTTTCACATATGACTCCAGGATGGTTATTATATTTGTCTGACAAGGAAGCTTCACTAGCTGAAAGAGAAACATGGCCTAAGTAAAACAAACTACAACATGAGCTTCTAATATATTAATTAGTTTATTGAGTAAATCTCTACTCAGTAAATTTGTTTCAGTCAATCTTTAAAACTACATTTTTGATCAATGTTTTATGAACATCTAGAGAAAGAAAAATGTGGTCAGGTTGACCAGATTGCTGTGTTTCAAGTTTTAAAGAACAATCTGCACTCTAAATAACCATTAAGCACCAAGATGTTCCCATCCTCAAACACAAGGACAACTCACTGTTTTAGCTATAAAGAAGTTTTCTCCCTATACTCTTAACTCATTTTTCCTCCTTGTACTCTAAGATCAGCTTTGCACTAAAGTTAGTTTGCAAGAGTTGTATGCAAGATTTTTTTTTTTTGACATTTCTTTGCACATTCATTTCACAGCTACTATTTCTTACCCGCTTCCTTCTGTTAATATAATAACAGTCTTCTTCAAGCTTCTTTTTTAAGACTTCAGGAATTTCTATGCTTATTGCTCTTTCTTCCATGTCCCTTCTTGTGTGACCGTCTTGTTCTTCTTTCTATAAGAGGTCACAAAAACAGTATTGGCTGTGCTTATTAATATAAATGAAAGAGTTTCTATGGTCAGAACAGAACAATAAAACAAAAAGTTTATTATTTTTACAATACAGTAAAAATTTAGACAATAGTTTCACTGCAAATAATTAAGAATACTGCTTTCAGATAGTTTTAAAGTCTAAATTTGCAAATTATTTTTATTTGCTATTTGCTGAAGTATTTAACACAAAAGAACTAGAAATTGGTTCTGCTACTGCAGATCAACAGCACTTAGTGCTTAGATTCAACAGACCTTCCAAAGCAATTGTTTTCTGCTGCATTTTATTAATGCGTTAAGAGCCAAATACCTTCCAAATCCCAATTTAAGATGACAGCTCAACTGTTCACAGGAGAATGACTTCAAAACCCAGAAAGATCCTACCTGCTGTTAAAATTTGCCTAACCTGACCAGATAGGCAAAATTTTGCAGCACCCATAAATATGAGTAATGATTTGCTAGTAAGCCTCGTGTAAAAAGAGAAGAAAATGAACAAATTTGTAATTTGAGATTAATATTGAAGAATTCTACAGGAACATGACATCTTATCTGCTTTTCCAAACCTCAATTACAGCATGTACTTACTAAGAGTAAGTAAATTATGCAGGTTGAATCCAGCTATATACTGAAACACACAGTGGCCTATACTTCAACCATTTCAATTGTCCCAGTGTTTCAAACACAGTCTTAAACATTATTAAGTTAAGGAACACATAAATATACCATTTCGGTTCTCTCATCAATGTCACTTTCTTCACTTTTTATTTCTTCATCTGTTCCATCATCACTGTCATCAGAAGAAGAACTACTTATAGCTGTATAAAAGAGGTATTTTATATATTTATCTCATATATTACGTTGCAGAGATGCAGAGATTAGATGAAATCATTACAGGCCTAAGCTCAAAAAGTAACCACCTTGATACAGTTAAGATTATTCACCATAATTAATCATGCAAATTATATTGACAGCAGACAATAAACATTTAAATATGTCAAGCAAGAGAGGCTGACAGGAAGTATTCTTGCACCTTCTCCAATTGAGGAAAACAAACAAGACAAAACACACCACTCTAGAAAACTCCCTGAATGTCTGAAGACCAACACAACTTTTCAATTTTTATTGGACTTCAGTTGTAAATAGGGGATTAAGATCTGAATTTCTGCAACACCAGTTGCCCAAACATCAGTTAAGTGCCAATATTCCTTCTACCTTTTAAAGTGCAAAAGAAAAATGCTATAAACACACACACAGTAGCTTAACAGTGAAGTCAACAACACTAGTCAGCTGACAAGAGACACACCTTCCAGGTAGACTGGAGAAAATTACTTTTTCAAAATATACACAGAAACAATAGCAAGCAAAACACCTTGTTTCCTACCACCAAATAAGAAAAACCTTGCGCTCTGAAATATCACACAAAACAATGCAGCATTAAATTCCAAAGTCACTGATTAGACTAGTTGAGCAGAGATGACAGGTAAAACCAAAAGCCTCTGAAGCACCAGAAGAAACAGCACAGCAAACAGTTGCCTAGCCTGAAACAGAATACATTCACTCATCATATGACTGCCTCAGTGGACTTCAAACAGGACTTGGATACTCCTTTATAAACCTAACAGCAGGTTAGAGCACTCGCTACACCCCTAGCTTAAGAAATTAAGGGTATCATGTCAGTTATCACAAAGAATGAAAATAAGCTCACAGTTTTCACTACTCTCTTCATTTTCCTCAGCAGGAAGGCTTTTTAATACAGAGTCAACACCAGGCAACCTGCAACGTCTCTTCTTTCTTCCCTTTCTTCTCCTATAGAAGGTAAAATGGTTCACTTAAATTTAGCTCACATTATTTATTCTACCTAATGACATTACATGTAAAAGCACAGGAAATGCATGCCTAGAGTTATTTTTATTAATGTTGTAATAATTTGGACAATGCCTATTTGAGAGTGGACACCTTAACATTACGTCATACTCCTCAAGCCAGATCCTCAAGCCATGGTCAACAAATATTAAATTAGTGCCTTTGACTGAAAAATACTCCAGGTTTTCCTAAGTTATTTTCTTTCTTTGAGAAGATGAAGATCCAATACAAGTGCATTTTGCAGCACTACTTCAGAATACTGTGTAGTTATAAAATAAGTTAGTCCTTTGGAGAGTACTCTAAAGATAACATATACATATTAAACTTGGCACAAAAAATAGCTTCCTGCAATATGCTACTATTGACATCTACCATTAGCAGTTGAGCTTAGAGATTGAACTCACTTGTAGGCACCTAAATGTAACTCTTTGAATCTGAAAATGAACCCCTGACGCCAAAGAGTTTCTTACATGCGAGCCACAGCCTTCCGTGCCAGTTTACGCTGCAATCTGCGATTCTCGTCTGTATCACGAAGAACATGATCTTCAGCTGCCCATCTATCCCAGCTAGTAAGAGATCAAAGGAAAATTGCTAACAGATAGAAATATATTCCACTGACCATTACTGCTAAATTAATATACATTACACCTACAAAGCCTTGCAATCTTTTGTATTTTATGGCTTCAAATCCCAAGATAACTATAAAGCTCTCAAATTTGAATTCAGCATGGTCAGAGATTGCATTCATCTACTCATCTTGATAATTAAACTACTTAAACTTCAGCTTTCAGCTTCTAACTCTTTGTTTTCAATCAATTGGAACCCAGGAGCTTGAATAATAAACTGCTTTAATTAGTTACATGCCAAAGACAGATACCATACAGAATTTAAACTTTTAAATATGAAGACTGAGTCATTAAAATTTATGGATTAAAACCAATGTGTCAATATAAATAGGTATATTAAAGGCATTCACACAACCAAAAATATTACCATGAGCACAATTTTAAAATTTCTCTGATTTCCTGTTCAATCTTTTTTTTGCAGAATAAAGTGGAAGAATTTAAACTATACATACAGATTCTTACCTTCTGTTCCAACCATTAAAATGGATCAGATATTCTGGAATCTTTCTGCCTTTGTCATCTTTTCCAACAATAATATCAACAATCTGAAAAAAATATATATATATGCATTGAATACCATATATGAAAAGCTTTGAGAGAAAGCATTTAATGAATTTAAGTATGTGAAAAAATATTTACATAAAAGAATTATTTCTGAAAGGTTGCCTAATATGAACATAAATACATATTACACTCAAAGGATGAAGAAAATCATTTTTTTTCTCTCCTTTAGGGGCAGACTTTAAAAACTGAGCCCTGCTAACTACTCTTGCCCTTTTCTCAAATCTCCAGTGCTTTCAAAACAGATGAAGAGCTGCAAGCCAATGCAGAATTGAAATATGGATATGCATATATACCACATCTGGGTAAGTAACATGCTCTCCTTTCCTCAAAGCAGGAAGCAACATAATGCTATATTTAACCTCAAAAGCACTGCTCTTCTGAGTAACACTTTATTCAGCAATGTTAAGCATTAAAGTGCCTTGTGAATATCAGAGCATTTGTTTTTTCCTTTTCATCCACATATCCTCCTCACCACAGATAAAAGCTCCTTTTGACCAAAACAGGATGAGCGGAATCAAAAGCCCTGATTCTTGCTAGTGACCTTTTCTGACCAACAACCTAAGCAGGCACTTTCAACATAGGGTAAGACAGATAGATACATTACCGTAGCTTTCCTTCCTCTTACCAGGAAAGAGATTCAATATATTTTTTAAAAAAATAAAAAAGTAAATAAATAAGGACATCAGAAGTCACTGCGAAAGGAGCTGAAGCTTAAGAGAAAAAAGTATTTCAGAGGGATCACTGAGAAGAGTATCAGGACAAGTCTTAACAAAACAATGATCCTGGAATGACTTGGCACAGGTCACATATTTCAAGGCACAGCCAGCAGTGAGCATGTATAACTGAGGGTGTAGCTTGGAAGTGGAGATCAGTACTTAAAAACTATCAGTCTGATAGAGACAAGAATAGCTCTGCTGGAGTTTGGGGCATTTATAAGTAGGGGAAAAAAAAACTATTAATTTTTATACCAGGGTTGGCAATTATAGTGCAACAGGGTGGGTGGTAAGAACACAGACAAATGTGTACTAACAACAAAAGTATTAAGGAAAGTATTAGAGGAAAAACAGTATTAGAGGGGGAAAAGAAGAAGCACTGATGATCCTCAAAAAATATATAACACTGACCTATTAACAAGAAGAATTTGATGGAGAACCCACTAGCCACATTCTTTTCATCATTTCTTAGTAACCAGAAAGACCTCTGCTTGCAAAATAAGTAAAGACACCTAAGACTTACTTCAGTGGTGTCCCATCGGTACCCCAAAGGCCCTGTACACTTGCCTCAAGCCCTACAATTATCATCACCACTTTCAAGGCAGGCACAAGCGAGTCGGTGGCCTCTTACCCAACACTTACGGTCCACCCCTGACTACTACGTTATTTCTGTACCGTCGGCACCACGTAAAGGCCCCTGAAGAGCAGAGGGAACTCGAGGAGGGGGGAATCCAGGTACCTACAACAGCAGAGGGCAGGACGCGAGCTCTGAGGGCCACTCTGGAGGCGGCGGGCACTGCGTGTGTCACTTGCACCGCCCCGCGGCCGCGCCGCTCGCTGCCTGCTCCGCGCGCC
>JAWLRI010000959.1:523282-543187 GCA_034781795.1 Crypturellus tataupa | reverse complement strand
GGGGTCTTCTCAAATTGTGAGTCCCATAACAGGAGAACTGAAAAAAAAAAGTCATTTCTTAGCAGGCCTAGAAGAGTTTTTCCCAGTTACACAGAATCACAGAAGGGACCTCTAGGTTGGAAGGGACCTCTAGAGATCATCCAGTCCAACCTCCCCTGCTCCAGCAGGGACACCCAGAGCACGTGGCACAAGGTGGCATCCAGGTGGGTTTGGAAGATCTCCAGAGAGGAGACTCCACAGCCTCTCTGGGCAGCCTGTGCCAGGGCTCTGGCACCCTCACAGGAAAGAACGCAGGTGGAACTGCCTGCGTTTCAGTTCATACCCATTACCCCTTGTCTGGTAACTGGCCACCAGGGAGAAGAGTTTGGCCCCATCCTCCCTATATTCTCCCCTCTGGTATTTACACACATTGATAAGATCCCCTCTCAGTCTTCCCTTCTCCAGGCTAATTCTTGCATTGGAAAGTTTGACAGAACGTTGGGATTATAGCGATGTTAGAAGAAAACGGCTTGTTCCCATCCCATATTAATACTGTATTTGGCATTGAAAGGAGTGACATTTTGCACTTGGATTCCTGTGTAAACTGAATCACTTTGCATGACACTGTTGTTTTTATATTTCTACTTAATTTATTTATTGAAGTCAATTGTTTATATCAGTCAATTAGCATAGTGTCCAAACTCCTTTGGATCATGTATACCAAACTGTTGAGCAGGATAGCTTTGCCCACTGAAAGCAGTAGAGATTTAAATCTTGTACATAGCCAGGAATAGCATGGATTAAAAACAAGTTCTTGAGAAACTTTCAAAATATCTTTTGAATAGAAGATATGCAAAGTATCTACAGAACCATGTTATATTACACAGCATATATTCCATATTGAGCATACATTTAAAAATGAAGACTGAAGGACATTTTCCTGCTTAGGAAAACCAACAGATGGGAAAGAGCAGGTTATTTAAGGGCTGAGAAATGAACAGAAATACTATTAGACTCTGACCATATTTCAATGAATAAACAATCCAGTCTGAACTCCGTAGTACCATAATACGCTGCTCTAAAGAGTAAACATAGTCGGAGGTGAGGAAAATGCTTCCTCTGATTATTTTACAGTCATCTCCCACTTTCTAGGGATAAATTTATCTCAAACCTAAGTACGAACAAGGGGGAAAAAAAAGAGATATACAGTGCATTTATAACGTTAAGAAGAAGAGGAGGCGATTTATTATATTTAGCTTCGTAACCGTTTCCTGGAGATGAAGCCTAGATCCCCGCACCTGCTCACAGAGGAGCCGGGGAACCAGTTAGGGAGGCCACGCGGATGGATGAGGATGCACGGGGAGCGAAGCCCCAGACGCTGCTGTGGCCCCGCGCAGCAACGCAGCAAGACCGCTCATGACGTGTTGGATTTTACAGTGCAGCATGGACAGGTAGTGCAGGAAACAGGAGCTGAAAAATATATGCAACTTTCTCCTTTCCCAAGGCCTTCTCTATGGCTCTGCTCCCTTTTTTTTTTTTTTACTTTTTTTTCTTTTGTACAGTGATTAATTTTCCTCATTACAGAACAATCCAGATACTGTTTACACAAACGTGATAACAAATACAAAAATAACTTTGTCTTTGCTAGAACTTGGCATCCTCCTGCCCCGGCTCAGTTTACATGGGTTAGGTGACATTTTTTTCCCTGAGTTGATTTCACACGGAGGATTTAAGGGTAAAGGCACAGCACTAAGCAGATTATCACCTTACAATTTGATTGCTAAGTATTTACTACCTACATCTTAAAGCCTCTCTGGAGACAGATGATTACATTTTCCACCCTCTGCGAAAATAAGTCTCCTCTCTTCATGATTCCTTTTCTATGGAAGTAAGATTTAAATATCTGATTTGCAGAGAGACTTGCTGTGCTTAAATCAGTGCCGTTTCCTTTTGTAGTGGCATCCAACAAGGATAGGAAAGTAATCAAACTGTCCATAGCACATTAGTTATCTTCTTAATTTACAGGGCTGAATACGGCCAAAAATACAATTTACAACTAAATTCACCCTTGCCCCAGCACCGTTCGGTGTTGCTTCAGGTGTCATGTGAGCATGTAATAATATTCCCAGGAACTCAGGTTGTCTCTTTGCGGCTGATGCTATAATAAATAAGGCAGAATTTTCCAGTGAGACGATTCCTTGAATGAATGATTTGCAAGGGCACCCTTGATTTTGTGGAGGCAGATGCCAACATTCTCCCTGCCATTTGGCTTGTATTAAAAGAGCCACGTGAGGCAATGAATGGTGCTTCCTAGTGTGACAGCAGCAGAACCCTCTTCTAGGACGTGCCCCTTTCATATTTTCAGATATAAAACCCACCTCTTGTCTCACTTTGAACCTCTGGACCTCCCGTTACATGAACCTCTTGAGAAGCTGTGCTGGAGAGCTTGCACGAGCTTGTTACAGCCCCAGTCAACATCCAGAAATCCTCATCTTGTTTAATATTTCCAGCTGAGGGCAGAAAGATTTCCTTCTGGCCTGGAATAATTTCAAGGATAGTAGCTAAACATTCCCAGTCTTATTGCCCAACCGAAATGTGTAATTGACTAATGCCCCTTTTATGCAGCTTCTTAGCTAATGACTTAAATCTGGGCACACAGCAGATTTCCCTGACCACACATATGCTTACAGGGGAGACTTCCGCCACGTGGTTGTGCTTGTAGGACTGAAAATTTGTATGAAATAGCTTGGTTTATTACATGCTTAAGTTGTGGTTTGACAAGATGATTTAAAGTGTCGCACACCATAGCTCACAGTTACAGATTGCGGAGCGCTAGACAAAGTCACTCTGCTGGTTCCGACTGGTTCGGAAGACATAGGCAGGAGGAAATGTCTTGTCCTAGGGTTGCGTAGACGGCCTAACTTGCCTCGCTTTATTTCAGATAAGATGTGCCTTGTCCTCCAGCACCTGGCTTAAAAACAGCACATACACCATATTTTCCACTCAACATAATGCAGTGCTGCTCACATCTGATATCTTCCCATTTGTACTGCCAGGTGATCCAATAACACAGATTTTGTATTTGTTACCGTGACTAATATGGCTTTTAAAGGAGCATCTAATCCAAAAGCAACAAAACTCCCCCTGAAGCCAGCGGACTTTGGATCAGGGAAGGGTCTCATCTGCTTTGCTGCCCTTTCTCCTCCAAATTAGAAAAGACTGGAGGACTTAAGTGGTTTTAAAAGAATACTTTATTTCTTAAGACAATAGCTTTAACTTCTTCTTCTGCAAAATATTGTAAAAGTGACTTTCCCATACACAGAACATAGTACATTGACCATCATGAAAAAAAAAATCTTATATTTAAAAAAAACATATTTTAAGTGAGTTTTACACTGATAGATCTATAATATTTTTGAAGAATTATAGTTTCTAAGGAAAGAAACAATCAGTCTGGTTATTCATCTGTTCTTGTATTATCCCTGGGAAGAAGGAGATCGGAGCCTGCGATGAGATGTGATACCTGTTATGAGAACAGCCCTTGGCTTGAGGAAGACCTTGGCCTAAGGCGGGCAGCTAATGCCTCTAGGGCTAATGCATGTCAGTGATATCTGTTTAAGGTACAAAACTGAGATGTAGTTTGGGATTTCAAAGGCTCCAAAGTATGGGAACGTTTGGATCTGGTTTTAGTTTTCACCTGGCTTCATTACAATGATATGCTAGCTCAGTCTGCTGATTTTTTTTTTCCTGATAGCAAATCTGAACATATTTGTAGTTCTCTTGACAATGATCCCATTCCCAACTCATATCCACGATAAAGCATGTGACTGACAGAAAAAATAAAAACCTCTCATTAAGAGGTCACTAAGACCCATTCAGAAGTGTATTTTGATTCTTGAGATACGTTCCCCTGCATTGTCTCCCCAAAGGTGGGCACCTGCCAGGCCAAGTGAGGCCTCCCTTATCAAGATGGTCACAGAGGCCAGGGCGTTTCAGATCTCAGGTGAAACTGCATTACCTCATCCTTCCAAATGCTCCCTCGCCGGCTTGCGCTCGTGCTCTGGCAGCAGGCGCACCACGTGAGACAGGCCGAAGCCACATAAAAAAGAGTGGAGGTTCCTGTGGGAGTAATGCCCTAAAAACCGTATGCAGATGTCTGCAGCATTGTATGGGTTCCTGCAGACTCTGCCTCTCTGTGACTTGATGCAGACCCACGGCTCCATATCATTAGACTGTAAACCAGACTGCAGATGGATTGACTCTTTTTTTGCCATTCCTATACTTGCTCATAAAACGAGCTCACAGTATACACTGGGAATCCTATGTACCAGAGCATGAAGCAAGGACTAAGCAGGAACTATTGCACTACGGTGACAGGAGGACTAGTGGTATCAGCTGAGTTACTGAGATTCACTTTTTCTCTGCACAGGCTCTCCAGGGGCCTAGAAGTATTTGGAGTTTATAATTTGTTGAAGTAGGTCTTACTCAGACCGTGGATTTATTACCTTGTGCATGCTGAGAACTCATTTTGTGGGGACTTGAGAATAACAGCAAAACAGTGCATTTCTCTTGGGGAGACAAGGCTGCGGCCAGCTGACTTTTGACTTTCAGCCATAGTAAAGAAAAAATCCAGTTCTTGGGAGAGGGAGAATTACACTTGCCCTGAAGAAGGTAAAACGAGAGAGCAGAGCTAGCAGGTTCAAGAGAGAGTTCTAGTTTGCTCCCTTGACCACAGAGGCATGGAGCCTTAGACCTGAGTGCACAGGGAAAACGTGCAAGGGAAAAAATTAAAACAATTTACGTCATGTAGCAGGTGTATGAAACATGGTGAATAGGAGATTATTAAAAGATGATAGTACGGACTGCTTAAGCCAAAACTGGCTGCAATATTGAGACTCATTTATTTCACCTGTATTCCTTACTCCCACAGAGGATGCAAATCCTCCAAGATTTGCCTTAGGTCAACATTATTTTCCATTTTTTCTTTGCTGATTAGAGTTATGGTTCTCATCAAAGATAGACATACCAATTTCTTTAGTAATTTAATTAAAAACAAACAAAAAAAAGCTCTGTTTTTAACAGCTCTGTAGCTGCTTAGTTAGTACTGATGAATAAGGAGGAAAACAAAAGACAGCAGAGGAGGTAAAAGGTCTCTTAGTTTGAGGAACAAGTGAGGAGATGGGAATCTGGAACACAGCTGGAGTCTGGTGAGAAGAATGAGGACCCAGGATGGGTAGATGGAGAGGAGTGGAAGGACACAACCCTACAGCGAGCACAAGTATGAAGAGTAACAGAGAAAGAGGGACAAATCCATCATGCTCAGGGATGAAGAGAAGGTGAGAGGACATCCAGAGCTGCAGGCAAAGGGAGGGCAGTGGGGGAAGCTGGAGCACACAGAGACACTGGTGCATGATGCAAGGAGACAGCCCTAGAAAAGTGAGTGCCTAATGAAAGCTCTGAGGCTGGAGGAAAATGTCCATGGGTGTTTCATTTAGACAGAGCAAACCCGAGACACAGTAAAAGCAATTTTTGAAAATTAAAGCATCACTAAATAGAGAAAGAACCAAACTAGGTGTAAGAAATAGACAACTCTGAAAAAAAAAAAAACTTGAGAAGAAAAATTCTTCGGATTTAATAAATAATTTTGTATTGTAGGCCAGTACTGACAAAAGCTTAGAGTGTCCTCCTCAGATGGCCTCTCCTCCTTATCAGTAAGAAATAGGGGTAGGTTAATTAAACCCCTCCAACTTAGTCTAAAAATGTTTTGTTTAATCTAATATATATATGTATGTATAAGAGAGAACAAAGAGCCATCTCAAACAAGCTGAGAACATGCTTCCTTTAATCTTCTGGTTTGCCCAAAGAGTTCACAGATCAGCCTGAGGCTCCAGCACAGGAGCTGCAGGGACTCCACAAGCGGCCATCCACACACGTGTCCCTTCCCAGGGCCTGCTAAGAGGCAGCTCTCCGCGCAGGGAAGCAGACGAGATGCTCACACGGTTCCTGACGGGCGCCACAACTCCCCTGCTGCGCCGGAACTCCCTGGCACGGCTTGGAAATGCATCCCAGGCCCTCCTGGTGCTGCTCGCCCCGGGATTGATGGGCTCACCGGGAGGAGCGCCAGCACGGCTCACACGGCAGCGCTGCCGCAGATCTGCCTCTGGGGACTGCTCTCAACCACGCTGCTCTGTAGGACGTGTCCTCGTGCCAAAGGGCGTATTTATGGCAGCGCATGCACTAACTGTGACCCCTTGCTTTCAGCAGGCATGTCTCTGACACCGGAAAGGGGCCAAAAAGCGGCGCATGGGGCCAGCTTTGCTGACTCACGCGGGCCGCACATCCTGCCACACGGGTGAATCCTCAGCTGACCCGCGACTGGCGCGAAGGCGCCTTCCCGGGGGCCCCCTCGGGCTCCAGCTCGGAATTCCTCAGCCTGTTGCTATACGCAGAGCTTAGCTGCTGCTGCTGCTGCTGCTCCGTATACACGGTTAAAATCAGACAGCGAGGCTAGCACATCTTTGAGTTTTCAACTTGAAAGCAAAATGCGCATCAAAATTTAAAGATTTTTAAATCTTTAACAATCCATCAAATTAACCATTTCAAGCATTTCACTATATTATCAGGCATTAGCTGGCCAGGGCTGCCTACAGTATTCCTCTTTATAACAAAAACACAAAGGCTGGTTGAATATGAACATACAGGCAGATGATGGAAAAACTTTACACATACTTGCTCATGATTTAGGCTGTAAAACCAGTGCACACGCAGGCAAAGACACACACTTCAGCCCCACTTTCCGCTTCGGGCTGCTCTAACTCACCATTTCCATTCCAAATGTTTGTTTATTTTGTTTATCTTTCCCCATCTTTTCCCAGGACACATGGTTGTTCTCAAAATGATTTCCCCCTGCTTAAAACTCTGCAATATGTTAGAAATCATTTCTCCAGCCAGGACAATCTGTGTAATAATTTCTGTGTTAGAAAAACATACCATTTACTCAAACTTTTCAAAAATCAAAGCATTCATTCGTTATTTTTTTTTGTAGCCTTCTGGGAGATCTAAAAGCAATAAATGTGCCTCTTGGTGCCTTGGGAGGCCTTTTATTGCCCAGAAGAAAAAAGTTTGTATTGAAGCTTAGCGGACACCAGTTCTGTGCATGTGAAGATGCATCCTGTTTTAAAACTTGATAAATAGTTTTCTGGTGATGGGAGATTTTCCTGGGACATGACATGCACCAAGAGAGCAATCAAATGACACTAGGCCTTGCAAACTGGCTCTGGTATGTTTTTCTATCCACACTCCAATTATCTACATTGGTCCAAAACCAGATGCTGGAGTTCACACGCTCTGTGGAGGAAAGCTCTACCTGCAGCTCTACATGGTCTAAACAGAGCTGCCCCTGTCATGGATTGGAGCCTGGGGCTCCTTTTGCAGGTAGTGCAGAGTCCTCTCCCCTGCCACCTCCATCCTGCAAGCGGGACGGCTCTGTGGGCTGCAATCGTGACACGGTTGGTACCCTCTGCCTTGAGAAGAGTCACTGCAGCATCAGGAAAAAAAAAATCAACCAGAAGGACTCACTTGAAAAAGTGAGCGCCTCGTTTCTAACTCCCGAAATGCTGGATGCTACAGTGGGGACACGGCCCAAGATCCCGTAAGGACAAGGGCAGAAATGGCTGCTGGCAGCCCTGAAATTAGATTTCCTTCGTGTCAAGGAAAGATGAGACTCCGAGTTTACAGCAGCGATCCAGCTTTTCAATAGCCCTTTCCAGCTGTGGTTTGTAGTACGTAAAAAATAACTGCACAAGCACTGGTTAATGTAGAGAAGCTTGTTCTGAGGGGAGATCTTGCAAAATGCGAGGAATAATAAAATGGAGCCATTTTTACATTGTGCCAGAAAAACTCCAAATTAAAAAGAGAAGTCTGGCTCCATGCCGGACCACCAAAATAGAAACTAAAAATAGTGCTCCAAATACAGTCCCATAAATTGATTCATATCAACGTGGTTATCATGTAAGCAAAAATGAGAAATGATTTAAAAATTCTGATTTAATAATGCTTTAAAGATCCCATCTGTATTATGCACTATCTCCATTAATGGAAAAGCCTAGACTTATTTCTGTGTTAGCACACATACCTTATTATCAGGTCGTGTCTAATTAACTATGGCAAGACAATTACAATGGGCTTCCACAGCTTGACAGTAAAGCAAGTAGAATTTTTGTGCAAACATAATTCCTACATTAATTGATTTTCCATTCAGGGATTCAAAAGGAGCAAAAACATCTTCAGCGATGATTTTTTTCAGTGTCCGTTTTGTTTTATGGAAGCTGCTTTTTTTTTTCTTCTTGAAAAGAAAAACAACATTTTATGGTGCCACAAGTGGTTAAAAACAACATCTTTTACGATGAGAACACCGAACTGGAAACACTTTTTAAAGTTAATAAATGTACTCAGGTGTGATACTGAATTTAAGAGGCCCATCAGCTGCAGAAAAAAAAAAAAAAAGAAAAAAAGAAAAAAGGAACAATCTTTTATGTAGTTGTTGTCGGAGCAGCTTCACTTTAAACAAAATGAGTTCAAACGCATTTTTTGGCATAACCCTGAATCTAAGGTCATGTGGATCAGTTATATTTTTGTTTGTTTGTTTGTTTGTTTTAAAGGAGCATGAGAAGTAGAAGCTTGTATTGCAGAGAAGAGCATGTTGTCTCAGAGGACAGGAGACCTACAGCAGGAGCAAAACAAACTTGCCAATATGGGAACCAGTGTCACCCATAACCTGGCAGAGGTATTAAGAGATGTTGAAAGAACCTGTATCGAGAAAACAATAGAGAATAGGGAAAAAAAAAGAATATTTGAAAATCATGCAGATTAATTAGCCCATCTTTAAATTTAGGGACACTTCAGAGGGCCGTAGTTTGACTGCGCCTAACAAAACCAAATAAAAACCTGTCGTAAATAAAATAAAGTACCTCCCGTGGAAAATAAATCATTAGTGCATCTTAGAGGGGTCTACACAGTTTCTGCTAAGGGCATCACCATGAATGTTTCTTGAAAACTTCTAGACAAACAGATGAAATTATTAACACAAAGACCGTAGTAGAAACTGTAGTAGAAAATACTGGAGTGAGAAGTATTTATACGCTGCACTTGAAAATTTGACCTGTGCAATGCATCTTCACTTCCCCCTTTCCAAGCCGCCCCTGCGTGCTGACTGCCTGTAGTGCGATGCGCAGCAAAATCCAGCAAGGCCGGGAATCTACAGCCGTCCCACAACATCCTCCCTTCTCCAGAGTGCTGTTTGTCATGTGGGTACTTCCCCCAAGTCCTTACAGGAGACCTCATGGGTGAGGGTCATCTAACTAAGTCCTGGACGGACACCTCTCTCATCCATAGATAGATACCTGAGATTGCTCACTCTTCCTCACTAGACTAGCAGGATGTTTCTGGCTTTTCAGTCTGATCCTGCCTATTCACAGAAAGTGCAGTAAGGATAGGGAAAGATCAAGTAAATTAGGCCTCCAGCCTTCAGACTGATGTCCAAAATCACTCTTCCGTAGGAATGGCATTTTTCCTTATGGAATTGTCAAGATAGTAGGGAAGAACTGAAAAATAGGTCCCTCTAGGCCCCTCTGCTTGTTGTTTGGCAAGTACTTAACTAACAAGCCCTCTGGAAACCTGTAGCAGTTTCACAGGCATGGTAACAGCCACCCAGAAGGTAACTTTATTACCGATAATGTGGCGCTTTGAGCAAAGCAAAGGGACACACAGAGCTATCCAGAACCAGCCTTTCAAAGCTTAGGTCCAGCATTTGTCTCATTTTAATTTTTGAACCAAAAGGTCAGCACATCAAATGCATCCACAAGCTCAAGGCAATGTCCCAACCTCAAATAAGTCACTTCTGCATTCTGAAAAAAAGAGGCAAAGTTGGGGTCTTTTGCTGTTTATTTTTGGTTTTGTTTGTGTGCATGTGGCTTGTGAGGTCACACAGCAGAAACAACCATCTCACTGAGACATATTTTGTCAAATTCTTGTCTCCTCCTACCAGAGCAAAAATCAACCCATGACACAGGGCAGTTACAAACTCACAACGTTCTTATGAGCCTCAAGGCAACGCAAGCTACAGCAATAAACACCTTACGTTTCTTGGGCCTCCATCACTGTAGGATGTTATTGAATTAATTGATGCCCTCATTGCTTGGACAAAGCTTAGTGGCAGTCACCACAGATTTCCTACACTGGTGAGGAAACGTCTCTGCCAGCCTTTCTCACCGGGTTGTTCACCAGCTTGACCTATTCCCTCTCCTATCAGTTCCACAGCGCAAAATGTCAGGAACAAAGACCAAGAGCCACTAGAAGCCAGCACCCGGCACGCATCTCATAGACCAACATTTTAACACCTTCCTAATACAAGAGACAGGTAAAGCACATGCTTATCAGATCCTTCTTATGTAAAATAAGGGCTGAAATTGTATACGCTGAGTTGTGTAAGCAAGGAATAAGAGAGGAACTTGCACTGCCCTCAGCAATTCAAGTGTTGTAACACTCCAATCCACGCTTCCCGTGCTCTCACATGGACAGAAAGACTCCAATGGTCTTAAATGCTTGCTAACAAAGCCAGAAGACTTTAAATGAACATGATAAGTTGTGTGATTCTCTACTTTGTTTTTTTTCATTTAAAGATTTTTATTCCTTCTCATTTGCATAAATCCCATTTAAAATACAAAACGCCTGTCTTGGAAAATGGTACATACCAAATACCACCTACTCACCCCTCACATAACACTTGCAGCAGTAGTTTATATGTTGTTACTATTCAGCATTCCAGCACAGTGAAAGTGCTCTGTGTCCATTTTTCTTTTTTTTTTTTAAAAAGCGCATTATTGCACAACACCAAGGCCAAGCTCTGAGGCTCCCTCCCGCAGCAGCACAGCTCTGTGGGCAGCACCATGAAGTGCCCCATGAACTGTCATCACAAGCAGCTTGTCCAGCGCCTTCACCTGCTGCCCAGGGCTCCTTTTCTGCTCTCACATTGGCCTGCAAAGTGCACGCACCCATAACGGCACCTCTGGTACCAAATCTCACCAGGAGATGCTTTGCGAAGCTTTTCCAGCGGTTAATATCACATTAAGCTGTGTAGCTGAACTTCTTTTCCTAGCGGGAAAGCAAACGATATGTTGGGTCCACTGGAGTCACTTTTTAGCCTTTTAATACCATCAAATTTAATGTACCTGTTCCAGATTGTCCCCATGTTCTTGAAGATGTATTGTTGGGGGAAATGAATGACTGTTTACTATTTAATGCCACCGACTTCTCTCCTGTGATCCACCAGCAACTGATAACAAGATTACTTACGTGGCTTAGGAGACATCGGTGACAAAACAAGGATGAGAAAAGTGGCATGAAAAGGAAAACAGAATGTTTCTCCTTTCTTTCCACGGCGTTTTAAGACACCAGATGCTTCAAATTCTTGTTTCATTATCTCCTGTCACATGCCACGCAGCAAGATACACTCCTGCATTCTAATTAAAAGCACACTCAGAGATTTTACAGTGCTGAACTCTTATTTTATTGACAGGAATCCACCAGCTGCAGACATCCAAGAACCTCCTTTCAACCAGTTGGTATTTTATAAACTATTTCTATTTTTTGGCATTTTATAAATTTCCCGGCTTTAGAGAGGAAGAAAAAAAAAAAAGCATGGTTATCTTTCACCCTTAGCATGGCATGAATCACCTGTGGGAGACATGCACGTGGAAGGGACACTGCACCTGTGCTAATGGCATCTCCTCCTTGCAAATGCAGGCGGGAATTACGTTTGACTGTTACAGAGCGACGGAGCAGGGGATGTGAGGGAGCTTTGGAGAAGGACAGAGGGGTGAACACCACAGGAGAGGGTGGCGGGCGCTCCTGGTCTGCGTGATCCAGCTCCTGCCTCTGGCCGTGCCCCCGTCACACCAGGGCTGCCTACAGCAGAGCCCAGGCTGCCAACCCGCCGCTGTCCTGGAGTTTTCCGATGGAGCCAAACCAGCCAACGCGGCTGTCTGCAGGGTGACCCAGGAGCAACAGCACACTGAGACTTTGTATGCAGATAAACTTAACAAGTTATCCCACATGTGGCATTTCTGGACACTTTGGATCACATCACTAGTGCAGACGGCACTTAAGGTCCAAGGCAGCTTATAAAGCATATTTTTGTTATTACACAGGCATTTCTGACTTCAGATCACTGGGACTCTGTCACTTAAGTGGTGACTGATATTCTCTACATCCACTGATGCAGGTAAAAGGCAAATAATAGTATTATGTGGTTCAGAAAATAGAAAGTTTTATCCACATACAATTAGAATCATAGACTTCATGCAGAATCTGAAATAAGAATTTAGCTAAACAGTGACTAAGTGAAAAGAATTTTATGGCTACAAATGTTTGCAATTAAAAAAAATCAATAAAACATATTTTATTTAGGTGTAAACATTTTCCTGCTGCTTTGGAAACACTAGCACAGTAATACCAGTAATACCCTACTGAGACACTGGAGTAAGTGTTCTTTAAAAAAAGGAGCAGCAATCCCCAAAGAAAGGTAAAAATGGTTCCTGAAATATTTAAAGTTTAATAATATTTAAGAAACTGTAAATGTTTTCTTTTTCAAAGCTCAGCTGCCATTTAGCTGACTGCCCAGTAAACTGTCATACTGCAGAGATGCCAACTGCTTTTGACAAATCTGTGCAGTCTCCTTCTCTGGAGATCTTCCAAACCCGCCTGGATGCCACCCTGTGCCACATGCTCTAGGTGTCCCTGCTGAAGCAGGGGGTTTCAACTAGGTAACCTCTAGAGGTCCCTTCCAACCTCAACCATTCTGATTTCCCAGGAAAATCAGAACAAGTGACCAAAGGAGTGCTGGACCCTGGAAATGACATGCATAAAAGGGACTGTGCTGTATCAGACAAGGCTGATGCACAATGAGCTCTGCAATAGGGAGATTCAAACCTAAGAGGAGGGAATGTAAGATCTAGTTTTATCATTTTTCTAGCCTAGTTTTCAGGCACATGATCTGTTTTTAAAGAGAACTGCCTAAAGCACTCATATAGGTGTTATAAATTACATTATAAATTGTCGTAGTCCCTGTTAAGAGGGAAAGGGAAAAAAAAAAAAAAGAGAGAGAGGGAGAGGGAATAAGACAAATTACGTAACTGCACTTGGCAACGTTTCCACAAAACGCCCTTAGCACTGACTTGCATCCCGCCCCCCTCCCGCCAAAGCTTAGGAAAGCAGCCGGGCTGTTTGGTTTCGATCTCACCACGGGAGTGGCCAGGAGGAGCCGTGTGCAGCTCCACCAGCAGCTCTGAGGCACAGGAGCCTTGCAGGCAGCGCGGAGGTTTCCCCTTGGCCCTCCCTCCAGGAACAGTTAGCAGCGTGTTGGACTTTGTGCCGGACGGCACGGACTTGGCAGAGCGACAGCCGCTTCACTACTACTGTGCATGCCGGCAACGCGGTCTAGCGCTGCCTCATCTTAAGGCCGGCCCCAGCGCATGTTTGCTGCGCTCCCCGGTTCGATATAGGAGCAGAGCAGCCGATGGGAAGCCGAGGGAGACGGAACAGTGGCAGCCCAGGCTTAAACTGGAAGCCACATTCAGAAACCAGCAGGGTCTCATCAGACCTCCAACGCTCAACCTTTCGCTCAACTGCAGCCATTAGACATAAGAAGAGGCAATGTACAATATATTGTTATCATCTTGTATTTATGACACATCATTTACAATAAGGCCAGAATATGAACACTGTCTCATTTTCAGATGTTCTACTTGCTTTAACTACTGCAAACATCTGAAAGCCAGAAACTCTGGCTTTTTTTTTTTTTTTGGACTCTACCTTTGCTGAAGCCAGACACTTAACATGTCATGGCAGTTTGCTCTAACAAGCGCTTACATATTTAGCCTCATTCCTTTTTAAAATTGCAACAGATTTTGAGTTGTCAGAATTGCACTGCATCTGTGATTTTTTCCCCCTTGTTTTTAATTTGCCCCTTGCAGTAACAATGCAGATCAGCCCAATGCATGGAAAAGGACATCTGTGAAAGCCAGTCTGCTGTCTTGCTAGAAATCAGTTAACAACAAACTGAAAAACAGTACACCCCACTTGATTCTAGTTAATTGACAGAAAACTCTATAGCACACTACCCCCTTTCTCCTCCCCACCTCCCGCAGCAAATCAGCTCCCATTTTAGATGTATCCCCAAGTGGTGAAAAACTTTGCTGCAACTTAGTGTTGATGCTCAAAATTTTTTTTATTTTTGAGAAAACAATATGAAATTGCAATAACACTGGAGATAGAACATCCTACAACTTATAGAAATAAAGAGGATTAAAAAAAAAAAAGGGAAGAAAAAAAAGGAAGATCAATGATTTCCACTACAGATCACAGGTATTGTATGCATAAAAGAATCATGGTTCATTCCCACTCTAAGCCTCTCACCTACAGTCTGCTGCATCTTCACACAGTTAAATGGTTATCCTCAATGTCTGCTTTCCGATCGCTCGCACCTCCAGTAACTCCGTTCTGTCCCAGTAAGTATATGACAGCAAGCTTAGCTTACAACCGCCAACACGACTCTACGCATTAATCAATGATGAACAGAGGATACGTAATTCTCCACCACTCTTGCAACACAACCAGCAGGTTTATGCAACAAGGACATGGCAACTTTGGCAGCTGCAAGGGCAAGATTCACCCTACGGCATTGACACGTGCAAATCCACCCAGGAACTAATCGTTTGAAAGTGAAGAAACCCAGTGAAGTTGAACACTTTTAATGTTAAATTAAGAGCCAAGGAAATTTCATGCAGAAACTCAGAGCACAACAGTGAGTGGGGAAGCACACGTGCTTCCGAAGCAGGAAAGCACAAGTATCGCAGTGACTGGGTGGCTCAAAGACAATGACAAAGGCTGACTTTGTGGAGAGAAGAAAAAGTGAGGGGGGGAAAAAAAGGGAAAAAAAAAGAAAAAAAAAAAGAAAAAGAGAGAAAAAAAAAAGGAAAAAGAAAAAAGAAAAAAAGGGGAGGAAAAAAAAGCAGTGAGAGAGGAAGTCCCACATTTCTCAAAAACACCACTGCTAATCATTTGAAAAGCAAGTTTCTTTTTATAAAGGCAGACAGCAGTTTTCAAGCAGCCACTGATGATGGAGAGCAAAGCAGAACCCTGGCAGTTGTCTAGAGCAGACAAAGCAGACAGGGTGGTCCAGTCTAACATCAGCAGCCACAGGGAGACTGGGAGGTGACAGCGTGCCAGGAAGGGCACCAGACTGCAAGAGGACTAGAGAGTAACAAACAAACCCAACAAATTCTTGTCAGAGGGACTCAGCGGAGAACATTAGGAAGTGTTCCAGACTCCAGCTGGGTACACTACCCCCAGATAGGACAGGGAAACTGAAACTGTTGCCACTTTGCAAGATGAGAGTCAGTAGGTTAAGCCCTGCACTTGCACAACTCTCCACTGGGACTGAAGAGACCCAGGCCTACTCATCCCTTCCTTTCCCTCCCCCCCATCCTGTCACTATTACAGAATTTCCTCAGGAGATGCCTGTGATGATTAATCTGTAGCAACGGCGGTGAAGAGACACAGCTTGGACTACTGAAGAACAGAATTCTGATGAAGAAAACAGGACAAGAGAAAGACGGTATGAGTGATCGGCTACCGAGCGTCAGCACCTGTTCAACAACGAAACACATTTTTATTACTTGTGCTAGCCGCTGTAAATTGCTCTGTATTCTACCCTATCAATTGCAACTATCTCAGTATTCGCTGGATCAGAGTCTCAACTTGGGGACCATAAAAATACTAGCCTTTTAATACAGCAGGCATTACATTTTCACTTCCGAGACACCTACCGTTGTCTATATGATTGGCAAAGATGAATGAACTAGGACAACTACGGTTAAAACGTTATAACGTTATCAAGCCTTTAGAGAAAACACTGAGGGCCAATTTCAAGGGCCTATTTGTTTTCTGTTGCTGGTTAAGATTCTGTGTGCGCTTTCATAACTGAAAAACAAAAGCTTTTGTAAAAGGTCAGCTGATGGAAAAAAAGCAATTATGAAATGGAAAGTGGCAATACAGGAAAAAGCAAGGGGAAAAAAGGCTAAGGTTAAGAAAATCATTTATATATAAAATTTATTTAGGTGAAGTCAAAAACATTTTAATATCAATTTACAAACACTTCATGTTATGTGTGTTACTGAAACTATCAAGAAAAGGTAAAGGAGAGCAGATAACAGCAGTTTTTTTCCTGAAACTAAACGCATGCGCTCACCACCATGCGCATTACTGGATCACAGCATTACCTTGATCCTATTCCCTAGTATGCACAGGGAAAGGAAAGTACTGAGAAGTTGTAAAATGATTAAATAATGAACCAGTTAGTCTGATTTTCATGAGCATCTGACTACAAAAGTCTTAGTCTGATGCTTAGGAGTCAATCTATGAGGATAGAAACAGAATTTAGGTCAATATTATACTTGGTCAAGAACTCTGCAGCCTAACTGTGCATTACCACTGACTTCCGGATACGACAGCAATGGTTAATGCATTAAGGGCAATACTGAGCCTCACAAAATAATTCTGTCAACAACCTGAGATGCATACCAAATGCAGTATACTGCTTCAAGTCAGATACACATTTATGCTGAAGATATTCTCAATGAAATGGCAAAATTAACAGATGTAACAAGGCAAGTTGTTTTTCTTTTTCAAACAGATATATTACATAGATTTTTGAAGTGTCCGGTTGTGATCCGCAAAGATCCAGGATTGCACACGAGTTTGCTCAGCTAAGAAGAGTTAATCTGTGCATCAAATTGGTTTCTACTTTCAAAGTAGTATTTTAGGGTAGGGTTCTCCTACGGGAGACTGTTCCTGACCTCATTCGCCCAGTGCTCAATTTATTCACCTTCCTGAATCTTTGCCCTCTTTGGATAGTCTGTGACAAGTGCTGCGCTGCAGGAATTCCTGTTTTCCAGCAAACTGGCTTGCTCTGCAGGTTTGTAGTCCATTGTTACAATTGCTGATTGGGCAAAAATGAATATCCTAGGTCTTCTCTAGCACAGCTTGCAACGCAACAGAAGCGGAGGTAAAAGAATGCACTAGAGTACCAGAGCTCCACTTAAACACCAACGGAGTCAGGCTGTTGGCACCAATAAGAAATTTGTATTTAACAAATCTGCAAATATTTAAAGTCTAAGTTAGTCATTTTTATATATAAACTCACCCACTTCGTCTGACTGCCCTTCCAAACGGCCTTCTCTTTTCACGGGGTCTGAAAAAAAAAATTGAGAATTGCTTGAAGTTAAGCGAGACATAAATTTTCACGAGTGGGTCTCAGCTATCTTTACAACTACGTTCAAACTGAAACCAGGGTTCCTCACTTCATTCTGTGTAAACAAAGTTACAGATTTTTATTGCTTCCTTAGAAAGGTTGGCCAGGCTCTAACACATTGCTTTGCTTTTCTTGATTTTTTTTTTATTTTGTTCTGATTGGCCTTCTGTAGAACTGCAGAACTAGACACACATGGTTCTTACACTATGCTGAAATTTAAGGAGCCTTCAATTGAGAGAGGAAATTGAAACAGACTGCCTAATGCTCTCCTCTGACTTTATGAGAGAAAAAAAAGCAACTCAATCTACAAGAAAAGGTCTTTCTAAAACATATCTTCCTCTAGATCAAACGAAACTGGAAAGTCTCAGGCTCTAGTCAAAGCCTACTGCGTGTGAAACTCCATTCTCTTTTAATTCTGTAGTTCTTCTCAAACAGCAAAGACATATCTGGGGGCTAGGGAAAAGGGAAACAGATCACCTTTAACATTTCCTCGCTGCTGCCTTGCCAGTGATAGCCTCATGCTTTATCCTAGGCCACAAGTACATTAAACAGCTGCTCAGGCAGTTATTTTGGTTAAGGGCATTTTTTTCTTTTTTAAACAGCTCTAAAGTACGGTGTAAATAACAATAAAAACTGTTCTATATGAATGGAAAGGTAGTGAACCCACACTGCACAATTACACAGCTTTTACTTCTACGGTGCTTCTAAAGCACTACAATTTTCATATTCAGGCAAACCACTATATTTATCTCGGCATTTTAGAACCTATCTAATTAAACATACAGAACCAGTCTTCAAGCAACTTCCGGTTGCTCTTTCAGACATGGGGAAAATGTCCTACTATTTAAATGAACTGGAATTTTTCCATTAAACTAATGAGAATCTAATGAGACCTTCAGTGCCTAAGCCGACAACTGTCCAAAGGTCTGTACAGCCGGAACAGCTATCACCAAAGTTACAAGTCTGGTTAATGTTACAAGCTGAAGATCCAATCTCAGATGAGATGAAACATATGAGACATTGCCCGTCTGGTGCTCACGTAAAATCTGTAGTAAAATGAAAACTGACCTGTAGTTCTTGAGAACGGAGAAATCTAAACAGAGATACCAGAACATATTACATAAAGCTGGAATATCAATCACAGAATGCACCAAAACCATAATGTCTGCACTGGGAGTTACTAGAGTACTCACGATGTGGTGCCTTTTTTTTTGCTTTTTGATCTCCCACTCATTAAAGACAATTTTCAGAGGTACAGAAGTCAAGGTTTGGTGTGACACCGGAAACACTTGCGGGAACACTTAACCCCTCCTCTGTGCTGACACTCACTGAGAAGTACAGAATCTGAGAGGATCGCAAGCGACTTTCAGAAACGATTCTTCAGCTTTCTCTGATCTTAAAAATATTACCTAAGAATAGAGCCAACAGAGCAGAATCCCTCAAGCATCATTCAGCTGGCACGCAGAAAAACCTGCTTTCGCACTCAGCACGTTTTACACTGGGGATTTGTCAGGTTACGGCCACCAGTGTCCGGAGGGAGCAGAGCCCCAGTACGGGCGGGCAGCTCTGGCCACCAGCGGCGCTCGCCGTCCCTGCTCGAGCGGCGCCTGCGCGCACGGGGGCTACGCGGCGCTCGACGCCTGCAACGAAAGCAGACCCTTAACCTGCACAAGGTCTCCCCTACTTCCCCTATTCACACCCACCATCCTCTCCCACAAAGCAGGCCAGAATTTATGGATTAAATCCATCGAGTCCCGCAGCGGGCACAAATCCTCAAATCCCAGCAAATCTGCAGGCTGCGGCCATCCAAACTGAAGCTTATCCACATCCGCTCTCCCTCCGGCCTCCCGCGAGGCCTGCAGCGGCTGGATGGGAGCAGCGCGGTGGGAAGCCGCTCCTCCTCGCCTTGCACGAGGCCGATTCCCGCTGCTGAGCGCAGGGGGCAAAGCCGGGGGGAAGCGCGCGCCGTAGTGGCCGCGGGGCCCGTCACACCTGGCTTTTCTCCTGCTGCTGCTGTTGCTGCTGCGGGCTGGGCGCCGGCGGCGGCGCGGGCGCCTTCGGCTCGCTCTCGACATACTGATGCCGGCTGAGGAGCGACTTGAGCGGCGCCATCCACTTCATCCAGAGGTCGAGGTCCACGTCGCCCCAGGGCAGGCCGGGGTCCTTGGCGGCGCGCCGCCGGAAGTCCTCGTCGTAGTTCATCCACGAGGTGCCCCCGTAGGTGGCGTGCAGCTTGCGGATGGTGTCCAGGTACTTGAACATGGCGCCGCAGCGCGCCGGGTGCTTCTCGCACACCACGCTGGCGTACACCAGAAAGGCGGAGACCCACTGGTCCAGCGTGTCCCCCGGGAGCGGGCCACGCTCGGGGGCCAGCTCTGTGTGGAGCAAGGAGAAGAGGTCAATGAACTCCCCCCGCCAGATGCGCTCCTTCGTGGCCTTGGCCAGCTGGTAGCCCAGCGGCCGCCGCAGCCCCACGTAGGGGGTGGCCGCCGCCTCCGTCGTCTCGCCCTTTCCCGCCGGAGCAGCCGCCGCGGCCGGCGCCGCCGCCGGGGCCCAAC
>JAWLRI010000959.1:493832-516236 GCA_034781795.1 Crypturellus tataupa | reverse complement strand
GTAGGCGCCGCAGCAGCCCTCGGGCAGCTCCGCGCGGCGGCGGCCGGCCCGGGCATCGCGGTGGGGCTCCCTCCGGGCATCGCGGGGGGTTCCCTCCGGGCATCGCGATGGGATTCCCTCCGGGCATCGCGATGGGGCTCCCTCCGGGCATCGCGGTGCGGTTCCCTCCGGGCATGGCGGGGGTTTCCCCTGCCGGTTTCACGCCTCCGAATAGCGGAGCGCGCGGTGGCTCCCGACGGGACGGAGCAGACGGTGGCAGCGCGCGCGCCGCGGTCTGTTTGACAGCGCAGATGTGTCAGAGGCGGCCGCGCGAGGGGCGCTCCTCCGCCCAGGCAAAGCGGAGCGAGCGGTGCGAGCGTTGGTTCGTCTGGCCTGGGTGCTTTCGGTGCGGGGCTGCAGATACCATCGCGAGTGGACGAATGTATTCGAGGAATGCAGCATTGTTTCTTGATAGCGACTGCTTTGGGAGTTGACTATGCGCAGCCCTTTGTAAACTCGGGTGTTTGAAGAAGTTCTCCTTCCTGTTTGCGGCGTTTAGCTCTCTTGGTTAACCGTTTAGTAGTGGCTCCTGGCGCTTTGGGATTGCCGTCAGAAGGCAGCCTTTCCCCCGCATTTCCATTTTCTTTTCAGACAGCTCCATTATAAATAACTGTTACTGGATCAATTAAGAAGCCACATCAATAGGATGTACAACTGCTCCCAAAAGCAAAGCATTGCCTTATGCAGTGATCAGGGAGCCAAAGACAGCGCTGAGACACAAGATTGCAGAAGGTGATTTGTGAGGACTGAGCCTGCCCCTCGCCCCAAATGAGCCCCCTAGATCTTCCCTACAGCTCGGGATATAAAAGCTCCCAACCTCCTCTGTCCAGGCTGGTAGGTCAGCATTCAGGTGATGATTTGGGCCACATTGCTGCTCAGCAATAAAACAGGCAATGAAGATTTTTAACAGTTTTCAAAACTTCATTAAGACTTCTGATCCAGTGTTACTCAGAATTAGCAAAATGTGTTTCAGGCAAATGCTTGAATTTTAAGTATAGGTATAGAGCAGTATAGGTGACAAGAAACCTGCTGTGAGACAGCGGGCATTGGCATCTGGCCTTTAGATGTGCGCACTAACGGAAGGATGGCTACATACCCAGTAATAATTTGACAGCTGCCATCGAAACAGGTAGGACAGGCAAGATTTCCTATGCACAGGTACCCAGTTGTATCCCAGGCGTGCATAGGGATACACCTATCCCAGGTGTACCAGCTGTAGCGTAGGCATTTTTCTCAGTGCCGAGGTTCGTTGGTTGTTGAACCATGTGGCATGGTGCATCCTTTCCGGACTGCAAATGCAAAAGTACAGTTTTTCTTTTTTTTACTATTCCAACTTGGTGTACATCTAGCATTTTAAAATAGTCAAGCCTTCCTTTCCTTTTTGGCTTGATTCCTCATCCCAAAGGATTGCAGCATTGCGTGGTGGAGCTTCTGCTTAGGTCTAAATAGGGTGTAGTTTCACGGGACGTTACAGTGCTCTTCTGCGCCCACGTTTTCATTTGTGCATTTGACTTTGGGACCCGGGCAGGGATCTTTCAGGTGCTGAAGAAAAGCGCACGTGCCCGTGGCAGTGACCTGCAACAGGCAGCCTGCGGGCAGGAGGGCACTGCTGCCCGCGATGCCTCGGTCCAGTGTCCCGGTGCTGTCCCAGCGGTGGTGGCCGTCGCGGTGGTCACAGCAGCGCTGCCATGTGGGGGACCCTGATGCAGCACCTGCCTTGGGGTGTCCTGTGTCCTCGCTGGTATTGGCCGCGTTCGCAGTTCCAGCTTTCAACATGTGGCACAAGTATTAACTGGTCACGTTACAGCCACCGGCGGTGACACGTGTAACAGGTTTTAACCTGTATTTTAAAAGAAATTTTACGTCAGTGATTTTGATCGTCTCCTCCCTCCTATTACAGGAGTGTGCTGTAATGTTGGACATTCAGTTTGCTTTTATCATAAAATAGGACTGCTCATAAAGGATTTGGTGGCTTCATAATCACTGTTACTGAAAAAATAGCTTAGTCTTAGGAAATGGAGAATTCTGTATTTCAGGTGATTCACCCTACCTATGGCAAAATAAGAGTGCTTGAATAGGTTAAAAAAGACACATTTTATTTGGAGAATAGGAATTGATTAGTTATGATATTATAGCTCCGAAAGGTTCAGTTATCTAAATTAGAGCATCCTCAATAGCAAATGTGTAGTACGTTTTCTCTCAGGTGGAAAAATGGAGTTTATCATGGAAATGATTTTACTCAACTGGAAAAGAAACTGAATACATGAATGTGAGCCAAAAATGAGTGTGGAAGGTTTTGGTCTGAATATTTAAAAATTCCCATCCTGTTTCTTAGGGAATAAAAGAGGTTTCAGTACAAAACCTTTTTTTCATTAACTCCATTCCAACATCTTCAGTATAATTACCCTTTTTGGAAAATGCTTCTGTGAATGTACTGTGCAAACATCAGGGTTATGCACTGAAGATTTGCTTTTAGGAGATGTATGTGGGAATTATTCCCTTCCTCCCATCTTAATCTCTGAAGCAGTAAAGAAATAGAGAAGTAAACGTTAATGGAGATTGCGTCTTCAAAAAAAAAAACAAAACCAAAATCAATATCCTCTGAGCAGGGCATCCTTCATCTGTCCCAAACTGCGTCTGTCAGATGTGACCTGGCAACGATGCAGTTTGAGCATGTGCTTGTGTGCGAGATCTGCAAATGCTGCCCTTGGAACAGCTTCTTGTTTAGGGATAGGAACAACCGGCCCAGCTGCATTCAAATTTAAAGTGTTCTCTAAGTGCTTAGTAACCAGCTGATCGGAGATTTCCGTATACGAGGCCAAAAAATCTGTGATTTTGATCTGAGGCCAAGAGAGGGATGGATTGTTTGTTTTACCTTTTTTATTTTAACTGTTTGACCTCAGCGTTTTATACCACACCCCTTTATACTGGCCTGGGAATGGAAAGGTTGCTGCTTAGATGGAGTTGTCATTCACAAATAACTTTTAATGGAATATCAAAATGACATGGGGAATTTCAAGTTTCAGTGGTTGGTCACGTATAAAAGTCTCACAAGAACAGCTTATTAAGCCTAAATTCTTGGTCCAAGCATTCTGTAAATGGGAAAGAGGTATCTCTCCCTCTCCAGTGATCTCTTTCTTCTTCATCAATACTTCTTTTCCAGTGCATTTGATGGCACTTATCTTCACAAGAATATTTTACAATTACAAAGAATAGCTTATTGGAGCTTTACTTCAAGAGTTCTTTCCCCTTTCTATTATCAACTCATAATAAAATATACCTAAATATATATTTTAAATTGCTTAAATTACTTAAGCAATGCTTAAATAAAAACTTTTTCCTGGTTTTGTTGAAGTCAGTGATAAAGTTTCCAGTGGTTTCAGGGAATTTCAGGGCAAAGTCTTGGGAGATCTTTAATGAAGAAAAAAAGATCCGTCTTCAATTCCCATCAGATTTCAGCTGTCCGCTTAACATATTTTCTTAAAGGAAAACATCTTCTTTCACTTAAAAAATGAAATCTTTCATTTATTATACTTGAATTCATTAAATGTTTTATATGCTTTGGTGACTGCTAAAGCAAAATAAATACTGTGGAAAAAAGGTGGCAAAATATGTCAAGATACCTTAACGCCTTGATTCTGCAAACATTTAGTCATATATTTATCTTTAAATATCTTAGCAGTCCTGTACAAGCTAAAGGTGTGTTTTATAGTGTGGTTTAAGAGAGCTTGTTTTTAATGACTGGAATACATTCACCGGGTGAAAAGTCCAGCAGAGTTCAGGTTCACAGATCTGCGTGAAGGCTTGGGGTGTGTTAAGTTGTTGCTGATTTTCCTATATTAAGGACAGGAATGGAAAGCCACAGCATGTGTATAGCAAATATGGCAAATTATGAAAATGTCTCTGAGTAGTTGTTTTGTTATGATAAACCAAATCTACACACTTAAATTTATATGGCCTGATCATTCTGCTATTACACCCCGCATATTACTTGGAGATTAAACATCAACATTTCTAGCTAAAATGCTTTTTTATGAGAGGTGTTTTTGAAGTAGTGATAATGTGAAATCTGAAGCCCTTGCCCTAGCTTGTCTATCTGCTGGGCAGTGGTAGGACCTGTCATTTATTGCCTGGTATTACCTAGGACTGTCATTTATTGCCTGGTATTACCTCCTCCATGGCTGTGGGTTGCTCTAAGCAGTTTGACTTGCTCTTCCTCACTCCTCACGTAACCATGAGTACTGAGGGATAAGTGGTGCCACGTACCCATTTGCTCCCCTCTGGTGGCTTTCTTTCAACCATAACGGAGGTGTTTGGCTTCCCTCGTTGCAAGACGGGAGGTCACCTCGGCTTCCCTCACCTTGACTTCCCAGCTGCCCCCAGGTTTGGGGAGGAAGCTGGGATCTTCCCGACATCGTCAAAGCTGTGTGAGTTGCAGGTATCGCTGGAGTCGCCTACCTGCAAAATCAGAATGGCAGTGTTGCTTTAGCTCAATTATTTTACAACTTCTGTTTGAGGCATAGAGCCTGATAACTTAGGGCAGGGATTTCAGAAGCAGTAAATGTTTCTAAAGCCAATTTCAGTTGATAGGTGCTGAGGGTTTAAATTCTTTTGCCTGATTTTTTAACAATGAGAATTTAAATCTTTTGGAATGGAGGTCACCAATTTCCTCCTTGTTGCCCATTTCCTCCTTCTCTATCTCATTGCTAAAGTTTCCCACTGAGCATCACTGCTTTTGTAGGAACCTCCTTCTCAAAGCTACTTAGTTTAGTTTTTCTTTTTCCCTCACTTCTTTCTGTATTTTTTTTTCCACAGCGAGCCCTCACATACAAACTACACTTAATGGGAGGATGTACATGAGAAATACTTTCACAGAAAAAAGACAAAGCAAAATTCTTCAGGAAACTTTAACCTTACTATGGTTGAACAACTGAGAGGTCATTTTCTCCCATGTATATATATATTTGAGTACTTCAAATGAATATTTGTCTTTGAAGTTAGTGACACAAGCTGTTTGGGGGAGAAAAAGCACTGATCACATAACCAAGTTTGCAGGATCAGAATCTGCTAGCTGTAAAGTAAGGGCGGAGGGAAAGAGCTTTTCAGTACTTTTCCTTCCCCCATTCAACCTGAGAGCAATGATGATATATATTTTGAAATATGTAGTCTACCTATGTAAAAAAGTCCTATCCTATTCTTTAGGATGTATGAAGAAGACTTGAAATAGGAACCTATATTCTTGATATTACAATAGAAAGTTATTACAATACAATTGTTGATATTACAATAGAAAGTTTTATTACTTTCCTCACCTCACCTATTACTCACCTCATCCTTTTTCCACATTTTTTTTCCACAGTTCTCATGAGAGGGCTTCTCATTATACCACAAGGGATGTTGATGTGACAAGCTGATGTCAAACCATGGATTAAGCTAAACCTTTGCATTGTGTTGTAAATCTCACTAAATGCAGAAGAGCAAAGCTGCTACACTTGGAGCTAGGGGTAAAGTCCTGCCCCTGAAGGCTGTAATATTTTGCATCATGTGAAAATCAATACTCCCCAGTAAAGTAATTTGACAGAGCGGTTATATGTGCAATTTTAGTTAATGAAACTCCTTCTCGCAGCATCTCAACTTTTGGTATCTTGTGATAATGTCATTTTTATTGGTCTCCAGATGCTATAGTCTTACAAATTTTATCTTCACAGTGCTGTTAGCTGGTTGTTTCTGAGTGGATTGTTTGTTTGTTTGTTTTTCTTTTATTTTTTCTGCATTTACCTGTGTGGCTTGTTCTGATGAGTTGCTCTGGATTTTTTTTTTTCTCATCATCTGGGAAATGGGTCTGCCTTTTGGGAAGGAAGCACAGGGAATATATTAAATTACCATTGGCACCAGCTCATCTTCCTTGTCCCAGTAATCTCCGAAAAGTGAAATCTACCTGAAATTAATGTGAGCTCAGTGCCTCCTCTATATACTTATCCTCAAGTCCCTTGATGCCTAAAATGGATGTATGGATGTGCCATATGGATGGAAGAGAGGTTTCAAGTAAGCTGTGTGGAGAGCCTTGATCAGCTGTTCAGGGAGCAGAAGAGAGGTCTAGTGTATTTAACCAGTGTTTTCTGTTGTTTTTTTTTAGTAGTCCTTCAAACAATGAAAGAATGGCTTCCCTCCACACACCTCAAATCTGCCCTTTTCCTGGGGTGGAGAGGGAGGACGGAAAAATTGCTACCGAGTGCATGTTGCTTAAATAATGGGAGAGGGATCTGTGCAAGAAGTAGAAATGAGACTGAAGAAATGACTTTAAGCAACCATCAACATAGCAACAACCCACAGTGAAGTCTCTATTTCGTGATGCAGTTGCTGCTTTGCAGATTCAGTCTTGTATAAGGAGAACTTGCAGTTGCGACCCTTTGGGAGTGGAGAACTTTTCAGGAGCCTCTCTTCACGCTCCTGGAGTGCTCTGGAGGTAAAAGCATTCAGATCTGGGGCATGTTTTTACCTCCAGTTGTAAATACCCTAATGGAAACCAAGAGGGAATTCTGAGCAAGTAGGGCTGAACACTCATTCTGCTTGAGTAGTAACTCAGTTATGTCAGGGTCATATCTAGGGAGTAGAAATCTTAAAATAAAGTAATGAAAATTGCTGTTATTGTTGCAATACTATATTAGGGACATTCAACATGATACAGTACTACTTGTGTTTGATTTGCTGTCTGTGTGGCCATCTAGGACCATACAAGTCACCAGATTTAAGAAGGTGTTTTAACATATAACTTCTGTGTATCCTGAATTGCACAGATTTTTAACTGAACATGATGTCTGGTGGATGGTGGGGGAAGAAGCCAAATATTTTATTATGGTAACTGACAGAGGTAAGGGTAAAGTTCAGGTTATCCAAACATTATTAGAATTTCACATTGGGATTCAGTGTCCAATTCGGCGAGGTGTTGAGTAATTAAACTAAGAAAGTATGTAAGTGTGTGCCTTACTTGAAGCAAGTAACTCAAACAAAAAATCAGGGTGGAAGCAAAACGCATAGTTATCATTAATTCATAGAAATTCTGCCTTTTTTTTTTCCATTTCTTTTTAAAACTTTCATGTGGACTATTTTATTCAGATTTTGAAGCTGTGTCCGTTCAAAATAATTTCTATTGTGTTTATCTAATTTTCATCTTGCGGTGATTATGCATTCTGCGGAAATGCATGGAGAGATTTTTGGCTCAGTCTCGACCTTTCCTAGATGGCAATGGCTATGTCATTGGCTGTGCTCCATCCTGGTGGTCAGCAAGTAGTTTTGGCATCCCTGGGAGGGTCGAGAGTATTTTTGAAGGAATCAGTGATCTCTCAGTGCTGGTCGTTCACCACACTGTTGTACTGGAACATGGTGTTGGTGCCTCATACTCTCGTTTTTGGAGCTAAGCAGGTGTCTCTGGCCCTGGAGCACAGACACCAGCTCCCCATCCCTGAGTAAGCATCCGCAAAGCCCTGGCTGTGGGAACAGCCTGAATCCGTGGCTCCAGCCCCAAATCAAAAGTGGCTTTTCCAGATCTTCTGACCTGGTCCTGCTCTCTCTCAAAACAAAGACCTTTCTGCTTTACAGCATTTCTCTAGGAAGACTGTTTGACAGCCTAAGCTCATAAAGAGATTTCTGAGCTTTGCACCTAGTGCAGACGCACAACAGTATCCAGTCTGTGCACGAGCTCTCCCTGAACTGTGCACACTGAGAAACCTGGGGTTTGGATAGGTCTTTCTGTGCTTTTTTTTTTTTGCCTGTTCATTTAGGATTTCCTCTTCCATGCAACTAGACCTATTCACATTTGCCTTGTGTACTCTCTCTTTTTGATTTGTCTTTGCTATGTATTCCTTTGGATTATCCTCAATGTCAGACATTAAAAAGGAAGGTAATTTATCTTTTCCTTATTTCCATCACCTGAAGCCCATACTAAGAAAAACTCTTTTACTCTAGTTCTACCATATACCTTGGATAGGCTAAGGTTGTTGTCGTTAAATAATAATTAATCTTTATGTTCTGGTAAAGGATTTCAGTAATTCAGTAATACATAACAAATTCAAAATACATTAAGTTGAATGCTTTGAATTCAAATGCAATACATGGAATTATTCAAGAAATCTACAAAATGAGTAAAAAATAACAGGTTTAGCAATATGTTGCAGAACGCTTTTTCCTCATGTAAGGAACAAAACTTAAGAAACATTAGTTTCCTAAGTTTTAAAATAAATCTTGGTATGCATTCACACATAAATTGAGAATATGAACTATGACTGTGCAACCTCATTTTTTATAGTATGATTAAGAAGTCCCTTCCACAGCCTCGGAGTCTTTCAAGAACCAGCTTCTTGGGTTTGATTTACAAGGATGGGACTGTACCTCCACTAAACATCTATGACTGTATTTGTAAAAGGAAGACCAGTACAGAGTTTCCCTTGCTGTTTCCAGTTTTCATTTACTGCATCTTTTTGTTTTCTGCTACTGTTGTATCATGGTAAGCTGTTTTTTGAGCAGTGTCTTTTTCTTCTTTCCAAAAGGGTAAGTTGAGTTTAGTTGCACCCTGCTGAGAGTAATTTGGTGAGAAACCAGTTGGCAGTTTTCTGTTCAGCTTTTATTTGTCTCTCTCTCTCTCTAAAAGGCTAAAAATATTCATCCTACAGGAAATGTTTTTCATTCTGTTATGTCTTTTGCTTCCCGTAGGAGGTATTACTCTTAATTTATTGAATAAACCTTTCTGAATTGTATTCCCTTGAGAGCTTAGGCACAATAGAGTCTTTGGGTAAGCTGCCCAAGAGATCTCAGCATCTTCTGTTTTTGGAAGATATATAATCATTTTTTATACGGTGACTTGAGTCTTCAGGAAAAGCTAACAATTAACGTGTAATGGGAAAATTTTAAGTTAAAGAATGTGGAATAACATATCTGGTATAACTTCTCAAATATTGTTGTTTTGATCATTCATATATTTATTTATTCTTAAATCATAACAGAATTCCTCTCCTCTTTTCTTTGTCCTCAATTTTAAAAGGATTCTGAACAATATTTTGATCTCAGTCTCATTATCACAATTTCTTTTGTAAGTGTATGTGTATATAGAAAGGAAAAATCCTTGCAATATCCTGCTTGGCGGTCAACTATGTTTAGCTCTCTCTTTAATGTGGGTGATGGGATAGGCACTGTTATTTGAAGGGATTGAAGAAGAGCAACTGGGCAGATTACATTTTCATGCATCAAACTAAGACTGTATCTATTCCGTCCTAAATTACAATAATCTGGTTATGCTTTTTTTTCCCCCCATGGCTATTTCATAACAGTTATAGCGATAAAATATGGTGTGCCTTTTGCTTGTTGCACCACTGCACTTTCTCAGGACTGCTGTGTGTGTCTGCATGTAGTGACATCTCTCGCAGTAGTGCGCAAGGGTCTTATTCTTCTTTAGAAGGGAATGACATGTTCACAAACGGTATGAAGTGGACTGTGCCAGAGAGAAGGTACCAAAGTGTGGCCAGCTGGGAGGGTAAAATGACCAAATTGTTTAAATAAGTACAATAAAAGATTTACTTTTTTTTTTTTTTCCTTCCTGGAATAACGTGGCTTAATTCTGTATTAGTATAGTGGGACATAGTTAGCAATCAACTTGTGTGGAAGATTTTAAGGCTTTAGTTAATAGAGTAATTAGTAGGATTTATATTTATAAATGTAAGTATTTGTAAAATCCTTGGTACATGGTAAAAAGTATAGGCTTTTTATTATTTTTGTCTACTGGAGGTCTGAGTGAATACCATTTCTGCCCTCCTTCGAAGCTCAAATAAAGATCTCTCTGTTTCATAAATCTCTCCTCATCAGGAGCAGAGTGAGTGTGATGGACAAGCATATTTTTATTTATTGCTGTGAACTATGTAACAAAGCTTCCCACCTCTTTTTATCTCAAATGCAGCTAAATGGATCAAAGGAAAATCAGTTAGCTACATCAGTGAGTGGTGGAAAGTGCCTACTGTAGAGAGTAACAAGCCTCACATATTGGATTTTGTGAATAAAAATGTCATCATCAAGGAGAAGAAAGTGACCGATGAGTCCTCATTTGGAGTAGCTGGCCCAGTTTGGGCTCCTCTGTACAAGGGAGATACAAACCAGCCGGCAAGAGTGGAGAGGAGATCCATCAAGACAGGTAGGGGGCTGGAGGGAGCTCTTAACATATAAGGGAAGGCTAAGTTTTTTTCAGTTTGGAAAAGGATAAGGGGAAATGTAATTCCGCCTGCGCTAACTAGAGGGGATCTATGGAAAAGGTGGAGCTGAGAGCTCTTCTCAGTGAATTGTATCAGGAACTTAGATGCTTGGAATTTTTCATTGCTTGACAGGCCAAAGTCCTGAGGAACTTGATCTGACTTTGAAGTTGGCCCTTCTCTGAGCTGGAGGTTGGACTACATAACCTCCAGAGATCCCTTCTGGCCAATTTTTTACCCATGATTCTGTAATTCTTAAGTATCATTTCTTCGCACAGTAGAATCAAAACTCTTTTCTCTTGTACTATAACGTACCTGAGGTGGGATAAATGTTGGTGGGGTTAATGCAGAAAGGATGATGTTCATTAGCTTCAAAAGTTTGAAGTATGCTTACAAAAAGAGAAACCTCTTTCACTACATCTTTCTCAAAAGTTCCTTCTGCACTAACATTTTGTAGGGCATATTCTGCTGTTCAGTTGCAACTACAGGGTACTACAAATGTAGATCGAATATGGATGGTTTTGATTGATGGTGGTAAAAAAAAATCTTTTTTTTAAAAAAAAGTCCTTCTCAAATTCAATTGTTTTGCAAAGGCGGTTTGACAGGTGGATTTCCTGCCATCTCAGTTAACTAAGCCTGTCTGCATACATCAGCATATGGGGCATATATCAGCAATTAGGGAACCTTGGGCTTATAAAATACATTTATATCACCAGAGTTGTTCTGCTCTGGTCTTTTCTCTCCTGCTTTATGCTAGTTCAGTGTGCTCACAACAGTCCTGATGATATGCTACTTAAAACACTTTAATAAAATGTGTTTAGTAAAATTATGCTAAAAAGGCATTCACAGCAACTTAACTTTCTTACTTTCATTTTTGTTGTTTCCCTGAACATATTAAAAGAAGATAAAAATAATCTGGGAGAGAAACAGCATGAGAAGGGAGACTGTCAGGTATGCAAGAAGGAAAAGTGCTGAGCTTTGAACAAGAAATTCCATCAGATACGCAGAAAAATAGGTGTGCCACTAGGGCAGGCCATGCTTCGTCTATGCTGTATTACACAGCAGCAGTTTAACCTTATATTGACCTTACAACTTATGAGCTTAAGGGAGCAGTTATGTAATTAGGATCAGTCTGAACTGAACTGGAATAGGCAGATGGGGCCACACAGACGAAAAAAATCTAGTACCAAATTGGCTTGCTGAACTAAATTCTTCCCCAGTGCTATTTAAATGGAGCACAGAGCATAATTTGCTGCTCTTCCCAGGGCAGTGGTTTATTTATTTGAGGTTCTGGCGTATGCTAGTCAACAACTGATCTCCTGTCTCTCTTCACCGTGTTCTTGCAAAATGATTTTTGTCTGTATTTGACTGGCAGAGGTTTTGTAAGAAAGATAAATGTGCTTCCAACATCAAGAATGAACTTGGGCTGACTGAAGGAGCTTCACCACACACACACACACACACACACACACACACACACACAAACACTTGATTGTCCTGATTGCCTCGATTACCTGGAGTCTTGGCCTCTTCTAGTATCTGTGGACACATTTTGCCATGAAATGACATGAAGGTAAAAAGAGAAAAATGGAGGCTGTGGAGTATGGCTGTGTGGCTGAAATAAAAGGAAACAAGGAAAATGCGAAAACCAAAACAAAATAAGAAATAAACAGCTAACTAAAACAACACAAAGGCTGGAAAATAAGATTGCTACTGAAGACCTACCACAGCGGGAAAGAGAAGAGCTGTTGACTCCCTTCTGCTTATGCAGCCCTGTCAAGTCTTGCTCTCCGCAGGAAATCCTGGCTTGCCTCTACCTCCCTGGCTCTGGTTTCTGCACATGAGCTCTGAGGTGCAGTCCTGGGGCCACGACACACTGCTGGACTGACTGTGCCCACCATGTGAACTTGGCATGGAAGAAGCTCCCACTGGTGGAGCAGGTTTGGGAAGGTGAAAGGCCGGTATTTTTTGAGACTATTGACATTCCAAGGTGGAATAGCCCTTGCTGGCTTCCTGCTTCATGGCACTCTCTGAATAGCTCTCACCATCATCTCTACTGGTAAGGAGCACCTCAGTCTCTTTGGAAAATGGAGTGCTAAGCTCCTAGAGCATTTGGGGAGTTTTGAAAATCTTACTCTAGCTTCTTAGTTCTTGCTATACGAAGTAGAGCCTCCTTTTTTCCTTATTCCTACCCAGAGAAGAATTTCTGTAATAATGGGGATTTTCACATAACTTAAAAGCATTTTTAGCCGTAAAAAATCTTCCCGTATCTCCAAGGCTGCATAAGTTTGCAGCTCCAGAGGAGCCAGTGAGGTAGGAGGAATGGGTAGAGAAAAAAAAAAAAGGTTTTACAGCCTGGTCTGTGTTGCTTGTACTTGACAAAGGCTATCTTTTACACCATGACTTCTGAATCAGGATGGCTGGTGTAGAGAACAGAGGATGCACTCATTGCTTTGCAGGTTCAAGGCTGTTGCGTGCTGGAATTAGAGCCACCTGAGCATTGAGAGCTGTGCATCTTTATGGCTGTACCAGCAGTTGCGGCTACAAAATCTCTTATGGCCTCAGGTGGCAGGACATCTTTCCTAAATTCTTTCAGCTCTTGGAGACGCCTTCTTCTAGACCCAATTCAGCTGCTCCAGCTTGGCATTCAGAATGAGATTTAACCATTTCTCTTGCTTTGTAACCAGCGACAGCACTCTTAAAATGACACGAGAATTACAGTTTAAAAGAGTGAAATCCCTGCAGTGGATTATTTACTTTTAGCTTCCTTACAGATTTCTGAAATATATCCCTTTGATTCAGATAAAGGCATTTATTTCATAACCATATTGCTGGGCGAGGGTGCGACTGGCCCCTTAAATTAAAAAAGGACCAAAGCTTTTGTAGGAAGTCAAGAGAGCTAACTCAGGCAGATGGACTGGAAGTGAAGGGGTTTGAGGGAATGAGGTTGCCAACATCTGGGGTGAATAAATCAATGTGAGGAGGCAGCCACTAGTTGAGATCTTCTGAAGGACAACGTGGAAGATTTCTGTTGAAGACTGATTGTGCGGGGCGTTATGGAGGGCCTTGATTGCTGCCTCCCCTGAAAAGAAGCTGCGAGGCTAGAGGAGGCTGTGTAAGAGCAAAGGGCTTTTGGCATGGCATGTTCTTCGGAGCAGCAGAAAGGCGCAGCAGGAGTAAGGAGGGGTTTTGCCTTCCTCAGGGATAAAGTGAAGCTGGGGCTGGTGGCGTTGATTCAAACCCAACCCATGGACTGATTTCCTGGCCAGACCTTGTCCTTGCCTCATCACTGCAGCCCTACCTGGGCATGCCAGGACCTGATCCTGGCCTGACGTTAGACCTGCTTCCTCACTGTGATACTGCCTCATGATCCGGGTTCTTGGTTGGACCTGGCCACCACCTCTGAGACTCTCTTGTTTGTGTCCTGCAGGACAAGGCTTTGCTCGTCCTTGTGACCCCTCCACTCCCAGGGTATCTTCTCGGTATTTGCTGCTCCCTGGCCCTCACGTTATTTATCAGACGGCTCTGTGCACTAGGTAGTGACTTATAAGTCACTATCTGCATAACCACACCGGTAGTGAAGGGTTGATACTCAGGAGAGCTGGGTTGACAGTGACTGATGGGAGGAAGGCCAAGAGCTACAAGGGAAAGTCAAAGCAGAGATGTTTGGGGATGGCTGGTGTTATGAGCTGCAGAGGAATTAGTTAATTTGCATGACAAGATGCTTTTCCTTTTGTATGTATAGTATATATATAATATATATATATCTTTCTGAACATGCAAACAATGTTCTTGCTCTGGGTGGAAAATGTTTTGTGTTCTGGGATCTTTCCTTTCTGGGAAGCATTGCCAGGTAGAAAAAATGTTAGTTTAACCATTTAACAACAGTCTAACGAAATCTGAAATCCAAACTACAAAAAAAAAAAAAGCATGTTACTTTCATGTAATTTCTATCTACATGGATATGTAAATGTTCCTGGATTTCTACCTAGAAAAAAAAAAGTGTGAAATATACCTTTCTTTATCAATGTACATCTCCGAGTAATAAGTCAAGATTTTATTGTGTCTCCCTTTCTTCATTCTACCACTAAACATGTCTCTGCAAGAAGGATACTCCAAAAGAGGGTGGATGCTGTTCATAATGGTAAAACCAAGTCTCCTCGGACATATGTTTCAATTCTCAGCGTTGCAAACCAGTGGAATATTGCTTTGTATTCCAACATGGTAACTCCGCTGTTGCATATGCCACCACATCAGTGACTGCAGTGCATAATTCAAATGGTGTTAGGTGTCATTACCAAACTCCACCAGATGCCTCTTACTGAGAAACTTTCACAACAAGAAGAATGTGAACTGTTCCAAGATCAAATAGTTGGAGGTCACTTGCCTCCAGAGAACTGGAGGGCTTTTGCCTTTGCTTCAGGGTGATTTATATATTCTTTGCTCAACTGGCACAAGATCAATGTGTAGAAAAGAATCTAATACGCCGAATTTGGAAGAAATGAAGAAATATTCTTTTAATTTTTTTCCCATGCTTTGTATTAGGATAACTCTGGAAATACTCTGTTTCTGGTTTTGTTGTTCTCAGCTTTTTAGGAAATATTTGAACCAAAAGAATTGAGGCAGTGCTCAAGACCATTGAGACAGAAATGAATTTATTCACCAAGAAAAGGACCAGCTGCACATTTTACTGCTGAGACTAAGAAACCTATTGCCCTTTTCTTCTTACTCCTCTTGTATTATGGCTACATTCATCTCTGCAAGAACTTTTATGGGCAAGAACGTTCATTTTGGGCTACATCCACCTCTGAAACAGCATTTATTTACGGTATGCATGTTTTGCATGCTTCTTAAATATCTTTTGTTGACAGGAGCAAGAGAGGCGTCTGTTGTAAGGACTGAGTCTTGGTGCCTGTGACTGAGGAGGGTGGCGTTGCAGTGGATGTGATCTGGATGCTCTGTGTTTCCCCGAGCAGGGAGAAATGCAGCATTAGTTATTTCTGGAAGTTATACAGCGTATGTAAATTATATTTAATTGTTAGATAACTGGTTTGAACTGAAATTATAACCAAATTAGAGACAAAAGGTAAGGCAGAGTGACAAGAGTATGTATGAGTCTTCCCTGACTGTTAGGTTGAGGGGCAGAAATTGACATTAGCAGCATGAAACATATTACAGAGTTCAGGGAATTTGTGTGAGGATCCCTGAATCTATGATGGTTTTGCACTGTAAATATGATTTTTACATTATTGTAGTGCTTTAATACCTTATTTACAAAGTAGAATATCAGTGCTCAAGCACAATACTTCCCCCCTACACACACATGAATTTTATAGAAGAGACAACAGATAGGCATGATTGCATTAGCAACCTTGCAGGCATGATTATGTGACTTTGTATTAGCCTGGGCGTACTAGGACCCTTGCTGAGTTTTGGAGAGCCTTAGCACCCAGGAATTATGAGTTAATGGTATTTGTGCAGAATATCTCTCAAGAATGAGGATGAATGAGGGAGAAAGAGGGAAGTTTCTAGAGCACATAAACGGGTAAAAAGACTTGATGGAATGTAAGCAGGAACTGAGGAGCACAGATGGAATGGGGCAAATTAAAGGAAGGAATATCTTTAGCATTTGATAGAGACTAAGACTGAATAAAAGGTTACTTAGAAAAAGGTGACATCGTCAAAGCCAAGTAGTCTTTGCATCAGCATTCTGGATAAATATCAGTGGAGCTTTGGAAAGCCCAGGAAAAAAAGAATACTACAGCCACTGAGATGCTAAAGGTCTGCATTGGATTTCTAGATGGGTTTGTACTGGAAAACCTGTATATAGAGGGTCGTGCACAGAAAGGGATCTTCTTTTAGAGCCTAGTAACTGTGGAGGAAAAGAGGAAAACTGCATCGTGGTGACCTTTGTTCTTTTCTCTCTTCACTTTCCACCAGAAGTATCAGATTTTCTTTGCATCTTGGATAGTATGTTGAGAATCAGAGTGGAGCAAGGTGTAAACTGGGAAGGCAACATGGTGCAGAGCTGCTTGGGTCCAGAAGTAGTGCAGCTGTAGTTCCGTAGTGCTGTACCCAGGCTAATAAATCTAAGAAAATCTAGTAATCTCTTGAGCAGAGGCTGCCAGATAGTAGGGATCAGTAGTAATAAATGAAAAGTAAATGAATTTAAGTATAAGTCTGCTCTTATCTCTACAATATCTACGTTTGTTTCAGTAGCATTTGTTAAACCTCGCTGGAATATTGGATCATGTTTATCAACATGATGGGATGCACATCACATGGAGTGTGACATTCTTTACAAAAGAGATCACCCATAAATTAGACATAAAAATAAATTCAGCTATTGTGCCTGTATTGATAACTTACAGCCTTATCTGGCTTCTCTCCCAACTGGAAACACTGTCTGGCTGCTGACAACTCTTTTCCTGAGGGAATTTTACTTTTTCTCTAAGATGTGTGTCACTTGATCTCTGTGAGCTCTGTTTTTACCCTGTCTGTCTGACAAAGACACATCGCCATCAAAAAGGAAGGTTATGTGTATGCTTTTAAGCATAAAAGAAGTATGAACTCTGGACAGAAACATGGTGTTTTAAGAACAGCAAAAGGAAAGTCATGGATGTTACCAGTAGGCTCACTGTCTAATTCCTTTTGTTTGGAAGTTGTTCAGTTTATTCCAAGTACCTTTTACAATGCTTTCTTTGTGCACTAAATGTCTTAACGGAGAGTTGACATTTTGCTGTGAATTATTAACACTTACCTAATAGGTGCCTATACATGTTCGCCTTGAAACTTAACTCTAATATTATCTGAAAATGCTGAGCTTGAGCATGTTCTTTAACAGAAAGTACACATGAAGTAGGAAAAAGATGGGCTTGCATATCTATTTATACATATGTAGTATATATAGTGGTTTATATTTAGTGGTTGTGTCAAGCCTCTTGCAATATTTTTAGATCTGCAAATCTGAGTTTTTTATCTTTTTATTGCAGCTGCTTTACTGTTACTGAACTGTTACTATGTCAGCAGGACTAGAGGTTTGCATTAATTGTAAATCCTTTCTCTAAAGAGTTTACCATACAATTTCTCTGTGTGAAGAGCAAACTAACCTCCAATCATATGCAATGCTCTCCTCTAGAGAGCTTCACTGCCTGCAGTACCATTTCTGCCCATACCAAGTACTGGACTGCAGCAGCCTGTATGGCAGAGACAAGGGCACAGCTTTGGTCTTCTTCAGCTCCTCAGCCAGCCGAGGAGGAGAGGTGCACCCCAGAAGTGTGAAAATGTCTTTCGATTGGATGAATGTCTTCAAGTTTCTGGTTAAATACCTTTTTAGGGGCAGACTGTCAAGCTTCCACATTGTATGATTGCTACTAACTTCTGACAAGGAAGTTGCTGGACGTTATAGCCGTGGTTGTGTTATACAGTTCTTGATCCTGATGCTGTCCAGAATTATTATCATTACCAATCTAGGGTTTCTTTCTATGAGAATTTGAGGAGGCAAACATATTTCAGTAAAAATTGGTTTTGCAGTAGTTACTTCTTAGTTGGGGGGACGGGGGGGAAGATGGGGAAAATAACAAGATCACCAGAAGCTGAAGACCAATCTCCATTTAGGGGGCCAGAGGTCCTCAAAATATAGGTTCAGGATGGTCTTAAGAAGAATTAATTTGTATTTAAGAAGAATTAATTTGTATTTCTTGCCTTGGAAAATGCTCATTTCTGTGCTTTGATTAGATGTTTGTGTGGAAAGTTCAAACCGGAGTCAACTTCTGATTCAGAGTTCGATATTTCAGCCTTGCTGCAGCGCAGATGCCTTTCACTGAAGTCCTTGCGCTGGTAGTTAGCTATTACCAAGAGGGATCTAATGATTTACCTTTACCTGAACAAATATCTCATAAAGGACGGCACAAAGGATCAAATGCCTACCCTGACAACAGTACATTAGTTTTGTTGGAGGCAAATGCACAGAAATCTCACCCACTCTTTTCTGCCAGTTCACAAGGGCAGATCCGGACTCCCATGCTTACCACTCATAGGATTGCTTTGAGGTGTTGGGGCAGTGTTGAGGTAGCCCCATACTTGTACCCAGATATGCCCAGTTGTCTTGGGCAGGGAGGCAGGGGTGAGCAAGGTACCCACTCCTGCTCTGCCTCTTTTCTCTGCCCAGATGACCTATCACAACATGGTTTGCATGGTGTTAAAATCAAGTGACCACCTGGGAGGAGGTGTCTGTGCTTTGCTTCTAAAATATTTCATGGAAGATCAACAGTGATGACTTTCTGGACATCCCTAATTGTTGAAGTTAGAGAAACTAGAATGTATAGGTCTGTGCATATAAGTCTATGAGGGATGTAAAATTGCTTTTCACTCTCTTCTCTCAAATCCATGAGATCTCATAAATGGGACAAGAAGATTTCTACTCTTTAGTAACTATTTTTCTTGTGAGGTTTTAAATATTCCCCTCATCTTAAGTGACAGTTATCAAGTTGAATATTTGAATTAACAAAAACATGTATTTCATCTTAATTAGTGAGTCCCTTTAAACTGCTTAGAATAAGAATTTATATATAAAGGAATATAATCAACTACCTTTAAAAGCATATGTGTCAACTTTCTGTTGAATTGTGATCCTGGGAAGAAGTCTAAAAGTCTGTTCATAAGTGTAGTAGGAAAGAGCCACTATTATGCCTAATTATATGATATTTGTAGTGCTTTTGTCTTGCTATAGTATGCTAGACTATCAAGTATTTTGATCGTTTTGCAAAAATGTAAGGTACTAGTCTGTAAGAGAAGTGTTTCTAGCTAGGAAATAAAAAACTTCTGTTTTTTTTTTTTTATTTATTTAAACTGGAGAGACTAGTATGATTGGTTAACATGAAGCTTATCAAGTGGCATGCTGATTTTAGTTGGGATAAGTTCTTTATCAGTGGTGGTCTTATTTAAAACATGTCTTAACATCTTATGGAATCAATTAAATATTGCTTTGCAGATGGTGTGGTATTTCAACAGATGTGTAAACACCGTGCTCTTCCTAACAGGAAAAGGTCACAAATAAGTTAGCCTTAAAAGTAGGACTGGTCATGTACTGCTCATAAAGGAAATAAGTCTTTTTATTGAAGCAATAGAAGGTATTCTGGTTCCTATTTTGGGACTCAAACCATATAATTTTTCATCCGTAGGGATCTCAACAAGTGGTTCATTTTTAATACAAACGTTTATTTTAAGAAAATGAAAACTAACATTCAATTTAAAAAAAAATATAGTATAGTGCTGTCAGTCAGAACTCTGTTGCAGTCTCCACTTTACTATATTTATTTCTATGTGTGATTGGGGTTTGTTTTTTCAGTCAATATGCCTTCCCGCAGTTGGGTGAACTGTGTTTATTAGATCTTACTGCGCCTAATCTAACAAGAACACCTGCTGGGAAGCTGTAATTGTGTCAACTGTGGCAGTGAGATAAGGACCTGATTTGTGTTTGCTTGACACTATTTTATTTTTACTGTATTTCTTTAAAAATATTTTGGAAAATTTTGTTTGCTTTGAATATTTTTAAAGCTATCCCATCAATCACTGCTATATTTTACTTCCATATATAACACCATGTTATTCCAGCATTCCAGTATATCCCTATCCAGTATATCCAGTATATCTTGATAATCATTTGTGTGAAGCATGATCTACTACTTTCCAGACTTCCTGCATGTACTATATTTGTAAATTAACCATGAGACTTATTTCACTTCATTCTTCTTTTAGTTTTAAATGATTCCTATACTTCATGGAGTAGAGAGATCAACACAGAAATATTCATTCATATTATGAGAGGAACAAGCAGCATTCATTTAGAAATCTTGTTCCTATAAAAATTTTAATGTACTGAATGAGTAAGAAATGCAAGATGTGTATGACTGTTATTGCATTTTTTGTACTTTTTTTTTCAAACAGTAAATAAAGAGGCGAATGCAGTTATAATGTAGGATTCCTGATAAAACAGTTATATGTAGGGAATACAATTTCTTTGCTTAAATGCCCTACCACATCTTAGAAGCGAACTGTTGATGCCATTCATGATAGAAGTAGCATTCAAAATGATATTAAATTATTTTGTTCTTATACATAAAAGCAGTATTATAATCTGTCATCCTCTGCTTCTGCTATTGTGGATAAAAATAGATAAAATGGATTTTAGAGAAAGAAAGGGTCTGGTTTTGTACATATCCTGAATAACAAAATGAATCAGTAGGGAAATCTGTTCTTGGACAAAGCAATCTGAGAAGCTATAGAATGACACTGTTTCACCAGAAGATTTTATCTCTGAGTGCTGGATATTCATATTGTTGCTATTTAATCTGATCTACATAGAGTATATGTTTTGAAGTGTCTCTTGAGTTGAGGGACATCACTTGTCTTCATTTGTTCAGTGTAAATGTGATTTCATTTGCATTTGATGTTGAGAGCGGAAAAAAATATGTGGCTGAAAAGATAAAATTTTTAAAAAAAGAACTACCCATATGTAATTCTGTGAATATACTTCTTGCATATACATATGTTCCCATGTAGTTCTGTGCATGAATAATTTGTGTATGTTCCAAATGAAGGACAAAATGTTTCCCACATTTGGCTTTGGCAGGCAAAATGGTGTGTGTGAAAACTGGACAAGAATAAAAATTCATTATTGGCCTCACATCTGAGGATGTTCTAGCGTGTAGTGTTTTCCTCCAAAGTCCTCCTTTGGTAAATTAGCTTCAGATCTTCCTACCCTGTGCTTTGGGCACAGTTCACTCATCTTTGAGGACAAACCACTCCTTTCTGAACAAATCAGCAAATTGAGACGTGTACGTGGCATGTTTAGACCTAAGAGATGATCCATGGACATGGCTTTGCTGGGACCTGATACCCATCCGTTAAGATAAAGAAATAACTCAAAACACATTGAATCTTCTTTCCCTTGTGCATAATTCTCTTCCCTTCATGTAGAGGTAAAACTGGAGGAAAAGGTCTGGTGTGTGGGATCAAGAAACATCTGGATCCAATTGGTCCTAAATCTGTCAGTGAGGAAGCAAATTTAGCTGAAGATGTAGATGGGTTGTGTTTGTTGAACTCTTAGTCTTCTATTTATTTGTAAAAGTGCTATTTAACTGGTTTTATTATGCAGCTTTCGCAGGTGCTTTTCATCTTTCCATGTAATATATCTATTGTTTGGTCCTGTAATACAATATGGCACATTAGTATGTGCAAAGTTATAGAAAAAAATGCATAGAGCAGCTTGCTAGAGAAATTCTGGGTGACCATGTAATTGTTGGCAGTTTTCCACTTGAATTTAGAATCAAAGATACAACTTTATCCTCAGAAGTTTCTGAATATTGATGTGGTTATCTCTGCAAGTTTTGCATTCGCTTTAAGTATTCTGTCATTTGGGATTGCAGTTGTAAACTGCAGAATGCTAAGACTGAAAGACAGTGCTCTTAATGCTGTTCTGTTTTAACCGGTCAAACCAAGTGTAAGGATTCTGGGACTGTTGAAGAAATAGCAGTTATTTTGTTATATTCCTATATTTCTATATATGCCTGAAAAGGTGGGGTTTTTTTTTAGTTGCTTTTGGTGGGTTTTGTTTGGCTTTGTTAATGGTAAGTTGCAAATGCAATAATTAAATATCCATCCACTTCAACAGAATCTCTGAATGTTGCCCTCATGATGCCAAGACACTCACACTGTTAGTTTTCATCTAGAAATGCTTTCAGTCTCCATTCAGTTTCTTCATATCTTGTTTCCAATCTGATTCAAATTACTGACTCCTGCTCTGTTAAAATGGTTCAAAGCGCTTCATGCTTCCCTGGTTATTTTTGGGCATACAGTCCTTGTTCCTGTCTTCAGTTTTCTTCAGGTCCCTATTTGGCCTACAAAGATTAGTCTGAAGGGGACTCATCCAGCTTTGTGAAAACACTTTCTTCCTTGTGCTCCAGAAGGGGCTTCTACTTTCTTGTGGTAACGTAACTCTGTGCTGGAAATAGTCTCAGGAGTAAGGAAGGGACTCTCAGAAAAATGTGTCATAGAATCACAGAATGCCTAAGGTTGGAAGGGACCTCTAGAGATCATCTGGTCCAACCCCCCTGCACACGCAGGGCCACCT
>JAWLRI010000959.1:454675-487219 GCA_034781795.1 Crypturellus tataupa | reverse complement strand
CCCAGTTTGGTGTCATCTGCAAACTTGCTGAGGGTGCCCTCTGTGCCCTTGTCCAAGTCATGGATGAACAAGTTGAACAGCACTGGGCCCAGTACTGACCCTTGCGGGACACCGCTGGCCACAGGCCTCCAACCAGACTCGACCCCACTTATCACCATCCTCTGGGCTCTGCCCTCCAGCCAGTCCTCAATCCACTTCACAGTTCACTCGTCCAGTCCCCACTTCCAGAGCTTCCCTATGAGGATGTTATGGGAGACTGTGTTGAAAGCCTTGCTGAAGTCAAGGTAGACAACACCCACAGCTCTCTCATTGTCCATCTGGCTGGTCGCTTCATTGTAGAAGACTATCAGGTTCGTCAGACATGACTTCCCCTTAGGGAATCCATGCGGAACAATTTGGTGTTTTATTTCTCCCTTGCTTTTGAGCTTCTGATCAGTTTTAATGAATGGATCCAAAGCACATCCCAAACAGGATAAAACAGTAGTGCCCAACATTTTGCTCTGACAGGGCGCATGAGAGCATCCTGTCGAGTGACCTGCAGTGCATATGGATGTGTTCCTGATGTGCTTACAGCCTGGGCTACCACTTGTCATATGGCCCCAAGAAATGCACAGTGATTTGTTTTGTAAAAAGTCAGCAATGTGGCTTTGCCTTCAAACAACTTGACTTTGCATTTTTAGGATTAAGAATACCCAAATATGTGTCAAAGATGTGATTTCTATTTAATGTTTATATGTGCTCTTTAGTATGGTGATTTAGTATAGTGATTTTAAGAGATAGGATAATGAAGTTTAGGTTTCAAATTCATTTAATAAAATGTGAAACAGGACATTTAAACCATTGTGAATAGTTATGTTGTTATGAGCATGAAGTATTTTTCCTAATTTCATTTCACAGTTTTATTTTGGATACAAGTCATTCTGTTAGTGTTGGAAACCCATACACAATAACATAGCTCTGATATTTAAGAAGTGAAACTTTAATTGACTAGCCTTGTCTCTGTGAAAGTAGGAATCAATGTAAACAAGAAAACATAAACCATAAATGGTAAAAAGCTAACTTCTAAATTGGTATCTAAACTACTGAAAATTGCTACTGGGAAACTACCTCAGTATGAATGCAGACAATTATTTTAGTATGAAACACAATTTTCTGTTGTTTATTGCAGGTAGATGATTGTTAAAACACAGTGTGTTACCATTCTGTGTGATATGTATATATTTCTGAGCAAAAAAATAAATTGCTTCTTAGCTCAAATTAAAGGGAAATAAGAATGTGCTTACATCCAGATGAATATAGTTCAATAATAAGGTGCAAACCGAACTAACCTTAGTAACAAACTCCTCCTTATTCTTCTGCAAATGGAGAACATCATAGAAGCCTTACCTTCAAACCAGACAACTGTCTGTAACCCAGTAGGCAAGTGTAGTTTGGAGAAGAGTAGAAGGTCTTACTGCCGTTTGTGTTCCTTGGATGTTAAGAAGCAGCCATGGATACAACAAGACTGCAAGTTTTAAGCCTAGATGGCAAGTATGCATCTTCAGGCCCATGAATTCAGATGTTTTCAGTTTTTTTTTTTTCTGCTTCTACTTCTTTAAGATGCATTTCTAAGCTATGACTTAGACTGGGTTTGATGGTTCCCAGATATCTACAGGTGTGAATGGGAAGTGTCTTTTGCTGTTTGAGCGCTTTACAACATGCATCCGTGAAAGACTGCTGGGTGATTTTTTTTTAGGTGTCCTGATTCAACTGACCTCTCTCACTTAGGAGTCCCAGACCCTGAAACCCCCCTGTTTTTAATACAGTGTCTGGTACTGAATTCAGCAGCAGGAATATGGAAATGCTGGTCTGGCATCTACTCTTTGAAGCAGTGTGTACTTCTGCTTTGCTGTGAGTTGGCAGAAAATCCTTTGCTATCTTCAGGATCTTTTTGTGGCTGTGATTGCTGTCATCAGGTCTCAATATGAACTGGCTCATACTGAAATTGGGTCAAGGAACTGCTGATCCATAGACGAAAGCCACTTTGCCTGGTACTTGGGGCCTGACACAAAGCTGTCAGTCGACAGTGAGAGACTCTTGACTTAAGTGAGTTTTATATCAAACCCTTTCTGCAGAAACTGGACCTGTACCAAAGAATTCATTCCCACAAGAAATACACATAATCTAAAAATTGTCAGTGTTTGAAACTAACTCTAGCTCCCATGATGTAGTTTATCTAATCTGTGGTAAACACTGACAACCAAAGTCTGCTACTTTTCAAGCTGAACCTACCAAGAAGAATTGGTTCTGTTTTTTTTTCTATTTTGAAGCTTTCTATTTTGATGCTGCACTGGAAAGAGCTATCTAAGTACTTAACAAAGACCCACTGCTTTCTAAATGCAGTTAGCTCGCTGTCAGGATGTAGGGGCTGGAGGCTAGTTCCTCATTTTGATTTTTCCAAGACCTTTCCAATCGATGTCAGTATCCTTGTGTTTTCTCGCCTATACATAACCCTAACTATGTCCTCATTTTACTCCACAAGTGAAACAATTACTCAGAGAGCAGGAAGCAGTTTTCTGAAATCTATATTTGTAGTATTTGCTTGATAAGGATGGACTTCTGAACTTGCCTATTTATCTCTACATACATTTTTTAGAAACTGGAATTAGTCCAGTTCCTTGTCTTATCTATCTGTTACTCTTTAACAACTTTCAGATATATGTGATCAATGTCGTAAAAGTTTTCATACAGAATACACCACTGAAATGGGATTCTTTGATCCTTCTGTTTGAGGTTCTAAAAGAGGAGGACTTTAGGACTTTAAATATATAAATGAATATAGTAAGTCAGTAGTTTTTTAGATTTTTGAATTGCTGTATAAAGACATTTAAGGACTTCTGTAGACATTAGGATGTCACAGTTGGATCCAGGGATATCTAGCAGAGTTTTAAGAAACATTTTACGATTAAGCTTTCTACGTAGTGATTTAATCTTCAGAAGGACTGCTTGATGCTTTCCAACCACACTTTACATTTTAACCTAGACTAGTGATTTTTAAAACAGATTTTGAAGATAGATTAGCATTTCAAGAGAGCCAAGTCTTAGGGATTGCTGAATCTAATAGCCAAACAGAAGTGAGATCGCTGCTGCTCTGACATTAGCTCTAGCTAGGAGTGAGGCTGAACACATATTCCCAATAGGCATGCATGCACGTGTACGTACAGGGTGTATATGTATGTATGTGTTTATATACATGTGTATGTAAAAATATATATGCATATGTACTTACAGGGATCAACACAGAAAACACACAGCTCTAGGCAGTTCCTATAATTAAAATGTGAATTGTGGCTATCTGGCCTCTGGGTGCTTCCCAGAAAGAGCTGCTTTGGGTGTTTTCTTCTTGGCTAGCTTAGAGTGGACTCAGCTCTTTCCTCTCTATTGCTGCCTCTCTGTCTCTTTTCCCTATAGTGGCCGTGAGGAAAATCCCCTCAAGTTGATTTTTTAACCTTTTGTCACTCTTCACATAGCAGGCACTTTACAGGTGTTTTATGAATAATACCAACTTTTCCATATTGTTTGCACTTGCTACGTGCTTTGCAGTGAGGGGGAGTTGTATAAATGCAACAGAGAACACACAGTCTAGACATAATCTTTTACTATTGTGTAGACTTCTCCTAGGACCCCTGTTAGAGTCTTTTCTGTTTTTTTTTTTTTTTTCTTTCTCACTGAGTTTTATGTTTTATTATACTGCAGTGAGACTGATCTCTTATGGAATGAAAATATTTAAGAAGTAAAAGCTCAAAAAAAGAAGTTTGTTAGAAATTTTGAGTTTAGAGTCTATTTTTAGAACTTGAAGTGTTCTTGAAGTATACTTGGTTCAAATTAAAGCACAGACCTGTAAGTAGAATATATGACTTAAGTTGAAGAAAGGGATAGAAGGTATATTGGCTTATAGAAATAAAAAATAAAAATAAAATAAAAAAACCCCAAACTGAAAAAATTATTCTTTTTTTTGTGGTAGGGGAAAATTAGAATGGCCATCTAGCCCCAAAATAGTGAAAGTATTTGATCCAAGGTGGCCTCTTCAGTTTGCTTAACTATTTGATTGTACCATAAGATAAATCTTAGGAATAACATCACCGGAAGGGTGTATTGGTTCATGATGAGGTGAATTCTGCGACTTGAGACCCATTAAGCCATTGAATTGTTTGATTTCCAAATATCAACATCTAGCCTGAAACAGCGAAGCAATGTTGAAATTGGCATAGTCTTTATTATATAATATTGGGAAGTCTTGCAGATGCTTGAAATGACAACAATCTGGTGCACTGACGTGAACTGCAGTCTTCATGTTTGACCTACCTGAATACATTTTGCAGACTAAATATGTGTGTCTGTCGTTATTTTACTGAAGATGCCTTGCTTTGTGATAGCTGCTTGTATAAACAGCAGTAGCAGTATAAAATAATTTATCCCACCTGATACCTCTTGGTGTATAGGTGTCTGCTACCTCTTGGTGTATAGATATAGGGTGGAAGTAATGTTGACACCAAAGGAATTGCCACTGGAGAAATGAGAATCAGCCTCAAGGTTTCAATGTTTTCTTGGTTTTCTTTATTACACCATTTTTTTGAGAACTATCCTTTGTAAATCCAAACCAAACTGCTAATAGCTCTGATGTCCTATGTTAGATTGGATTTTCTTCTAAAACACAAAGATTCCCAGTGAGTCCATGCTGATCATGTTTTTGGGCTTTTTTCGTAAACCTTGTTGAAAGGAGGCAGTGGAGTAGTTGAAGATCCCAGACATTGAGGATATAATTTTACCAAAGAAAACAATAGCTTGAAAACAAGATGATACTTGTTCTTCTTCAGAGGCCAAATATTTATTGATCAATTCTGATTAATAAGTGGACTTTGGCAATTGATAATTAATAGTTATGGGCTTTGGATGTTTCTGGATCACTTCACCAGCTGCACAGCAATTAATGGTTTCTAGTGGTGGTACTTACCTAAGCTATTTTGGTGGCAACTATAGAGGAATATGTATGGTCTTCTGGGCAGTGATTAAGCTCCACAGATCTTTCAAGCCTGGTAAGATTCCAAAACTGTGTAAAAATTCTGTTTTGCAAATTAAGATCAGAAGCTATTATTAGCTTTTGTTTGTAGTTCAAGCATGATGTCATGTTTGGCATGGTACTGTAGGAAAACTCCCCACTCATGGCTCAGATCTGTTCTTTCTCAACTCGGTGTCTTCGATGTCTGCTCCTGAGGCCGCCCGTCTCTCCTAAAGAGAGGAATGGTTCTTGCGATAGCAGCATTTTAGGCTTGATTCAGTGTTATCTTGGGGGAGGGAGAGGAGGCCTTGCTTGGAGCCAGTCACAACTGCATGTTTTCCAGCCACCTTATCCTTCCATAAAACTGCATTTAAATAGCTTTAACTTTTCATGTTGGCATGAAGTCCTTTAGGCCATTCCAGCAAGGCAGCACGGGGCTTAGTGGAAGTGTCTAGAAAACTTGCTCCAGGGTGCATTTTTTGACACTTTTTCCCATCCTTCTATTTATATGACTAAGAAACTGTAATAATTTTGGGGTTAAAAAAGACTTGAGGAAGCACAGTATCACAACAAAAACATATGTTTGGAACTGTAAAGCACTGCAGTAAGTTATGTTCTTCCAAGTTTCATGAGGTTGCAACATGTTGACTGTTCTTTTGAAAAGTCTTTTCTAGTCTTGGCTTTTCCTTACAGAAGTGATGGGAGTTGCTGATTTAGAGTAACTGCATAAATTAGAAGTTATTGTAGTTGTGCAGGAATCATTTGGTTATTTAAGAAGTCTTTTCTTGAATTTTTTTCTGAACATTTATTTGAATAAAATCTGTAGTCTATCTAAATTTAGGAAGTCTTGCAGTGTATGTTATGACTATTTAATTTTAATTTACTTTTGCTACAGTCAGATCTAAACAAAATTATTCATTTGAAAACAAGTATACTGAAAGGGGAATATTATTCTTCATAGAGCTAAAAAGGTATCTTTTGAAACTAGGAATCATCAATTCATGAGAAAAGTCACATCCATGGGGATAGAAAAAAAGTCATGAATCACATTAAATTATTTTTTCACTTTGAGTTCTTTGGCCAAGTATGCATAAATGTTTAATAATACCTCTGTAAGTTTAGCAGTTAGAGGTAAAATTCATCTTTCTGTCAGATGGCCTTTTTAGAATGTTCTATCTGCTTGTTGAAAAATTCTCCTTACCCTTTGTCAGGAGAAGTGTTTTGTTCTTCCAAATGGGGTATTTTATGCTTTCATAAAATTGAAAAACATGTACGGTGTAAGGGGCAGATTGGCCAATGTACAGCCAATACTGGAATAATGGCAGATTTAAGGCTTGGTAGCATATCAATTAATAGGGCTATAAAAGAAGCCTTATAATACTAGCAAACAAATATTTCCCATTCCCAAAGGAATGTAGAATATGTTTATAGACATGATAAATCTTGAGGAAAGACATTTTACACTATATCGTATTTGTGCTGCAGAAGAAATACTCAAGTCGATACTAAAGGGGTAAATAGAAGTGTAAATATTACAGAGGCTTAATTTATATTTATTGTTGTCTTTCCTCTAGCATAATACTATATTTCATGAACTAAGGAGCATAAATTTATGGACAAATGGGCAGAAAATGTAGTCCAGACAGTTGCCCTCTTACCCTTACTACAGCTATGAGGCTCTCTCATATTGTCAGTACAGCTATGTCTGGTGAGATGGCTCCTGCAAAACCATCCTAGGCATCGCCCACCCATGTCTGAGGAGCACCAGGTAGAGAACTTGAACCAAACTGGAGCAGGGTGGATTACTTAAATTCCATTCCGAACATGGCTTAGTCTTGACAGCATCCAGTGCAAGTTAGATACTGTCTTTGCTGGAGACCCGACTACAGAAATTAATACTAGCCCTCCCAGACACTGTCTTACAGCAAGCACATGACAGTAGTTTTGTGGAAGGCTTCTACTGACGTTCACTTAGGATAAACATCTCTCTGTGGTTTTACTGCTCCTGAGTGGTGTAATTGTATCAAACTATTCTATTCAAGCCTTTACACCATAATGGCAGTGTATGTGTTCTCTAAGTCATGTTGCTTTGTATGAGTTTGTCAAGGCTATTGTAGCTCTTCCAAAAGATTATTTTTCTTCTTTTAAAAATAAATTATTACTGTATTGTAATAATAGTGGAAATTAAGCAAATGTTCATCTCCTGAGTGCCTTTGAAAATATTACCTATAATATTCAGCTTATCCTTGCATGGAGTCCTTATGTGACCTGTCCTTTTTGTTATGCTTTGTGCTTTTCTGTACTTGGAATGGAGTACTTGGCTAATTCTTTCTGTGAAATCTAATCTAATAGTCAAGTGTCCAGTTTTCAGAGGTCTGCAAAAAGTAACTGCAAGTGATAGCTCATTCCATCTTTCAGCATCAGTAACTCTAGCTGCAGGGTAAGCGTCTTGTAGTGTTTTGAGGAATGGGAGATCAAAACAAAGTAACAGCAGGACAGCTAACAAACATTGCGACGTTGTGTACACAAATGCCTTTTATAAATAAACAAGCAATTTAAGGAGTACACTAGATGTTACTTTTCTAATGAAAGCTTCTCAAGCTAAACCGTAGGAGAGGTGAAAAATGTTCTCTGTAGATTTGTACTACACTAACATTATGGTGTTTTAGAGATAGCTTTCCAAATGCAACAGCTGTTTTTTTGCACAAATTTTTAAAAGACATTTGTGCTTTCAGATGAGAAAATGAAATATGACAACTGCAATGTAATATTTTTAATCTCAAATATATATTTGCTCATATTATTTTAAAAATATAAAAATACTCTCTATATATGTATATAGATACAAACATATATATATAGAGAGAAAGGTGCTCTCAGGTACTACATGCTAACGTTAATGGAGATTTTGTAACAGAGAAACAGGAGAGTTGGCAGTTTCCACTGGGCTGTACCTGATGCTTTCCCAGATCAGCGGGCAGTAGGATTTGGACTGTCCCAAAGACATTGAAACCTGAATAGGCAGCAGAGAAAGGGCAGAAAGTCCTTTCTGGACTGAAGAACATTAGTCCAGGAGTTCACTGAGCACCTGATTTGTGATCCTACTCTAATTAATTCCTCTACTAAGGATTCAGCACATTTCTGAATGTTAAATGAACTCAGACTTTCACAACTGATGTTAAGGGATTGTTTGTCATATGACCCCAAAGTAATTTTGTTTGTGACTCCATTATCAAATAGTGTCTAAGGGAATCATGAAATTGCTCCCTAGATCTCTGCAGCTTTTTATCTGCTGACAGTCTCATCATGTTGCTCTTTAAATAATTGGAGGCAGCTTTGTATCTATTACTGACACATGCCTGGTTCAAGCTAATTATGAAAAATCAGTCTGGAGAATGCTACCAGCTTTTAAAAAAGATACCATCCCTCCCCACGTTTTACCTCATGAGATTCCCAGTCTTAACTTTTTATTTAAGCTACCTGCTAAAGGAGTCTCAAATAAATCAGATTACCAGATGCTTGCTGTAGCCTACGAAGGCTTTGAGTCTGCCACTTTCCCAAGAAAGTATTATGCTGTAAATATCTCTTCTGTAAATATCTCTTCTCTATTTTTTTTTTTCTTTTTTTTTTTTCTGAGGTGAAGCAGTCTTGTCTGAAGAAGTTGCCTAGGACTCTTCTGTAGTATGTCAGGCAAATAATAGCGTGGTCCAGCTTTCAGCAGCTAAATGAAATAGAAAATCCATAAATGTGATGCTTGCAGGTTGATTTTCCTCCTTAAACATGCTTGTTACATGATTGTGGCTTTTTATGAAGTATTTCCAGAAATGGCAGTAGCTCCTTATCCCATTCCTGCTGCAGCTATTCCCAGACATATCTGCTGACCTTTGCTGTGGAAAGAAGCTCCAGCTGCCCTTGTTTTTGTGTTAGTGTCAGAATCAGCTGATCTAAAAGAGGGAGTTGGATGTATTTTATGAATAACACAGTACTGAACTGAACTTTTGTAGTTTGCTTTGCTAATTTTCACAGTCTCTGTTTTTACCTTTCAGTAACTCTTGAATGGCTGTTCTGAACTGCAGTTTCTTTCGTGGCACATTTAGTGTGCTAAAAGAGGTCCGTTCTCCTACTCTGCTGCCTCTGGAGGCAGCATCCCTGAGTCACAGAGAGAAAAGTTGCATGTGAAAGCATGTAGTCATTATTGGATGCCAGGGAAAATTTTTGATATTTATGTCAGATGAGAATCGATATTTTGATGAAATCTAATCTCCACTATGTGCCTGCCTTTGCTAAGTTAGCTACAGTTTTGCAGTTTGTTGAGGTTTTGCATCTCTGCATCCTTCAGCATTGAGGTTGGAGTGGCAGGGAATTCAGCTGAGGCACAGATACTTCTGTTCATCATACATGGTTTATGAAAAAAAGAAGTTAGTTTTACAAAAGGACAATAATGTGTCTAAAAATCACAGTGGAGATATCAAGTTCTTAAAAATTAAATGAGCTGCTTTACAAATTAAGAGAGTTATGCCAAATCCCATCTACTCTGGGACCTCTCTGCAATGAGACTATTAAAAACTAAAATGTATTTTTTGCAATAAACAGTTAAGTTATCCAACAGTCTGTATTTCATAGGCATTTTTCTTTTGTTCAGATACAGATACGTAAGGAAGCTTTCCTTGCACGTTCTTCAAATTCATTTGTGCTCCATTCCAAAATAAAGCAATAAAATATCAGGCCAGAATAGAGCACTGTGACCCAGGCTGAACTCCTGGGTAGCCACTGTTCCTGTATCTATACCAATGTCTCGTGGCTGAACCGAAACAACTTGTGATTCTTTTTTTTTTTTTTTTTTTAAGTACAAAATTAAGGCATTAAAACCAAAGATATGATTTTACATTTTTTTTGATACGTAGGTCTCGATACTCAGATACATAAAAATTATTCTTTTTTCCTCTCAGGATTCCTAGTTTTCATCCTGAATAGACAACATTATTATAGATTGGGTGACACCTTATTGAAATGCTTGGCCATGCCAGTCTTTTATTGTAAGAAACATGAATCTACATTAAGAAAACAGGCAGTTGAAAGCAGCTGAGGCTTCTAGTCTCCAAAACTAGTCTTTTGGCTAGCATAGAGTTCTAACTTTGAGGTAGAAGAGGTATTGCCTGTTTTTGGGTACCTATTTCTGGAACTGGAGGCTGATGTGCTGAACACATCAGAGGAGTCTAGATACTAAGCAGCCAAGAACACAACTGGAACAAGTCCTGGGAGCAAAGTCTGTGGAGGAAAATATGTGGAAAAGGGACTCTTTGGGCTAAATAATGGCAGGACATGGCTAGACTTACCACAGAAGCTGTCTTGTCTTTCATTATATTGTCTACAAGGACTTGTAAGTGTTTTGAGAGTTGCATTTCATCAGAGAAAGGCTCAACTCCATTGTGTTTTCTTTTTCTAACAAGTAATCTGCAAAAAGCAGAATTCTGGCCCTATGTGTCAGAAACATTTAGTACATACACACCTGTGAGCACTTGTGTAATTTACATTTGTGACAGCAAGTTAAAGAGAAAGAACTAGTAGTGGAGTTCAAACTCTAATAAGGTTATCTGTTGCAGCATAACATAATTCATTTCAGTACTAAAATGGTAAAGTACTACTAGACATCTAAGCCAATGCACATGACAAAATAATGAATACATTTTGTACTCATTGGCCAAGTTGATCTTGTTCTCATGCACTTGGCTCCCAAAACAAAATATCTATTGACCTAGTTCTAAAAATATAAAGTATCAGGTAATATCTTAATTCTGATTTCTTTTCTTCAGACTTTTGAAATTGTATCGCTTGTAGCTGGCAAACACACGCTGGTAGGGATCAGTGCCACAGTGCAATGCTGTGGACTGAGAAAAATCACCTGCTTGTCCTGGGATTGGTTCCATTACTGTCTGCCGGAAATGTCAGACTGGTCTTTCAGCCTCTGAATTGAAGGCAGATGTTTCCAATGTGAAAAGAATTTATCTATATAGCATAAGGGATGCAACAAGAAGCGACATTTAGTGTTTAGTAAGTGACTTTTTATCAGAACACAGAACTTTTTTCTTTTCTCCAAAGGCAGAACCAAAATCTGGTAAATATTAGAAGCAGATTGCTCATGTACTGGAAGAGATTCAGGACAGCTGTTTGTTTTGGGTGATTTGGTTTTAAATAAATACTCTTAAGAAAATGATAGAAAAAAATGTGCATATAACACTGTACCTTTGCTTCGCGTTTATGCTACAGTGCACTGGTTCTCTCTAAAGCTATCATCACCTTTTTTATATAGCAGCTGGACACCTAGTCAAAACAGCATATACTCACAAATAAGTCGGGTTGTGACTGGACTACTAAAGCTGTCAGGAAATGTACTGGTTTCCCTTATGGCCTTTGCTGAGCTCTTTTTTTGTGTTGGGCATCAGCTGTGTGAGCTGGGCCCAGTACTTGAATCTCATGCACCTTGGGTGACTTCTTTTCAGTATAATACCCCTTCTCCATCCTTTCCATGTAACCCTTTGAGATCTACACTGGAAGTGAATTGCAGCTCATTTTCTAGGGTGGATTAACTCTTTTTTTTTTTTCACGGTAGTTTTACTGAAGTGGGATACCTACCAGATTGATGTGTTTCCCATTTCTAGTGCTCCCCTCAGACACAAGGAATTCTCTTACGACCTTTTGGATCCCAATTCCAAATGCAGATGAGAGTGCAAAAGCAAAAATTCAGATCGGTTTGTGATAAATACGGCCCTCACAAAATAATGCAGCCTGCAAACAAGAGGTACCTACGTTAATCTGTCTCAGTTTCTAAATAGCTTTGGCCTGCCTCAGAAAACTCCTACCAACAATAGTCATCTTGTTCTGCTCTTTGTGCACTAGATGATTTTATTCGCTTTGTTTACAGTCATTTCTTGCCCTTTCTGAATATGAAAAGTTTTATGGGCTCTGCCCTGTCACCTTGCTCCCTCCTTTGAACTTCCATTGTTGGATGAAACCTGGACCTTCTCATAGACATCATTCCTCATGTATTTGTTTGATTTCATGATGAACTGACTGTCTTCCTGCTCTGTATTTTGCTCTGATGCTACTATGTTTTGTCTCTATTATTTAAAGTTGCAGAAAGCCTATTTCTTGTTTCCTTGTGTTTCCTTAATTTAGTACATTTTATTAATGTATCTGTCCATGTGTTTTCTTTTTCCTGTGTGTATAATGTGAGCTACAGAAGGGCATAAATGATGGTAGAGTGAAAAGCTATATCAGCCTTAGCTAGGGATAGCTCTGTTGTTTTGGAGCAAAGACCACAGGTGTGTTATTGAAGATATCATAAATGAAGACAAGACTATTTTAAGATGTTTCTCTATCATGTGTAAGTCACATATATTACAAAATAATGGCGGGGGAATAATCTATAGAATATTGAACTCTTTTTGTGACAAGAGCAGATCTGAAATAAAAATGTAGTTTATTAGAAAATTCTGATAGACTGCATTTTTTAAAGCAACTTAGGTGTGATGAATTCTTACCTGGTTAGGTATACTGTCATTGCATCTATGGCAGAGGTGTTTATTTTGTAGAACTGAAGAGCATATGTATTTTTGCAGAACAACATTTCTGGTTCATGGATGATTTATAATGTGCTTTCTGTGGGTCCAGTTTGGTCAAGAAACCAAATAAAAGCACGTGAAACTAGCAGGCCAAATCCACAAAGTTTTGATGAGGCAGAACACATGATTTTTGTTAGCTCCAACTGGGACTCTTTCCTGTGATTCAGCCTAGATCACCAAGGCTTCTTGGAGTTTAACTCCAGGATTCCCAGGTAGTTGTGAAAACACCGTACATCACAGTGCATCTATCTACATAAGATTGTGTAGCCTGATTTAATATGAGCTTGGAAGACTTCTCTTTTCCAATGAGAAAGGACTGGAGAAATATCAAAGATCAGATGCAATATTGTGAAAAACATGTTAATAAGAAAGCAGGTATCTTTACCCCTTCTCACAACACTGGATTTGCTTTGAGCAGCACCTTTAATCTTTGTTGTTGTTGTTGTTGTTTTGCAAACTGGAGGAGAACAACATCTTCCTCTGAGATACGTTTCAAAAGTCGCTTACTTGAATCCCATTGGTGATGTAGAATGCTGAAGAAATGTTGCTAGAGGGATTAACAGAAGATAAAGCCCTCAGTTTTGCTCTTAAGGATGGGGCATGATCTCATTCTTAAAAGAAATAGAAGAAAAAGCTGAGCTTAGAGAAAAAACAGTTATAACTGTGTATTGCTGATCTGAGTAATCTGTTGCTCCCCAGGAATACAATCTTGAGGTTATTACAGGCAGTTTTGTCAAGATCCTGTCCATCGGCTGTCCTCGCGGTTGTGCGCGGCGGTGGGGCCGGCAGGTCGCTGTGCTCCCAGGCATCTCCTATAGAAGACCAGGAGCTGGGCCGCCCTCCGCTGTTGGCTTCTCCTGTGGTGCTGTTGTTCTGGCATGAAGGGTATCTGCTCCTGGCTTTGCAGGCACTGCTGAAGGACAAAACCGAGTTACCAAGGAAATAATAATGATCATATTCTTTTATTTTTTCCATCATTGTAGCACTGGGCTTATTTAAGAGCAACATATCTGCTGTATCTCTTTCAAATCTTTTCAAAAAACCTTACAGGTTTTTCTACCATGCTTCACAATGGTAGCTGGACTCTGTCTACTTGAACGCTGTCCAGCCCAAGACACCTAATTCAGATTCTCTGAATTACTCCCTGGCAGTCCCTACCTCTCGCCATTGACTCTATGTGGTATTTATACTTCTACCTTTTTTGTGATGTTTATATAATCTAAACTAGCCTGAAATGGAGGGTGTGAATACACCTTGTGTTTTCTGGACAAGAAATTTGTCTAAAATGTAGGGAGAACAATCTGAGGGGCCATCTAATAATGGGAGCATTACAAGCTGCCTGCAGTTTCTTGATACATAATAGCTATTCAATTCAAGGCTTCCTCCCCCCCTTAATAGCGAAATTACCTTGTTTTGTGGAGAAAGAGGGTCTCAACAGCAGATAAAGGTGGGCAGCTGTTTGGAATGAAGTAGAGTTACAAATATTCAGAATATTTTAAGGTACTTTGGGGAAGCTCTGCTTGCTTGAATGAAGAAGCAGATATTTGAACTGAACTGAATGAAGAAGTAATTGAGTGAGGAAGAAGTGGTTATTTAGAAACAGGACACTTTCAGAAATAAAGAAAGACTTAAGAGAGGATTTTGACTCTGTGCTTCTTACTCATTCTTTCTTATTCAGGTATCCTACTAAAATGCCTTCAGTTATCCTACGAGCAGTGAGTTTTTTGCATGTGCTGGTCTTCAAGGTCCCGAGCCCAAATACACTATATTGTAGCAAACATTTTGCTTTATGTAAAGGTTTTCAATTCCAAATGAAACTGAAACAACTAATTCACCTATGTCTATTTAGAGGGAAGGATGCCAGCTTGGTGGTGGGTGGCTGGGTTCTCTCCACATCCAGGCTTTGGATGCTGGGCCTGGAACCCTGCTGCTCTCAGACTGAAGAAGCATCTCAGCTGCACCAGCAGCATCTGGTTGCCTCACACAGCTCTTTGAACAGTTGTTTCGGCAGCTTGGGAGCTGCTCTTGATTTCTAATATGGTCAGCATACAGCTGGAATTTTTTATCCTGCCTGGATCCCTTTTCTCTTTGGCTCACCTTGGATTATTTGGAATTTCTAAATTTCTATCCCACAGGGGAAACAGGACTCTCTTCAATTACCTGTCAGTCCTCAAGGAGAGGATCCTTGCGGTTGGATTAGTGAGAATGCCCTTCAACATCCTAAAACTTACCCTTACCCTGAAGCAGTCGTGCACTTGCTGAGCACGTGCTGGGACTTGAATGCAAAAGCAGTATCTCTGTAGAGCTGGCTTCAGATATTTTTAACATTTAATTTTCTATCAGAAAATTACTTATTCTAAATAAGTAAAAACATTCTGGAAACTGTATTTCTTTTAATGAAATTTTAGTAAAGATCCTTCTTGGGTCTAGGATAGGATTATTGGCTAGCAAATAGATACAGAAGTAAAAAAAGGGCCTATGACTAGTAGTGCACATCTCTTCCTTTTGCCTGGGTATGAAGGAATCAGGCTGAGATAACTATCTAATTCAGCACCATGATCATCTGACTATAAATTTGGGGCCTCGTCTGTTGAAGCCTTTTACTAGGCTGAATGAAGCTTATAGCCAGGGGCTAGCACATGTGTCTGAGAGGCAAGGAGTGCAGAGCCGAGTCCAGGGCTTCCCTGACCAACACATGAATATGAGAGAGAGGCGGAGGTTTCTGTCCCCAAAACATTGAAAAGAACTAAATCTTGTTACATTGTGAAGCAAAGCTAGGTATCAGATACTGCGTTTTTCTTGTGTGTCTTTGTCTGTGATCTGGACCATACCTAACCACTCACTGTCTTTGTAGCCTCACTTACTCTTTACTGGGCACATGCAGGAGACATCTGGGGTGCAGGTTTCATCGATGCAGGAATATGATCATGCTGCCCCTTGCGGGGCTGGGAGGTCTCTGCCCGGCAGCAATGTGCTTGGGTTGTAAGCAAACAGCAACCCCCCAGCACGAGAGGCCGGGGGATTGCTACCAAATTAGGAGAGAGGGTTGCTGGCTGTGGCTGCAGACAGATACCGGGGAGATGTAAGAGACACCTTTCAGATCTGCCCGCTGTAGTTCCTGGAGCGACAGCTATTTTGGGGGAGGAAACAAAAGTGGGGTGGACTGGGGCTTCCTTTGCTTAGGGCTTGCCAGTCACGTTGGGCATCCTGGGAGACCTTGTTTAGGAAGAAAAACTGTGCTGTGTTGTGTCTGAAGAAGCTGACCTGTATCTAGACAGTGCTCTAGCAAAGACTGTAAAGCAGCTCTTCGACGCTGGGGCTACTGCCTGGCTGGCTGCTATGACCAAGCCATGAGCCAGAGCATCCCTTGCCTGGCTGGGCTGCTCGCCTGCTGTGCCGTGAGGCTGCAAGGGACAGGGAGTCCTTTCCTGCCTCTTACTTCTTCATGGAAAAGCCCAAAAGAGACGGATGGAGCCCTTGCTACCTAGAAAAGCCTTCTGCAGGTGCTGGGTTCGCTTGCAGCCACCCCAAGTTGCTCATGGCAGAAGGCAGGAAGGAGAAGCTAAGGCTGGGCAGCTAGCGAGAGCCTGGAGGTCCCCACCTCCGCCCGAGGCTGAGCAGGCCTGGGGCTGCTTCCCCTTGTGCTTGCTGGCAGCGGTCACCCAGGCCTGTCTGCAGATAGAGGGGCGTTAATCCTGCTGCCTCCGGGGCGGCTGGGCGCCCGGCTCCGGCGGGAACAGGAGTGGGACCCGGTCGGGCAATTCCCAGGTGCAGAGGTAGGGCAGAGGACTTGCCGGCAGGTGTTCACTCTGGTCCTGTTCTCTTCAAAAACAGCAGATTGGGCTTTGGATCCCCAAAAGTTAAGACACCATTAGCCTATTTAGCAATAATGACGAGTTAACACCACAGTTTTCAGGGTTTAATGTGTTCTCTGCTACCTGCGCTAGCTCACTGTTTCCCTCACACGACGGATGAGTTAACTGGAATAATACGAGAAGATGTGACTGCGGTTACACATGGTGCTTGGCAGGGACTCCCTGTCCTGTACATTAGCCACAGCTTTATCCTCCTGCTATTTGTATCGTGAGTTTCATTTCCTCCTCTCTTCTGCATTCCAGCCTCCCTCCTTTTTTCTTCATTATCCTTTCTTTTGCCCAGCCTTGTTTCTCCTCGTGGCTCAGTGACTGCCATCTTCAGTTTTGGACCCTTCCCTTAATGTCCAAAATGGGGGAAGAGAACGTAGATATGTAACGTAAGCAAATGTCTCCTGTGGACGCATGTGTGTAGGGATCCAGTCCCTCGTTGCCCGTGCCCAAGTATGTCTGCTTGGTTTTACGCCATAATTTAACCTAATCCAACTAGTTTTTATTAAATCCACAACTATCAAATAAGGCATAGGGAAGAACCGCAAACCATATGTTTTTCCATTTAACCACATGCAGTGACTTGCTGAGCTCTTCTGATTGCATCTTATCAAATGTACGTGCCCTAATCAAGTGGGCGAGGTGGGATGCAGTTTTTGGATTTGTGGTTAAAAAGGTAGTAAGAAACATTTAGTTGTGTCCTAATTCTAGTGCCATCCCAGAAAATACACATTTAATCAAAGCGAGGACGTTACATTCTTGCATATTTTCCGGAGTTCAGTCCAATGATACTTTAAACCCAGGCGGGAAGTATAAAATGTGTTTTTCAGTCCTTTCTCTGTTTCTGGAAGCTTGAGAAAAAATAGAAGATTCTCCTTTATTTTAATGGACAATTTTTTTGCACCATACTTAAGTGGCTGTGTTGAAGATACATAACTAATTTAAGAAAACCTTCATTTATAAACTGTTTACCTTTGAGAACATCCTCCTTCAATGTTGTGTCACTGTTTTTAGCTTTGTTAGCATTGATATATAGAGTGTGACAGAAGAGAATTGAACACCAACAACTATCTGATAGCTGCTTTTCTTAAGCTGCCTCTAATGAACAGTAATTCCTTTAAAAAAAAGTGTCATTTGGAGAATTACCAATGTGTCAATAGTGGTTTGTGGAAGAACTTTCTTCCCCACTATGGCTTTTGTTGAAAAGAGAGACTAGAATGATTTGCTTTGTAGCAAAAAGAAAAAAAAAAAATCTGAATCCAAAAATCCCCCCCAAATCCTCCCCTTTCCTCCCACTTGTTTACAAATTTTCATTTTCTTTATTGTCCGTGTTTCAGAAACAAGAATTTGCATGTGTTCTCTAACTGAACAGTTCCAATCCCATAAGGTTGTTATGAAGTGTATTTTGGGCTAGTTATCGGAAACACAGACACTGTGTTGAATTTCTTAATATCTTTTCCTGGGACAAGTCCACTTCTTGGTTAGCAGGTGAGCTCTCTTTAGGTGAGTAGCTATTGTGAGATTGGATTTCCCTGCAGTAAATGTATAAATTGCTGTTTAATCCTAGACATTCCTGCATTCAACCAAATAAACAGATTTGGCAGAAACAGCCTGTTTTCCACTCACAACGTCTAACGGAGAGGCACACACCTCAGTTCGCCCTGCAGATTGGGACGCCAGGCTGGACAAAAACAGCATGACCTTTGCAAGAGCCGCCCATGGGAGCTGTCACCGGGGCTGCCATTTGTGGATCAAATCGGTTCGACTCCTGGGTCCTGATCGCAGATCCAAAGTGGAGCAAAGCTCTCATCCTACGCAGAGGTTCTGCTCATTTAGCTTCCCTGGGCTCATTTCAGGCCAACATTTTTTTTTGTGTGTGTGTGTGTGTGTGTGAGGTATTGTCAGGTCTTTTGCAGCCAGCAGAAAAGCATAGAGCCTTTTTAATGGGAATACAGTTGTGTGTGTGTATGCGCTTCATCTGGATCAAATATCTTGTCTGGAGGATCCAGCAGTGCGTAGGGTTTGCATCATGGCATATGCAACCACAGCCCAGGACTATTCGTGGGTATATTTTTACATTCTTTTTCATGATTTAATCAATACTGAAAGAGCCCGTATGGAAATGCAGAATATCAGTAACAGATTTCAGAGTATATCTCTTAAAATACATAGGGTGCGCACTTGCCCAAACTATTTAGTGTGTGGGCTTAGGCAGGCAATGCTGCACCTACGAGACTTAGCAATAAAACCATCTGTCTGTGTGCCTGCTTGGTCAGAAACTGTTGACATTTCATGCCAGGTAAGCAGATTGTGTGCTGCACTCCTGAGCTTGCTCAATATTTTCAGCTACCTTTAACAGAATTTAGGTGTCTAACAGACAATTATCTTAATGTATCATCTTTATTGCAAGTGGGAAATGGAAAATATATTTTTTGTTATTAATTCAGTCATGCTTCCTGAGTGCATGCTATTGATTGTGAATCTTGTTAACCAGGAATTTGAATTTAAAAATGCAATAAGATTAGAACACTAAAGGCTTTTTAAAATATCATCCCGCTTTATCACTTTGGTCCACAATAGGGTGCTGAGCAATGTTATATTTTAAATTATAGCACTTTAGCTTTCAGTAGTGCCATGTAATCTGCCATTCTCATTTTACTTTCTTCACACTTTTGTCGGTGTTCCTACAGAACCACTATGAAAGTAGCATAAATAACTCTTTTTTTTTTTTTTCCCCCTGATGTGATTAAGATACGTCATCGCACCAAGATTTCATTTTTCACTCCATTACCACTTTTATGGTACAGCAGCAACCCGTCAAAATTAAGAATTGTACACCAGCTAAAGGTGTAAAAATTGACAAAAAAACCCCAAAATCAGTCCAAAAAGAAAAGACAGCTTTGCTTCAACATCTGTTTCTATGAGAGAAGGAATTTTGTTTCATTTGGGATGGAAAATATGTATTTGTGGATATGAAATTGTTCTTTTGCGGTGCATTGGTGCATTTGCTGCATTCCAGCCCTTTATTTTATGTTAGTAAAGGCAGTTTAATGCCTTTAATAAGAGATCTGCTTGTCCTAGCTGGTGGATGATTAACTTTTTTAATGTATTACTTCTAAGAATTTCTTTCTGTAGTATGTTATTGTGTTAATCCCTGTTGGGTAATTAAACACCTGTATTATCCCAAATGGGTGGAAGGTGTCAAGAAGGTTGCTTTAAGCATTGAATACATTAGGAGAAGTTCTGGAAAGGGAAAAGAAAGTTTTTTGGGGCAAAAAGAAAAGTTTTATGGAAGCTCTGATGTAAAAAAGCTGAGCTCTTTGTTAAGGCTGATGAGTTATTGCAGCCACAAACCCATCTTCTCAAGAGGGAAGGTGCTGGGGACTTACTTTGAGAGGAGAGGGCTGTTGGTGACCAGACAGTTGTGGAGAAGGACCTGAGAGCCCTGAAATGGAAACCACAAAAAGTTTGATGGATGTAAGCTTCCTAGTATTGATTTATATTACTGCCTTGGGCCTAAGTATTTCTTTATGCTCTTTGTATATATTATAAGAGAGAATAAATCTATGCTCAGAAGAGGCCAGATAAGGAGGCAGAGGCAGAAGGAAGAGGCAGAAGGACTAGGTTATGCCCAGGGCCTAGTCTGGAGCCAGACAGCTACACTGGCCAGGGGTCCCTGTCCCAGCAAGGAGAAAGAGCTGGGGGGCACAGGGGGGCACGGTGCACCTTCTGCATTTACAAAGCTCTCGTCTCCCTCCTTTATGTGATTCATCTTAAGGAAAACAAACAAACAAAAAAAGCAACATCAAGTTAATAGGACAGTGTCTTGAAAGGTCTTTTTTTTCCCCCCAGGTTGTCTGCTTGTCTGCATGTTGGTGAATGGTGCATCTGCCAATAGGACCCAGAGGAGCTAGTTTAGCCTCTCCATGGGCAGGATCTGAGAATATAAAGCATGCATGTTTTAAAGGCATGCAACCTGTTCCAAAACTGAGTTTTATCAGGGAAAGGCTAAAATACACACAGACACCTAAAAGACCCGTGTTCAGTTTTTAATGCATTGATCTCTTTTTTTTCTGCTACTTCTGTTTTACTAATAATAGCTTCCTGTGTGGTAAACCTCAACAAAATAACCCTCAAGCCATGCACCTACTGATCAAATGGCAACTAGGAAAGGATTCGATGTATTCTCACAGGAATATCCGTAACTAAGTATGGCAAAATCTGAACATAGACTAACAGAGAAGGAAAAGTTATTTCACTTGGCTGCTTTTCTTGTTGGAGTGAGGGGGTGTGAGAGGTTTTTTTGTTTGGCCTCAGATTTAGGGCAAGACATTGGATCAGGCAATTAGTAATAATCTTTCTGTTAACCCCAGTTACTATGCAGTTACTTATCCCCAGTTACTAACTTTGGTTAAGTGCAGTCAAGAATTTGTTCCACTGCATAAAGCTTCATTGTTTTCCTTTTTTTTTTTTTTTTTTTTAATTGTTTCTTTTTAAGTCAAGTACCTTCTGGCTGAACTTCACTAAGGAGTCAATTCTGTTGGATTCACCATGAAACACCATTTTCTGAAGGGGGTTACCAAGTTGCAAGCAAAGAGGAAACATCCTCCCTCAGGGAAAAGAAAGTCAGAGAGTAGCACTAATTATGGAACCTAGTACAATTTCTTGCTCTTCATTTGCTGCGTGGAGATTAGTGAAATAAAAAGATATTTGTAAGAAGAAAACTGTAGGAATTTGTGTCAGTCATCTGTAAAGCTCAGGAAGATGGCAACAACACACAACACACATTTATCACCCGCTGTTGAAAAGAATTAAAAAGAAGTGGACGTTATTAGAATGATAGCAACTTCATGTCCTGACTCTATCATGCCAAGATATGGAGGGAAAGCCTGCTTAAGAGAAGATAATTATAGGAGTATGACAGTCTTCTTTAAATTTGGAGACTGATGGAATTTTTGCAATAGTGAACATTTTAATTACTTACTTTAAATTGCTGGTGTGTTTCTGAGCTGGCTTTTTGCGCTGGTGTCACAGCGCTCCAAAACACTGAATCATATATGGAAGTAGAAACTGCCCATGCGCTTCCATTATAAATACATTTGGTGGACTAGAACTTTGCAGTTGTTTATCACACAAAACAGCATTATGACAGGCTGGCTAAATACAGTAAAATAGAGAAGAAAAATGTGGGTCCATAGCTCTCATTTTTCCGTATTGCATAACCCCCTCGTAAAACTAATCTCCTTAAAGAGAGAGGATCAAATCCTCATCCCTCAACTAACTTAGCTGGAGTTGCCACAGCGAATCTGGAAAGACTCAGCCGGCCCTTGGTCCCTCAACCGCGAGGGCCCTCAACCACTGATCTTCCTGCGAGCTCCAGCGGCAGGAGCCACTGCCCTGCACTCTGCAGCCATGGGGAGAGCAGGCGGGAGCAGGTCCTTCAGAGGAGCCTCTCTGAAGCCACCCATGGGAGGACACACTCAGGGTTTCTGAGCTCAGCTGGTCAGCAGAACAACGAGAAGGACCAAATCCCCTTGAATCAGCAGAAACAACGGGATCAAAGTGAATAAACTTACTGGTCTCGATAGATATATTATTCTTTTCTTCGTGTATATATATATATATATATATATATATATATTCCTTTGTCTTTTAACTTGATAAGTTTTACCAGTTATATATATTAGAGCATATAGGTGGCCCAGCAGTGAACCTCCATGGACAGCTGTATCGGATTAAACTGAATAACTAACAGTGCTGAACTTGTTTGGACTAAGCCACATGGCAGAATATCCTATAAGGAAATGGGGTTTCTTGTTAAAAAGAAGTTGCCGCAGCAAGGAGAAAAGAAGAGATAATGGCCCAGAAGAGAACAGATCCGGAGGCAGATTCGCCCCTCCGGCAGCTTTGCCCACTTCCCACGCCAGGGACCTGCGCTTGCAAAGCTGTGCTTTGGCAAGGAGGCTGCACAGACACTCCAGGTGCCAGACGCTCTTGTGGAGTAAAACCCAGCGCCTCCTTCTGCCGTCTGCAGGCCCCGGATATTGACCGTGCTGGTGCCCATCACCCAGTCTTGGGATTGGCTTCAAAAGAGGCTCCTGGAGCAGGAGGGAGCGCTGGGTGCTCCGGGGCACCCTTGGCTCTTAGTGGGTGTGACAGCACACATTGTGAAAGCTGCAGGAAGTATTTTTCCTGGGTGTTCATTTTAATTTTTCTTTAGCACATTTATTTATTTAGAGCATTTGGTAATTAAAAGACTTTGTTTTGAAATGCCTTTAGGAAAACTGGTAGCGTGCCTTGTGATCTGATGTGTCAATCTCAAAATCAAGGCAAGTCCCTGCTAAAAATGATCGTTTTCCTTTGGATAAGAGTTCCTGCATCTAAAGTTTATTCAGGAGTTCATTATTTTACCTGGGCGGTTTTAATCTGCTTCCTCCTCTCTTACTGAGGTACTTGAAACATACCTTTCTTCCAAACAAGGAAGCAAGCAGTGGATCTTTGATTTTGCTTTAGCTCATCATAAGTGGATCATCTGCAGAAAGCAAAGACTTTCTGACAGGAATGTTCCCTTTGTTAAGGTGAATTTTTATAATGGGATCTTCATATAGTTCTTCATGTAGTTTTTAGTAATATTCCTTGATGAAATATCCACCTACATATAAGTCAAATTATGTAAAGCTTATTGAGATATTCACATAAATGCCTTTATAGGATGCCTATTATCTGAAAAAAAATACAGTGGAAAGACCTAATGTGAAAACTTTCCTAAGCAACAAGTCTTCAGTAGTTTTTTTCTGGTTCCCAAAATAACAACTCTGAACACTAATTCTAGAGGATTTTTGTGTGTGTGTGTGTGTATGCTGAAAATATATTTAAGGTCATAGAAGTCAATATAGCTGGCTATTTTAAAATATTGCAAGTAGAGAGCAAACCAGTTTTTGTAAATTCAGATTTTTTTTTTTCTTCATGTGGGAATTCCAGTGTATTTTCTGGTACTACTAAGTAAGAAATATAAACTTTTGCTGCCAATCTTGATTTTAAAAAACAGAAGTAATTGTTTCTGAGATACCAGTACAGTTTTTTTCAGCTTCCAGTTTCTCTGATGTGTGGTACAGCTGCTTCTCTTGCAACTCACACCTGATTCAGTAGACTAACTTCAACATGATTATTAATTAGGTAATAATACATGACTATAAAAAGTGTCCTTGAAAGAAAGCTTTAGTAAACAACTATTTTTTCCCTATTCTTAGTAAAGTGCCTCCATAATAATAATAATAATACGCTGAAAGACATTAGTATTTTTCTAGAATTACTGCAGAACTTCATCTCTCACCTATTTTGCATGTAGAACTAAAGTGAGTTTTAGTGTATGGTCATCAATGTGCCCTTGGTGGGCTAGTGCCTTGCTAAACCCTTTAAAGCCAGCTATATCCAGCATGGAGTTACACATGCTCCATATTTTGGATGGCCTCTCAGGTTACAGGTATGCATGCTATTTGCATTGGATTTTTTTTTTTTTTTTTATATAATGGGAGTAAATAAGCTGGTAAAGAGAAGATGTACTGGCAAAGATATTAGTCAAGGTCAAATCAAATGCGTGGTGGGGACTATTCTGCTACACCTGCTGAAATGCATCTATTAGGTACTAATTTTTTATGTCAGACGGATGTGCCATGGAGTCTTCCAAAGGCCCCCTTAGTGTCACTGGGGTGTTCTGCTCTCACCCTTTGGCTGCAGATATTTGTGATTCCATATTTACATCTTGTCGGACTGCAATTCAATGGCAAAAAGCTGAATCCAGCAGGTTGAACTTTGTCTGTTGGTTCTTGTTTTCAAGCCATGTTCTAGTACCTCTTCTCCCTGAAAGACTGGTGCATAAAGTAGGTTTTTAAAATGTCATTTTTAACTTTTTTTCCTACTTAGTAATGACTGAGTAGTAGAAATGGCAGTTGTTGTTGACAACTTCACTGAACAGTTTAATAATAATAAATTTGCTTTGTATTAAAAAAATAGTGGAGGTTGTAATCAAATCCAAGAACCTGACAGTTACAACAGGCCTATGGTCAGAAGTAGTGGAGGCTGCATTGTAGTTTTTTAACCTTCACTTCTCTTCACTGTATTTTTTCTTTCTGTTAGTATTGACTTTTCCTCTTCTCTTCTCTTCTCTTCTCTTCTCTTCTCTTCTCTTCTCTTCTCTTCTCTTCTCTTCTCTTCTCTTCTCTTCTCAGGAACATGGTATATTTTATTTGGGAAATGTTCCCAAAGACCTCTTAGTGAAGAGGGAAGAAAGAAAGATGAGTACAGAATAATGAGATCCAGATGAAAATTCTGATCAGGAGATTAGATCCTGGTATAAATGCCAGCTCTCTGATGCAGAGGTCCTTACTGCTGACTACTTAACATCGATCTTTGCCTTTGTCATCAGCATAACCCTAGTATCTGCTCTGGTGCATACTATGGGAGCCCAGGCCTCCACTTACACTATTTTAGCTCCAAATGAGTTACAAACATGAGTTGAGAATTAGCAGGTATCTCAGTGACACTAGCTTAATCTAATTTTTTTTTCTATCCATGAATTGGGGAAATAACCCAAATATATATACAATGTGTTTAAGTATCTCTTCTAGTGCCACCTCTATGAATTGCCTGAGACCACAGGAGTCCTACATGCATGCAATATTGCCATGGCACATTTGGGGTCTTTCCTGTAAGTTACTGTGGGATTTTTTGATCCAGTAAGTTACTGTGGGATTTCTTTTTTAATTTTCAATTTAAGCTTTTTTTTTTTTTTCTATGAGTAATGGTACTTGTTTCAGAGGTAATGCAAATGTTTAACTAATGTTTCTCTCTTTATATTACTGATGGTAATTATCTGATGTTCATCAGCGTTTTAACATAATCTTAATTCTAGTTTAATATAGCATTTATCTAGAAAATCTACTGTGTCATGTCCCAGGAATTGTTCGGATATTGACAATTCACAGGTATTAATAGCTCTTATTATGTCATGGAAAAATAACAGAATGAATGTCCCTGAGTCATTTCAACTGTACTTTCTATCATATGGAACATCCTTTTAATTGAAAAAAAAAAATGCTGTGAACCAGCTCTTTTTCTTTCATGTTTCCTGTCTAGACTTCTAGTCAGGAAAAATCTCCAGAATCTTGTTCTTCTGCCGCTGCCTTTAGCGCCAGAGCCCATTGCTAAGCCAGCATGCATCGCAGTCAGTCCTCTCAGGAGTCTCTCCTCCGTATATGTGAAGATTCCCAGGAAATGGCCTAATTTTTAAACAAATGTCCCCAGCATCCCTGGGGGAAAGAGCTGATTTCCTATCTCTGAAGATGTCCCTATAGTGCTTTGGTGGCTGAAGAGGAGAAGTGAGGCAGTGCACTCGATCTAACGAAGACACTGAAATGGTATGTTGTCATTTGAGAGTCCTACCATGAAGATCTCCAAAGGCCTCTTGGTCTGTTGTTTTTTCCTCGTGTTATTTGTTTGGTTTGTTTTATTGGTTTTTGTTTGCTTGTTTTTTCTTCCTGCTTAAAATATAAAAGGTAAAATCCTAATACCCTGCTGAAGTCAGAGTGGGGTTTGCCAGTGAGTTTCGTGGGATTCTGTAAATGCAGAAAGATCTTATTCTTAAAAGTCATGTTCTACATTTGTTTTTATAACAGCTGTAGTGGTTGATGTCTTTTCCCTCCTGTGAGTAGCAGCCTGGGGTTTGGCAGCGATGAGCCCTGGTGACTGCCAAAGCGGGGTCTCTGATGAGCAGCTTCGTTCCTGTCCCGCTCAATGCGACTTGCTAGCACCTACTTTTGTAAACTGGCCAGGTTGACTTGTGCACTAGCAGATGGCCAGGTCTGGCACAAAGGGAGCGCGAACCTGGCAGGAGTCTTCAGCCAGAAAGGGCTGGGTGAACTTTCTTAGAGATGTGCATGCACCAAGGACTGTTAGCTTGCAAAGGAAAATCAGACCTGGAAAATCCAAGTGGCTTGGAATAGCAGCATGCAGCTTCTGCTAGTGCTTCCACATTATATCCAATAATCACTTATTTAAGCACTGGGAGTCAGAGTAACATACTGGCATAATCCAGTGGGTCATTGCTTTGAAAAGAACAGGTCCATTCATTTTGCATTTTAATTTCCTTTCTATGTGGGCCCCAGGAAATAGCAGGAGGTGCCGTGGCCACTCATGCTTGGTGCACATGGTTCCCAGGACCGCTGCTAACCGGTGGGTCGTTCCTTACTTGAACTCTCGTGCTGCTCTTCACCCCCAGACCTAATTGGAAACATTTCCCCGCTGCCTTTGCAACCCCTGACAGAGCCCAAAACCTTTGGCGCTTTCAGCGAGGTGTGAGCGCCTCAGCAGCTCTCTCTTTGGAGGTCTGAGATACTCCCTTATCTCCCAGAGGCTAAAAGTGGATTTGCAGACAACATAACCACTTAGCGAGGCAAAGGTTTTGAGTCCTGATTTCTGCAAAGAGCAGCTTGTTAGAGTGGATTTTGTTAAGGCGTCCTGACATCGCAGTGCACCAAGAAGGCAAGTGTGGATTTTATTGCTCCTGTGTCACTGCACTGGGAGCGCAGTATCTGAAGTCTATAGCAGTCAGACTTGCAGGTCTTTATATACTACAGATGTGCAACCGAGATACCATTTCAGGAGGAGAAAGCACAGCACGTTTAATCCAGATGTTAATATCTCTCGTGACTCAGTTCAGCTAGTTCCTTGCCTCCCAAAACTGATTTTAGGGTATGTTTGTCCATGGTGAAACAGTTCAATATGCTTTAATTCTTTGCAGAGGCCACCTGAAGAACACCATGTTCATCTAATACTAGCCATCCTTGGGTAGAAAGATATAGAGTTTATGAAGATCGTTCTTCCACCATACCTCTGTAGGATCTCTGGGGAAAAACCTTAATAAATCAGACAACAGTCATATGTTTATTGGAGTTTGTTTGTAAATAGAAATCTGAGATTTGCCTCGGGCAGTATGAGAGGCAGGAAATATCAAGGTGTATTAAGGAGTCTCTTAGGATGACCACAAACAGAGGAAGAGAAAAAGAGACCTGAAAGAAAAAGCTAATCAGAGTGTTCTGAGGAGATGAAGAAGCCTACTGGAGAGAGGGTGGGTTCATATCCAAATGTGAGTGCACCGTGATTTCTTAACATGTGTTACTTCAGATTTTGTATTTGTGCACCATGTTCTTGTCATTAACAGAATATTGTACTTTTGGAAGGGGATGAAGGAGGAATTGGTCAGCAACAGCTGATTGTTGTTATTAAACTGTTGTTCAACTTACATATGACAGGGTAAACTGGAAGCCAGAGGCTGTTGTGAAGGGACCTGGAGCCAAAGATAGTCCATTAATGCTGGGTTAGATAACTATGAAGTTTACAGATTTGGTGGTTATAGCAATTGTAGCATTAAAGTATTTCGTGCTTGACCCGTTTATCAAGCCCAGCCATAGAAAATAATTCTCCCATAGCTCTTGTAAATGCAATTTTTGTTTTTCATTTTATAATGATGCTGTTGCAATATGATCACAGAAAATGGCAAAGCTAGTTGCCAGTAAAAATGGATTTCAAGCAATCTTCTAGCTGAGACAAGCCAGTAGCATACTCTTCTAATCCTCCAGTGTGGTTCTCTCGTGGTAGCACACTTTCTTGCACAAAACTTGTACAAAGCTGTTCCATTCCATTCTGCAATATTTCTTTTCCTGAAAAATCTTACTTGTTTTTTTCTGATGTCATGCTTTGTTTCTGGTGGAAGGATGTTGTTGCACTGCCTCCTCATAACAGAAGTTGTTGTTGTCATAATATTTGTTATGGAGACATATTTCCAAGAGCTTGGAGAGCTCCAGATTCCAGTGGGCTTCAGGATGTAGAAAACGTGAAATGTTTAGTCCTTCCTAATACATTAGTGTGTTGGGTCTTTGTATATTGGGCTCATTGTCCTATTTGAGACTCTTGTTTCCGTTCTTACACCTTTTAGAAGGGGGGCAGTGGAGTTGTCTCCTGGGGTTCATGTGAGCTGGCCAAACAAGGAGGCTGGCAGCTTAAAGGCAAAATAAAGAAAATAGAGATAAAAGGAGATGTCTGTCTCACAAAAGGCCAGGAAAGGCATACAATTCAACTTTTTTTTTCAAAAGATGTCTCAGAGAGAAGGGTAATAGGAAGGTGGCTGAGAGATATTTACAGAAAAAAAAAAAGAGCTAAACTGCAAATTCTTCCTCTTTGAAAGCTGAAGAATATTGAGGTTGTGACCTAGCGTATGATCCCAGGAAAGACTCAACTGAATATGTTATTTTTCCTGCTTGTGAGGTCTTAAGTGCTTATTATGAAGCGAAGACATGGGTTTTTTTCCTGAAAAAAAAAAATCAAATGATGATCTAGGGCTTCCCTGAAAGCTGGTGAAGTTGTTTTACTGGGTCCTGGTTGGAAGTGGTCCAACCACTGTACCAAAGCTCACAGAGCTGCCAGAAGCAGCAAGACACCCATTTCCTGGGCACAAGCGGTGCAAATGGGCAGAGCACATGGGCTTGTACCATGCTGGTTTGATGTTGTATCCCGTGTAGGAGAGGCAATCGGATTTTCACCAGAGCACCTCTGGAAGAGCAAGCGGCATGGTCTGGCCCCAGGAGATTTGCCCTGGTGCAGGGCACACTGGCGCCCTAGGGAAACCAGCCGGTTGGGGCCCAGTGCCCCATGCCACTGTGTGCCGTGACTGTCACGTCCTGGTGGCTGGACCTCTCCGTCACTGGTGCTTGGCTCTCAGGCAGGGGAAGGGGAGGCTGGCGCCTGCGGGGAATTCAGCAGCCACGGGTGCGTGTGAGGGAGCTATTTACGTGCAGTCTCTGCTGCCTGTCTCTGGTGCTTCCTCCCGCTTGTCCCTTGATTTAGATACCATCCGCAGCTGCTGAATGGCGTCCTGATAGGCTGCATCTCCGACTTTCTGCTTTTCAGATGTGTAATTACATTTTTCAAATGATGATGATGTATTTTACTCTTTCTTCTTTTGTGCTATCCAGTTGCTCTCTTGATCTTCATTGAAAGTGTGGGTTTCGGGCCAGGCAGCAGATTTTGTAATTTCCCCTCTTCTGTGTTCCTGTGGCCTTTTCTCTAGTTTCAGTCATTTTATCATATAGGATGTTGAGGTCAGTGTTACCATTATTGGAACATTTGCACAGCTGTCATTTAACTGACCTTCAAAATTAGACAAATAAAGGATATATGATGAGTCAATCTGGCCATCACAAAAGCCTTGAGAAATGGGCAGTAGCCCAAAATAATCAAACAGACATGATATAGGAATTCAAGAGGATGATGCCTGTCTTCATAGATATATTTGCAGATGATGTTTCAAAATAGGGCAAAAGGACTGCTTTTTTTTTTTCCTTTTTTTTTTTTTTTTTATTGCAGTGTGAGTGCCAGGAACTAAAATCTGCCCCAAACCCATAAAAATACTTGTACATACATGTAATGGACTGCTCTCTGCTTTCAGTTTTCCATTTTGTTTATATTTTGTAATTATTTCTGGTCCAGCTGTTTTTGCTCTGTATAAATAAGAAACTAGCAAAATATAATGGAGTTTCTCATCAGATACCCTCTGGAATATGTTTGGTTATTCGAGCATGTGCCATGTGTTTTTAACAAGAAGGGTTTGGATTAATCAACCATAACAACCGCTTTAGCAATATTACATTTTCTAAATAGATTGGTATGATAAGTATGATTATATTTGGCATGAAAAACTGGTAGATATTATTCCTGTATACATTTTTTTTTCCCCAAAGGGAAACAATATTTTTTTCCTCCAAATAATGTCATTATCATTGAATAAATATACTAAAGAGGCAAATTGTCTTTCAGCAAGCATTCTAGAAATCTAGAACTCCCTGTCAAGGGGACTCCTTGCCGTTTGTGAAAGAGTTTCTAAAGCAGACGTAATTTAAGTCCTGGACAGTGTCATTAGTGTACAAATTGTGGGTAATTGTTTTCATATTGCTAGATTTTCTAGTTGGATGTTGCTCTTTTCCAGTGTTTTACATTTTATTGTTGCTCCCCCTTAGCTTTCAAAGATGATGTTAATTTATTTACACTCCTCCTGAACTCAGCTTGAAGCAGATGAGACCCATATGCTAGCTAATAATTCTAGATACAGCCCTTGACTTGTCAGGGTTTTGTTTCTCTTTGCTCATTCTCATAAAAGCCCATAGTGAGTATTTTCCCATAGTGAGTAGTTTTCCGTGATTCATCACATTAAATAAAACAACTAATTCATTATGTAGAAATTCAGTTTGAGAATGTGGTTGAGCATGAATTAAAAATGAGATACATCTTCAGGAAAACAAGGTGACATTATTAGAAAATCAAAGCATTTGGCTTCCTAGTAATGCGAGGGTCAGAACCATATTATTCTGATCACCTAAGGTGTATAGGTATAATAGATAATATATTTGAAGATGTATAGATATAATAGATAATATATTTGTAAATGTACTGAGTTTAATGTGTTTAATCTTTAGACTTTTTTTAGACTCATTTAATACATATTTTTATTACATCACTCTAGAAATGTGTGTTCCTTTACACGAGACCAATCCATTTACTTTTTGTGGGCAATGCAGTATAATATGCACGTTTTTAGTAGATCAGTTATTCTACCCGCTATAAATATTCTAGATATTTATATTGCTATTGCTGCATATTCTTTCCATAAGCTAAAGAGTTTAGATTGTTTTTTAAAGATGGAATTAGATTGTTTTTAATTTGATAAATATTGTTGATAATTTAAATATAATGCTGCATCAGATAGAAAGATTATTAAGAAAAATATCTATTTAAAGGTGGAGAAATACAGTTTATTTTATAGCTCAATGGTATTTCATTACTATGGCTTTTTATGCCCTCATTTTGGATATGAATTGTAGCACAAGTATGTAGGCAGCTGTAAATGCTCTTGGGTTTGAGGTTCTGTTCAAATCTAGTCAGAGTGCAGTAGTTTCACTATCCATATAAAATGAAAAATATATGGTTTCAGGTTTCCATAATATGCACATAAATGGCTCTTTGCAATGAGTAGGGATTCCTGGTTGTGCTGTTTGCAGGATACCGTCTATGTACTGAAATAGAGAAGTGCTGGTAAAAGGACGTTTACCCAGGACAGAAATAGAAAAGGATTGTATTCATAGCTACTGTGGAAAAAGAAAATGAACAGTTTGTGTGCTACTTGAAGGGCTTGATGATATTTTTCACATTTTGGAGGGAAAGCAAATGAGTATAAACAGTAATTCCTGTTTTCAAGCTTCCTGCATTCATAATGCATACAAGTTAATTTTCCGTTATTTTTAATATGTGTATAAATGTAATCTTTCGTTTTTAAGATTGGGAAAACTTGTCCCAATTTTGCCATAGCAACATAGTGTATATACATATCCCCCCTTGACCCGTATATACGTATCTATATACACATATTTAACTTCACAGAAATATTATTGAAGTTAATGGAGATAACTATTAGGGTAGTCTAAGAAACAGTGTTTTGCTGATATTTCATTTTTTTGAGAAAAAGTATATGATTGAATGAAATCTGTCTGCAGGTTCCTGCTGCAGTTATGTTCAAAAGCAAATCCAGTTAAGAGTGTACAAGTAGTTTAAAGCAACCCCATTCAGAACCAGCTCTCCTAGGTCTCACTCCTCAGAGCTGCCTGATGTTTCCTTGGGCCATCTTGGCTCTTGAAAAGATGGTTATTATTAAAAGCTATTTTATATTAAAAATACATGATTAGGATTTTAGAAAATACTAGCTGCTATGCCCCTCTACCCACTCTCTTTGGGAGCTTGTATACTGTGCTTTTAATTCATTGCCTTCATATTCCTAAATGTCTGGATTTTTCACAGAATCACAGACTGGTTGAGGTTGGAAGGGACCTCTAGGGACCATTTAGTCCAACCCCCTGCTCCAGCAGGGACACCCAGAGCACGTGGCACAGGGTGGCATCCAGGCGGGTTTGGAAGATCT
>JAWLRI010000959.1:423183-454403 GCA_034781795.1 Crypturellus tataupa | reverse complement strand
CTGGGCAGCCTGTGCCAGGGCTCTGTCACCCTCACAGGAAAGAAGTTCTTCCTCACATGGAGATGGCACTTCCTGTGCTTCAATTTTTCAACTAAGTTTCTTTTTTGTCACCGATGACGCTCCTGTTGTAGTTCCTATTCCGCTTTATAATGCAAGTTCTAGTTCTTAAAAGTTTGATACATGATTATCCATTTCAAAGCAAAGTTTCCATCTCCGTCCAAAAAGGAAATGTGTTGGATATGCCTTTCAAGAGACTTTACGGATGGGTAATAGTGAAGATCAAAGATTTTCACATACCTGGACTTTCAATTTTTACAGCAAATTAAGTATTTCTTGGAGATTATGCTATTTTTGTTTAGTGTTGGGCATCTGCCAATATCATGTTCTATTTAGTACCAGCGACACTGTTGCCCTTCCCTTTCTTTACACAAGCAATTTCCTCTCTGTCTCATCGGCTTCCACTGTCACTGTCCAAGACCAGGCAGTCTGCGTACCATGACAATGTCAGAAGATGATGTGAAGGGCAGGTAAGAGGGTTGTGGCAGAACCACCTTTGCAGAACCTTCCCGCTTGGCGTAGTTACCCTCCCGAACGAAACAGTCCTTTCTTTGCCCCCGTGGCTGCTCAGCCACCCAGCTCAGCTGTTGCCAGCGCATCGGTTTGTTTCTAATAGTGGCTGTTTATGGGCTCGGACAAGCTGTTAACAGCGGTTAATGCATGGGCAGAGGCACGGGCGGTGTGACTCGCCGATGTTAACGTGCCGTGCGGGCTGCCCGTCAGCCCGTAGAGCGTGACCCGCGGCCGGTCTCGGCCGGCCTCCGCGCGTGGTTAGCACCAGGGCACCGGCGGTCGTCAAAGGTGTTCCCCTCCCAGCGTCACGTTGTGTTTACTGGGACCTGGTGCAGAGAAAAGCAATGTAAATTTGGTGAGTGTATACCTTTTACTGTAAGCATTTAAACCTGTGAAGTTATTCCTATAAATCTCTTTATGGGCTGTGAGAGCTGATCCTACAAGTCACTGTAATCTACAAATCACTGTTCTAAGAGATGAGCTTTCCTTGCCTTTCCTGAAACAAAACTACCTACTCGCCAGAAAGAGAGAAGTGCCCTTGCTTCTCTGTGTGCCTCTCCATCCAGCTTCCAGAAGGAGCCGGCGTGGGCAGTGTCACTGTCTGTGACCATTGGCACGGTGCGTGTCTGCAGCTTCCAACATGCAGGTAGAAAAACGTGCCTGCCTGGTCCCCTGTGCTGATTAACATTACAAACCAATGAGTTTCACTGTAGCCAGTGTGAATATTAGGCTTTTCTGATAAATCCTTGCAGGATTTGGGACTGTCTCCAGACCACTTAGCTGCCTGCAGAACTAGAAGTCGCATTTGAGGACAAGTGCGACAGTAGGACCAGCTCAGGTTAGCACTGTTCTCCTAGAGGAACTGGCTGCCTGGAAGCCAGGGACTGTGCTTGAGTACAGGCACCCTCACTCTAGTGAGCTCTTTCTCCAAATTTGTTTTGTTGTAAAGACAGTCTAAGTGGTATTGTTGGAATAATAATACTGGAAAAATATTCATCCTTTTCTAGAATAAAGATGAATATGTTGTATAGAGAGGTAGTGTTCAGATAGGATTAATTTTAAATAATTTAAATATTACAATGGTGGCACGGTCAGTTTTTGAACAGAAATCAGTGTGACTCCTTAAGGTGTTGTGAGATGTGGGAGCCAGGTTTTCAGTCTCCCCAGGGGATAGTTGACCAGCCAACCTCCCAGCCTCGAAGCTGTCACGGAGATGGGTGTTGCTTGGGAAATCAGACTGACTCCTGGAAGGGAATGGGATTGACAAATTGCAGTGAAACATTTCCAGAAAACTCTCCAGCAAACTCTCATATATCAAGAGGAAAGCATTTTCTCCAAGCATTTTTAACAGGGCTGCAGTTGATAACTTTGCATGCGTTTGTTCATGGCTGTTTCTGTGACCTGAGCCAGAACTTTAAGTGTGTGTGTTAACAAGCAATTTAACAGCCCTGACCGTTGTTTTGATTTTGCAGCTCTTTTGGGGCAGAGTATTGCTTCCTCTGTCATGAAGGTTTTTTTGTTTGCTTTTCTTTTTTTGTTGTTTCTTTACTGGTTTATCAAAACATAGCTGAAAACACAGCAAAGAGTAGGAGGCAGCATCGCTTTACTGTAGTATTGCCTTTCCTGCACAGTTCTACTTATGGTATTCAAAGACTGTAACGCAGAAGACCTACAACACTAGTTTCTTCCTAACGGATGGGATTTTGTTTAGGCTCAGTTATATATGTGAACTGTGTAAAGTGGCTGCTATGCCCCTGTGAATCTCACACACCTAATGGTGCTAACATGCCACAGTGATTGATACACTCACCAGAATTACCTGGTTAAGACATACTGTATGCCCAGACCTGTTGTGGCCCCTTCAGCCACAGTTTATGAAGACATGCAATTTACTTTATGGTACATTTATTCTGCTGCTTTTCATCATCTGAAAGTAGTTTCAGCTTCAGCTTTAAAGTTTCTTAAAAGCTGTGAAGGATTCACGTTAGGGAAATATATTTTGCACAGATGATGCACATGAATGAACCATGGCATTGCCTCTGCCTGGCGCCTGCTCCTCTCTTGTGCACAGACAATGACAAATTCAGAGAGACACCATCCAGATCTCCACAGTATTTCAGTACTTCTGTGATCCTACTGTATATATTAACTGGGTTTTCAAGTATTTCAAAGCCATATTTCTGTAGGTATGTTCCAGCAAGCTGTTCATATGCATACTGTAAACAGTGACCTTCACACACTAAGTCATGCTTCAATTTCATTAAACTAAGTACACTAAAACAACAAAATTTAGCTGTTTAACATTCAGGTTACACAGAAGCATGCATTTTATGAGAAATATAACAGCTTTGCAACTGAAAGAGAAGCATTTTCATCCACAGTGAACATGGAAGTGTTGCTTTGTGTTTATATATAGCTTTGACTGTCATAACACATGATAGTAAATGGCTAAAGAAGCCCTCGCTGCTATCGATCAGTGTATCAGTCTGTTTATAGCTTTTACATTTGGCTGATAAAGACTTTTCACTGTTTCAGTGCCTCTGCTGAAATCATCGCTTTGCTGTATCAATTTATTGCATTTTGCTTTCATCTTGCACAGTATCTATCTTTAAATCTGTTTATAGCTTACATTTTGCCTGGTTTGTTTCTTTGTGTACAAAACGATCCTTTTTCTGCTGGGATAAAATCAGTTGCCAGTGCACATGACTTGGCCAATTCTGTGAGAACTCTCTCCTTATCGCCGCGCACGAGAAGGCTTTGGGGCTTCAATTTATTCATAAATACTTCAAAGGTCCTTGCTCTCTGTGTTATCTATCTGGTTTGTTTTACATGGGTAAAATGCCTGTGATTTAAACATTTAGGCAAGGAGAAGGCTTGTTTGTAAACCCTGTTGGAGAGGGACTCACTCGGCATTAACATGGGCATAGGCTGGGGGCTTCTGCTTGCTGCCGGTGCTGCTGGGGCCGGTGCCCCTCGGTGCTCGGCGGCGGCTGCAGCAGATACATCGTCCAAAAACATAGTGGAGGGAACACGGTGAGGAGAGGGAGGCTTCAGGGCGTCACACGGTTATGACGACCGCACGCGCTGGAGAAGTAGTGCAGGGTCGCCCTGGCAAATGGGGGCATGAGGCGGCGCTGCCCTGCGATACCCCCGCTCAGGGGGTTCTGGTACTCAGGGGCAATGTGATGCTTCGGGAGAGTGATGCCTTTCACCAAGGACTTTACACACTGATGACGTCTGCCCTTAGCAGGCACAGTATCAGCAGCCTGGGCCAGGGAGCTGCGTGTGCACAGAGCCACCCCCACGCGCTGTTAAGAGCGTGTTTTCGGGTGCTGAAGTGGCTGGCGGTTTGCAGCGTGCAGGGAGGGACAAAAGAGGCAGGGCTGAGTTGTTTGTAACAAAACGTCAAGCTGTTCCAGGAGAAGGAGAGCTGATGGAGTCTGGTGTCCCTTGAATTCACTTTCTAAATCTCCCTCTCCTTCTCCTCCTCCTCAGCTCCTTCCTCCCGCTCCTCCAGCTCCCTCCTCCGGCCTGGCTGCCAGCGGGACCAAAACGCGCCAGGTCCTCTTGGTCCCAAGGAGGAAGGATGCTGGTTGCTTGGCTGGTGTAAGTGTGGGCAGCAGGTTAAATAGACTTCTGCTGCACTAGCCCCGTGCTTGCTCCCTTGGTGGATGCTTCTTCTTGGGCTTCTGCTCTCCAGCCAGTGATTTTGCAGAATTCATGTGGATCTCAAACAGTTTTGAGCTCTGTTTCCCTACCAGGCTGGGTTGATACTGGTCAGTGAGTCCAAGCAGACAGACAGGAAAAAAATGATTTAGCCTTGTTTCCTTTGGAAACTGGGGAAAATGGTATTGAATCCTTTTTATTTTTTTCCCAGTCTTCTCCATGGTGCCTATCTCAATTAAAGCTGTAAATACTTCAGGGCTGCGTGAAAAGCATTTGGGGTTTGTTGTCACATCCATGCTAGTAATGAGGAGAAGGGGCATGCGAGGAGCAGGCAAGGTTCTCTGGGGGGTAGTTTCTGAAGGCAAACCTCTAATTAGTGGTGTGGGAATTTAGAAATATTTGTAGTTGTGCCTGATTAAAACATCTGAAATAACCATTCCATCAAGTAAAATAGAGGTTTTTTGTTTGTTTGTTTGTTTGTTTGTTTAAGCCATCAGAACGGGATGTAGCAACAAACATTCTGACTAACCCTGTGCCTCTCAGTACTACATAAAAATATGTTTTATGGGAAATTTCATTATAGAGTAAGAAAGACTGGTATTTTCTTTCTAAAATGTAGAAAAATATTGGCCATGCTGGTGTGCCTGAAAGATTTGTTTAGATAGATGAAAATCTACATAAAAAGACTTTTATCATATTATTACTTTTCAATAACTGGCACAGCTTATCTAGGAAATTAAAACTAACCATATTTGCTTAACTCGGGGAGGGGGCTGGAGTGGAAAAGAAAGCTTGGACTATGAGCAGTGCTTCAGCACATTAATCATTTAGGATTTTCTTGCTTGAAAATTAGGCTTCCTGGTGTTACTCCAAACATGGTGCTTTAAAAATACACATAATTCTATCAAACATATGTATTACGTGACCTAGCTTCAGCAAAATATTTTACTGCTTCTTTGGGCTGAAGGAAGAGAGATTGTTTGGAACCACAATCTAAAAATTGTCAATAGCTTTGTGGTTTGGTTCACAGAACTTATTTTTAGATTGGCCTTTCTTAGCTTCACTGAAGAAATAAATCACAAATCATTTATGAAAAGCAGATAAAGAATTACAAAACTTCATTCTGGATGCCCTTATCACAGATTGGTGGATTGCTTCTCCCAGAAGTGTCATAAACTCTCCTGATTTTCACTGGTGAGACAAGAATCTGGCTTTTACTGCAAATACATTAATCTTGCAATACATTGAGCTCCACTTCACTTACATACTCCCTTTTTGTCTTGCCTTTCCATGCATTCTTCTTTTTTTTTCCTTTTTCTGGGGTGCTGCCACCTCCTTTAAATTCTGCCTGGGTAATACTTCTTTTGAAATTGTCCAATTCATCCAGACTTGACAGAGAGGGAGAGGCTCCTATAAGTTTCGGAGAAATGAACAACTGGGTAGAAGAGAGCCCCAAATTTATGTCCACATGCAGGCCAAGGTGTTTCCCACTCTGCTCTGGATACATCTTGGCAGGCAGCTCCCAGCAACTGATGTGTGCGTGAGGATCTAGATGGTTGTGCCCTGTGTGGAGAGAGGCTGAAAGACATAGATCTGCAGGCAGCTGCGTTGTTCCTCATGGAGCTCTCTGTTTGATCTCGACGTTTTGAGCCTACATCATGTTTTGGAGCACTTAGACTTGGCAATGCTGCACCTATTGCCAGCAACACACCAAATTTCCTTTGTGCCTCCCTCACTTAGGGTATCCTCGGACCAAGTGTCCCTTGCAGCAGTAGGAGTCATGGGCATTGCCTTGGTTCCTTATGGGCACAGAGGAGTCCCGCCAGCAGACAGGCTCTTTTTTTTGGTGTCTGCCAGTTTATCAGAAGTTGAAGGCAGCAGTTGCCTCTACTCTTAAGGAGGCAGTCCTTAAGGGGGACTGTGCTTCTGGATAGTCCTCCTTAAGGACTGTCACTTTCCTATAAACCAAGCAATACCTAGGACCATCTCAGAATGGGTCCAATTACAAAGCAGGTCCTTGCCATGGCTGGGTTGCTTTGCAGGGTGTGAATTCTTTTTTCCAGCTATGTTTAGTAACTACAATTGTTTCTGGTAGTGTTGTTGTTTGTAATGACTGTAGGGAGAGCTTCCAACTGTAGCTGTGCTATTTTTTAAAGCATTTCAGAATCTCTGACACTGGCAGCTCAGGAATTTGATGGTGTTGAACATGAACCTCTACTGATTTGTTGGTCTTTCCAGAAACTCAGAAGAAAATCCTTCTGGGTCAAGTATACAGTTTTTTTTTTTCCAGTGAATCTGAGATGATATTCAGCACACACATTTATTTCAGACTGAATGAGAGGCTTTATTTCCAACGTTTTCTGCCTTTTGGGAGAGAACATTTTGGAACAAAAGCATTGCAAACTGAACAAGCCCACCATTTCGTTTTGAAAACTTCAGAGCACTTCAACTGCTTTGGAGCTGCGTGTGCATTGACACAAGCATTTCAGCCAAATGAGAATGGGGACACAAAAGATTTTGATGGCGTGGCTGGATTTGTGCAGTGTAGGTGGGTTGGTAGTTTGAATTAAAGGAATCCCTGAGTCCTGAAATGGGAGCTGTAGGGCAAGCTGGTCAAGCTTTAATTCTCTTCTGAAGATACATGCAGCACTGCTGGTGCTCAGACCTTGGCAAAGAAGGGGTTGTCCCCTCAGGGTGGCCCAGAGGACTCCTCCTGCCCTCCTAGCAGCGGGTGGCTATGGGCACTGCAGGTCTTCCCACTATTGCAGGTAATTTTTGTCCTCTTGAGAACTGATTAATTAGCCTCATGCTGCTCTGGGTTGATGAGGGAATACGGATTCACTAATTTGAGCAGAAGATAAATCTGTTTGATGTAGAGGAGATTCTTAAGAATGTATATAAAAGCAGTGGTGGGAATGGTGGCAAGTAGTGCAAAAAACTACGAAAAGAGCTGCATTAGCCTCTCCAGGAAAACGTTCTTCCCTTCTCTCTGGTGGTGCAGCAGAGCTGGCTCCTGTCCCCTCCATACAATAATGCAAGGCAAGGCCAACAGCAGCACAGCTTGTTACCTTCTGGAAATGCCATAGTGCAGAGAACCTGCTCAGCTTCACACACATCTGCCTGTTTCTTTTGCTTGTTCTTTTTTTCTGTCCCTAAGACTGCTTGCTTTGCTGTCTTAATGGCTCTGAAAAAGCTCACTTTGGACCTTATTAAAAAAAAAAAAAAAATTAATCTGATACAGCCCAGGACTGGGTAAATAGAATTTCTTTCTGAAAATCATTGATAAATGGTATTTCCTCCTGACTTCATTTTGTCCCCTTTTACTTACTGTTAGAAAACAGAGTATCTATTTATTGGAAAATTCAAGTAATTGCTTTGCTTTTCATATATTATTATGTGTAAATCTTTATGCAATAAATATGCATATGCAATATGCATAAAGGGATATGCAACCCCTACAAACTCATTATCTTTTGATTTCTTGTCACTATTGACAATTCTGACATCTGTCCACAGTTTGTAGCTAAACTGATTCATATAATAACTGTGAAAGTCTGGCAAGTGCTGTGCGTGCACAGATGGCATAGGGAGAATGCAGCATGTAGGTCAGGTGAGAATTTCTGTTAAAACTGATTACCACAAACCTTAGCTTTGAGTTGAATTGTTGACAGCAGCATCAGCTTCCAGTTAATGGTCTCAAAAGTGCACCAAGGGATGCTGCAAGGGATGTTACCTCTTCCAAACAAGCCAGGAAGGGCAGTGGTATTTACCCCTTGGAAGAGCCCTATCCATCAGGATATCTTTGGAGCTGCCTCTTTTTCCTGGCTTATTTAATAGCTTCATAAATCAAAGATATTTTGGAGTAAACTTTAACTTGGGAGCTATGGCTGTTTCCTAGAAGGCTGCAGGTTTGTACCTGTCAGAGGTGAATGTTCATTCTGACCGTGCACTGTTGCTATTTGCTCTTAAAATGACCTTTCCAGTTTCATAGAGAAAGAAAGCACATTCAGCTACTGGAAATTCAAATAATCTCTTGGATGACCCTGGCACTGACACTCTATCATTTCTCTGACCCATTTCTTGGATGACCCTGGCACTGGCACTCTATTTCTCTGCGTAGATGCTATTTGAGATGACCTGGGTTATTCCATCTGTTGCCAGTCCATCAAGGCACAGGGCAAATGTTAGATCCCAAGGAAGTTTCAGGTACCCTAAAATGCACTTAAAAGTGGCACTTGATGGTTATGCATAGGTTGCTTGTTTTCTCCTAGAGTATATACACACTCCCTGGTGTATAGAGTGTTCAGCTCTTACTGCTTTGAGATCACCCTGTAACTAGGACCCCTCCTAGTTACAAGATAAGACTTTTCTAGAAAGTTTAGTTTTTTGATTGCAAAATTGAAATGCACACTCACTAAGCAAGAAAAAAATAATCCATTTCTGAATTATGTTTGACTGCAGAGCTCACCTGCAGTTGCTCGGATGCTCAGCTGGCTTGGAGAATCTGGCTTACCTTGCCTTAGAAACTGTCTTAGCTACCATATCTTTGCCTGAAAATCAGGTCCCCTCTGTGGTACAGTACTGTCTTCTCGATCAAGATTAAAGTAGATCTCTCCAACATTTCACCATTGTTATTTCTTTCTCCCCCATAGGATTCATACAGCCTTCCATTCTCCTTTGCTTGAAGTTAAGTTTGTTGGAGTTGTGTAAAGCCACGATATTTTAAGCATTGCATATTTTCCTTTGCTCTCTTGAAGCAGGCCTGTCCTTTGGAAATTCCTTGAGCTCACGTTTCCATTGTGTTCTTTAGGAAGCATGTTCTTTCCTGCTGTAGGTTTTCTGTCAAGTCACAGGATTTTCACGATAGTGACAAAATTGTAGCTTATTATATGAAGTATTTATAGTGCATACATCTGACCAGACTCATCCCTTTCATAGGATGTTGGTGTAAGGTAAAGCTGGCAGAAAAGAGAACAGTCCTGAAAAGTTGCCTTTTCGGTAACATTCCTCACTTCCACGGGGGTCTGCTTTAGATTGTGTCATCCGGCAGCATTATGTAGTTGCAGACTAAACCAAGACACCCACCTTCACCGGCACAGACTGGATGGTGCACCCACCACCCTCAGCCTTCTCTTGGCCTTTGTGATTTATGAGACCCTTGTTTGGATCACCTGCTCTGGGTTCCCGCATTTATGGCCATCGTAATGGATGTTGAGGGGGCTTTACCTACCTTTCTCACGTGCCACAGATTGGACAGTGTTTTCCAGTACTCAGAATAAACTTGGGAGTTTCAGTATTTGCGATCTAGGGTTAAATGGCCCCAGTTATGTGTAGGCTTCCCTAAAGGGAAGCCATGTCTTCTCTGAAAGCAGTTTTGCACTATTGGTGTTCAAATTACTGGTTCTCGTGGCCTCCAAGGGTAAGGAGCTCGCCCCAAAGTGAGCACATACTTCCAGAAATAACAGCACGAAGCTGTTCAGCAGCAAGACAGCCATGTGTCCCGTGTAAACGTGGGAGGATGTGCAAAACGTGGCCGCTCCGGCTGCCCGGGGCCTGCCACGGCATCCCCTGCATGGGCGGACAGGGCAGCTCGCACCTATGCCCGACAGCGCTGGAGATCGGAGCGGGCGCGAAGGGTTTTAGCCCCAGGACGGCTCTGTGCCTGCTGTGGGGAGCACTCGCAGCTGAGGAGGCACATCCAAAGGCTGTGGGAACACTCAATGAGTTGCCACACACCTCGTTAATCAGCTAATAAAACACTGCAAATATCCTGCCTCTGGAAGATGGAAATATCCTGCCTCGGGAAGATGGAGGGAGAGAGGCCTTGCAGTCCCTTAGACCATGAGTGTCTCACTTTGTCCTCATTTAACCTGCGTGTGCAGTGATTCTTCTATTACATTATTTATAGAAGTGCATATTATTGTAATCCTTTTTCCTTTCACTTTAGCACTTGGGAGCATCCTCAGAAACAACAGTAAAGCGCGAATCAAACAAAACAGATTCACATATACTTTTGCGGTTTATTTTACAAACCTATTTGTAATGGCCAGAGAATGAAACACAATTAATAAGGAAGCAGGGAGTGGAAGCTGTGTTCTTCTATCTGAATATTTATTTTGGCAGTGGTGTGGAGTTCTCTGAAACACTGGCTTAATTGTCTCTTGACTCTGCCAGTTGTAATTTTCCCTCCTATTATTAGAAAGAAGGGCATTTTTTAGTTCACTTGAGGGGATTTATTTTCCTAGCAAATGCATTATGTGGATGCTGCTAGTGTAAAAGTCTAACTTGTTGTTAACATCTTGAACATGGACCAGAGCTCTTAGCTTGAGTTCTAGGGAGCATTAATGTACTTCAAAGCAGCCAGTTTTTGAGGGGTGTTTCCTGCCCGGCAGTCTCCTCTGTGGACCCATATGCAGCCCTGTGAGCGTGTAGCTCTGAAGGGAGAGGAAGCGTGCCCACCGTAGCCTGACCTTTCTGAGCATGGGAATTTCCCGCTGGTGAGCGAAAAGCACACTTCTTACCCAGGTAACCTCTGTACCAAACAGTAAGTTCCTCATGCGATGAGGAGGCCTTTTTTCTTAACAGCCCTGTGAACTTTATAATCAGGTATTAGACTTGAAAAGTGACATCTATAAACAAAAAAAGAAAACCATTTATTTTACTTTTGTTATAGGACAGATATTTTTTTCCATGTTTTTTTTCTTAAATAGCTGATGTAGAATGTTCACATTAATGGAATATTCGCATTAATCCAGACATCAAGACTACAGCTGTTACGACTAAATTAAGACCAAATCACCAGCTAGTGCCTAGAGCTGCAATCAGTTTATGAATGTTGGCAAAATGATTGCCTTTGCAGGAAGATTTCATGTGAGTAATTGCTCTGCTGAATTTGTTAGGCCTAAAAGCAGTTAGTAAGTGCATCACGTGAAATAAGAAATCAGCAACATGTGTTGCAGAGGACAAATTTGCTCTACAATTTTGCCTCCCAAGAAGTTGAGTTCACAGACTGCAAACTGCTTATGTTTGTGTACAGCTATTTGTAAATGAACAAGCTAACTTCCACAAGTGCTTTATCCAGTCTTTTTTTTTTGAGATGCTTCAGCCTTGAAGGGCTTCCTCTCAACTGAGGCTTGTTCTGGCTCTGACTGACATGCTTCAAGGAAAGAGAGGACTTTTGGATGTTACCTATCCATCACAAAATAAAATATTCAGTTTCAGAATGGAGTAGAGAATGGAATCTTTAAAGCCACCTTTCAAATTATAATGTCTGTTTTTCTGACAATTTACTATGATCGTTTTGCTTAATAGTATTCCCCCTTTTCCTCACATCTTTTTCTATACTATTTTTTGCTTAAAAGCAGGTTTTAAACTCTTCTTTGTTTTGCTTTCCTGTTCTTTTCCCCATTCTGAGGCATTTACTGGACTGAAATTAGATTCACTGATATCTTTTGCAAGACTCACATTTTCCCTAAAAATAGAGTATGAATCATATTAGCATTAAACATTTTTGTCATTATCTGGTTGATTTCAAATTGCTCTTTGTAATGAGATTTTCATATTTATAGTCATTTTGCTAAATGAAAATTTTCTTGGGGGCTTTTGTTATTTTGTTTAGTGACATTATCCCAATCCATTAACAGTGAAGAACAAATTTAGCTAAACTGAAGTTAAACTATAGTATATATCACTAATGTGGTGGGGGAGGAAATATGGATTACAAGAGCATTTTGGCTTTTAAGTAAAACATTTGCTGTCCAGAAAAGCCGATTAAAACTTAATGGAAGTATGAGTTTGAAATAGGTTAGGTGTCAGTTGCTTTATCAAATTATCCCTGCTTAGTAGTTTGCTGTATTTTAGTAAAGAAAGTATTGGAAATAATCCATGTGCATGTTCCTAGGCTATGGCAAATGCAAACTAATTTGATTTAGGTCAGATTGTAGTAAGAGTAGGCTGACTTATGTCAAATTACTTTGGATTTATCTAGGTCTAAAAATATGTATGGATAGGTTACCACAGATAGCTGACACCCAGTAACTGATTGAGTGTTGTAAAGACGCCATGTAAATAAGCCTTTAATTCTACCTAGAAAGGGAATCCCTAAAAATGTTCAAAATCTTTAAATATCTTTAAGTCTTTGGTAGTTTTGTTTCATCTTAGCAGAGATTAAAACAGCTTACATTTAACATGAAACTGTTTTTATGGATTTTAACATTTTTTGTGGATCCACATAAACCATGAAAAATGTACTTTTCAAATTATATAGCTTATTGAATTCAACCATTCCAACTTTTCATTAAGAACAGAGTTGAACTTTTTTTTTTTTGAAAAAAATACTCTTTGCCAGAAAAAACATGGTTTCTGTCATCCTAAAACTATTTGGAAATTTGGGATGATTTGCTGAATAGGTTTGGATGGAAAAAGTTTTCAGGCTAAAGTAGGAATTGTTCTGCTTTTACCAATTACCCTGTGATTAGAGTGCTCACAGATGATAGTGAAGCATGGGTTCAAGGCCAAAAATAGTGAAAGCCACATCAGTCATCCTGCAAGAGTAACATGATCTGCAAAATAAAGGATATTTGGGGATGTATTACTCAAATATCTCCTTTTGATTAGGTTCCTTTGAAACAATAAATAAAATCCTTCTTAGATTTTTGCTGAGCCAGAGGAATAAAAGGTGAGAGTGCCAGCATTCTGGTGGTTGGGGCACTTGTCCTGGTTCCAGACCTGGCTCAGGTGGTTATTTATGCACTTATAACAAGAAGAACAACTAAGCACTTCACCGCCACAAACTGTTGCCCTCTGTTGCCTGTGCTTTTAGAAAGTATGCCCAGGGAAGAGCCATTTCAGTGCAAACAAAATATTTTCTTTGACTTGAAGGAAAAATATAAGTTGTTTTTTTTCTATATAAGTTTGGAGAGAAATAAAATGGAATTTTTTTAATCAGGAAAAAAATGTTTTCCTACTGATGAGTTGCTACAGCGAAATAACACACACAATACTGTGTTATTCACCCAGGAGCAACTCATATCCATTATAGTGCAGAGACAGGTATCCTTAGATGGGCCTACTTCTCTATAGCTTTCACCCAGTCTAGGTCATTTCCTTCTTCTGAAATCAGTGGCAGTCTTACCTGTTGTGTGACACCATTGCCCACTCACTCTGGACAGGTAGGCATGAGCTACAAAGCAGGATGGGTACCTTGCATTGCAAATCTACTATTCTGATGGTTTCTAAAAGTTAATTATGAAACTGCTTTCTACCAGTACATGAATAAAGTGGGAATTTTGATGGCAGTATTTGGAATCTGTTTCATGACTATGTAGCACCTCTAATAAGATAATAATGTGTGTTTATTCCACTCGCTTATTTAAATGATTGGCTTGTCTAGTAAGACTCAATAGTGACATGGCCACATCTTGTGTGTACTTGGAGAGAAGATTCATGAGAGACCTTGATTTTTCATTTCTTTTTGGAAAAAAAAAGTATAATGAATTCAATTGATAGAAGTTGGAAAAAGATGTCTGCTGAAAGGTAGAGAGCAAATTTTCAGTGAGGATATACAAATTTTGAATGTCCTATGAAAGGACAGAGTGGGATGGTCATAATGATGTGTTTAAAGCAGGGTGGATTTTAGCTACCTGAAATCTAAAACATACTTTCACTTTCCTTTTTTTTTTTTTTTTTTTTTACCTTTGGTATAAAAAGTTTAAAATTTCAAAATTTCCACAGAAAAGACATTTTAGCCACTTTTATTTTGGTAAATGAAACCATTTATTACAATCAACCCAATCTAATTTAACTTTTTATTTAATTACATAATTTTTTTATTTAAGTACATAATTAACTCTTACGGATACACAATGTCCTAAGCACCCCTGCCAAGAGAGAAAGAGGAGACCTAGGACCTTTGCACAGACAGTCCTTCTCCAAGTGATTGAGGATGCTGCTTCGTTTGCCTTAGTAAGAGGGGAGATGTTAGGGTAGACAACAGCCCAGCAGTGGGCTAAGCGTGTCAGAGTGCAGCTCCTTTAAAACCTTTTGAATTGTAAAAGAGGACTTGGAAAGAAACAGTTGGAGAAAAAGTGTTCTATTTTTCTTTTTTTTTTTTTTTTTGGATTAAAATCCTGTCTTGTGATGAAGTATGAACTTTGCACAGCTTGAGGAGGAGATGATCACAGCCATCCCAACAAAGCAAAGGTAAAACTACTAAGTACCTGTCCAAAAAGACAAAAAAGATTGGAAAAAAAGAAGTGAAATAAATACATCTTTTAGAGTCTTGTTTGGGTTAGAGATGTCACCTTTTACCCAACTGATGTTGTATCTATCCGAGTTGTCTTTAGTTTGTCCCTTTGCTGCAGAATAATGTGCTGTTTCCTGGTACATGCATCACAGAAGGGTGTCCCGTGGGGCAAGAAGGAAGGGGTCACCATCTCCAGCAACACTTCTACTCTGAGGAGCCCCTTGGAAGGCAGGGCGACAGCAGAGACCCTCATAATTGCTGAGGAACACTGTGCCAAATGCTGCGGGGCTGTAGGAAAGGTTCTCAAGCAAATGGTGGATTTTTAAAGGAAAAAGATTTTTTTTACAGCTTTTTTTTTTTTTTTTTCCCTGCAGCAGCTATGCTGCTGGGCTGAAACAAGAAATCTTCGGAGTCTTTTTGTTCGTTTGATTGATTTTGGTTTTCTTTTCCTTTTTTTTCCTTGTATTGCTTTGTGAATGTAGCTCCTGCTGTTCTAGAGATCCCAAGCCAGTTCCAGGATCGCTGCTGGAGTGTCAAGAGTTTGTTGTTGTTGTTGTTGTTGTTTTTGCCTTATTTCCTTTCTCTCTAGCCAAAACAGTGTAGCAATGACCGTGGTGGAGACCTCTGACCAGTCCATTTGAGATGAGAGTTTTGGCAGGTTGCAGTGTCAGGAGGAAGCTTTGAGGGCGCCAAGATGTTGTGTGCTCCTTCCCAAGGAGCCTCTCTGGTCAGGGGATTACTGGTGACGCGAAGCTAGACACGTCGTGCGGAGGAAGCAACTGGTGCTATTAGTAGTAATGTGCTCACTAAAAATACTGTGTGGCATATCAGGTTTCCAGTGCAAACCTAGAGGGCAAGGGAGTGAGGAGTTGAAGAGGGTTGAGGAGGAAGGGTCTTGCTCTCTCCCTCTTCCCTTTTTCCCTTCTGTTTGTGGCCTGCAGGAGAAGCGGTTGCACAGACCCTTGTAAACGCCGCTGAGAAGGCCCAGCTCTAGGAGCTCACCTCGTGACAGGTTTCATCACAGCAAAAGGCTTTGGGTAGAGACTGGTGGGTGGCCAGCAAGGCCAGGAGACTCTTCTGGCCTGCGCTGCACTCTGAGGAAGTACTGGAAAGGAGTTGCTGTGGCTCTGCGCTCCTCTCGCCCTCCTCAAAGCTTCTTAGACCATCCTCTTTATCTAGAGTCTTTCTTCCCAGAAAAACACCAGACTTGATAAAGGAAAAAAACCTGTCATCAGCCAGCGCTGTATTTTCTTACAGGATCAGGGAGTAGAGCAAGTCAAATTGCTTCTAACCTTTTTCATCAGGTAGTGTTTCTGCTTCTGTGAAATGTCTGCAGAGTGAGAGTGTGTTTAGTTTTTGAAAGGGGTTCCATACAAGTCTCAGGTGTGGTTTTGCCATCATTTCAGCATCCCTTTGTTCCACTTTCCCAGATTCCAGTGAAAAGCACTGAGATGCAGATAATGTCTAAAGAAGATCTCATGCTGATTTTGTGGCCCTACAGAAGCTGCCTTGGGCTAGTCCAGTGGGTTGGTGTAAGCCTTTGGGTCTCTCTGTTTTCAGTGATAAAGAAATGTTTTCTACTTGTCACAAACTAATTGAAAATATATTAAAAAAAAAGGCACAGTTGTTTTCAAGTAGAGTATCAGCAGTTGAAATATCCTTGAGTATTTGCAAGGAAAGGCTTCAGGAGGTGACCCAGAGGTTTTCTTGACAGGTAACTAAAAAATTAAGTGGGAAAGTCTTGGTAGCTGACAGTAATGGTGAGAATAGAAACATGGGGTTTGTTTGTTTGTTTCTTGGTTTTTCACTAGGACTAAGTACCCTGGGGCAGAGGGTTTCCCTCAGACTTGCTCTTGCTAGCTGTTGCTGGAAGGCGTTGAGCAATGCAGCAGTGCATGGATAGTGGCTCTTATGCAGGGTACAAAAAGTCCCCCAGCACCTCTTCCCTCCTTCACCGATTGACTTGGTGATGCTCAGGTGTGTGCTGAGATTTGTACTGGAGAGAAGTGACAGGAACCTGCTGTGCCAGCCTAGCAGTGGCCATTACCTCTGCCTCACCATGTGCAGCTCTGGCTCTCTCCACTGGCTCTGCGATCACCTTGGAGTGGGCAGGAGGTGCTGAATGGTGCTGAATTCAGGAGACCTGAATGCAGGCTGGAGGAGCTGTCCCTTCCCTGCCTCTTCATGGGCTCGTGGAGCCTCAGGCTTCTTCACCAGGACCATGCCAGCAGCCAAGCTCACCATCACTCGTTCTTCAGCCTGCTCTTTCCTTGACTTGTGTTTCACTGCTTCTGTAGTAAAGCTACGGCTTTTCTGTTTTTGCTTTGCATATGTGTGTTTGTGCCTAAGAACACAGATGTATTTAAGCTAGAAGTTATATTTTGTCAACTCTCAAATTATTTGATTTTACAGTATCTTTGTGCTTATAGAAATATGGGATTTACAAACATCATTTTGAACTGGGTGTTAAACAAGTTTGCTGATCCTAATTTAATTAATGAAATCCTCCCTGGAAGTAAGCCAGTTATCTCATGCTGGGAGCCTGCATGCCATGAACTTCAGATATATGACAGTGCCTGAGAGCAATCCCATTAATTTTGATGGAAATAGGGTCCCAAAAACGTGCCTACCTGTTTGTAGAATCAGAGCTACTAAGTACCTGTTATGCTGAAAGTATCAATCAATCAAACCCATTATTCAGAATTTCCTGAGACTTCTTACTGATTGAACTGTCATTTTTTTATCTTGAAATTAAAAACTAAAATTATGCAAGACTTCTCACATGAAACCTCTAGTCAGGGCAGATGTTAAGGAAGGTCAGTATTGTATGGCATGTGTTTTCAAAGTCACCTCTCAAAGTTGGATCTGCAGCTACCCAAGGAAACCAAGACACTAATTTAGCCAGATGTAAACTGAAATAGGTGACAGCTAAATCCGTATCCTTAAAAACTCAAACCTAAAAACTCGATGTCCTCACTGTCTTTTAACTTTCCTGGTTGTCTCTTAGAAGAGGTCTTCCACGAGCAGCTTTCCCACCACTAAGCAGAGTCCGGATCAGCCACCTGGCTGTTCAGGGGTGCTCTACCCGTGTTGGTGGCTGCCCCGCCAAGAGAGCGGCCACCAGCTCCTGCCAGAAGGCCTGACACCAGGAACGCTGGAGCAGTAGCCAAAGAGCCTGGGATGACTTGGACAGCCAAGTTTTTAGTGGGCTGTCAGTACGAGTCTTATAAAAGATAATATTTATTATTTCAGTGCAGTACAGTAGTATATAAATACTGAAATGTTAAATAAAACTAATCCTTCCAAGTCTTAGATATGCACTAAAAAGACTTCTCTAGACTTTATTATTCTTCTTATTATTCTGTACCTGACAGGATGAGAACCTGGATAGGCTGCCTGGATACTGTCTTGGAGAAACTTTCAGAGTGCTACACAGATTGCTAAAATGGGTTGAAACACAGTTGTAGGGAACTCCAGCCCATGGGGAGAGTGTGAACTGTGGCAGAGAGCAGCAAGCCTTGCAGAGAAAGCAATGGGATGCTTCAGGCGGACCTTTAATGTGCCAGCTGACCTCACTACAGTAGACCCTCAGGGACACTGTTTCAGTGAGGTGTTTGCTTCAACAGACTTTCTCAACTTACTGCAAAAAACACATCGGAGAAACACTGTATTATTTTACTTGAACTGCATTATAGAATATTTTTAGGGAGGTTACCTCACCTTGATCAATATCTGAAGTGTTTCTGTATATTGCGAGATACCTGAATCTAATGCATATTATTACAGTGCATTTGTTAAATATTGAATATATTGAGAAAAAGCACACAAATATGATCTCTGGGCCTGGATCCCACTTGTGTAAACATATGGTGTAGTAATGCTCATTAACTATGGAAAGAAACTCTTTTGCTGGCAGTGCTATAACTGCAGGTTAGCTGAAACGAGGATTTATTACAGCAAAGTTAGACCGTGTTTTCCTGTATAATGTCATCTTTCTTCCTGCACCAACTCTTACTTAAATCATGTCCCACAGCTTCATCCTCTTAAAACCCATATGTATTCCTTCATATGTGGCTACAGCAGTATCTCCTAGCAGTATAGGATAATAAAAAATAACTTTGCTCTTCACTGCTTAATACTTCAAGTAGTAAAACTTACTGAGAAAGCTCAGACCTGTCAAGCAGTGACATTAAATGTAGACTTTTTCCTTCCTCACATGCTGCTGATACCTACTGTGAGTCATTGATTTTCACTTTAATACATTAATACATTTGTGTTTTTTCTTCTCTTCTTTTTTTTTTAATTATTATTATTATCTCCAATTTGTGGATCTCATCAGCACTAATGTTGAACAGGAGGATAAGCTGGATGTGTTATCTTAGCACTTACAAATTTTAACTGACTATCATCAGCTTTCTGAAGCACACAGTAAAGTATTTCTCATGTGCATAGTTTTTTTTTAATAACAGGAAGTTTTGTTGTCAGGTGTTGCTGAGTGCTTTCTTTAGCTACTGTAATTAGCCACTGTAACTGCAGTGGTCCTTTTATTTCATTCTGTAGTGACTGTAAGGGTAAAATGCTCTCCCCCCCCACCCAATACAACAGATGGAGCCTATTTTTGAAGCATGTACATGGCTTTGGGATTCTGTTTTCCTTAGGATTTTGATCAGTCCTTGGTTTACGTCTGTCTTCACAGGTTGTCATTACCTTTTGTAAACAGTCTTTCGTATTGAAGAAAAAAGAAGGAAATCTTCCAGCACTGATAAGGTGCTTCTAATCTTCCCTGTTTTATAGGTATGTAGCAGTAAAGGAAGGAGATTAAAAAATGGAGTGTCCAGATGGGCTTTCCAGGATAAAGAAATCCATAAAAAGAAAGCCAGATAAAAATTCTCACCGCTCAGATAAAGCAAGGTCCAGAGCACATTTATCGTTGGTAATGGGAGTGTAGCACACTAATAATAATTTCTATTCCATAGTATACTGAAGGATAGTTTAGCTCTGGAAGTGTGGACTGGACGAGTAGACAGTGAGGTGGATTGAGGACCGGCTGGATGGTGAGCCCAGAGGGTGGTGATAAATGGGACTGACTCTGGTTGGAGGCCTGTGTCCCGCAGGGGTCAGTGCTGGTGCGATGCTGTTCAACTTGCTCATCAGTGACTTGGACTGATTTGGTTAATCTGAAATTTGATTAAATTAGTCCTTTATAAGGTGATAAAAATGACCATTGTAAATTTATTACCTAAAATCTATAGCTAGAAAAAACTTCAGCCTCAGACATGATACAAAAATGTTGGTCCACACAGGGAGATGCTGATGTTACATTTTACTGTTCTACATATTTTCTTGTCATGTGATGATCCCTTTCCAACTCCTTTCCAGCTTCCAATAGAAGCCTGAAGATGTTGATTCATGTGGTTTCTCAGACCCTTTTTAGGAAAACAAAATATTTGGACCCATGTAACAAATATTCAGTAATGCTGTTTTTAGAACACTGCATATTCAGGACTGGATAGCATATGTGACTCAAAGACCCGTAGACTCAAAGGATGAGGAAGAAAAAGATTTTGTTTAAATGACATATACTAGTATTTTTCAGCAGCTAATTGAGATTTAAAGGACATTCTTGTCTTCTTTTTTTCTTAAATTTTGATTACTTCTCATTTCTTTTTGGTGATCTGGGAATAATGGACTCTCTTCTGGATTATATCATTTTCACAGTTGAACTGAGCTGCCTTATAATAAGTTACAGAGGAAGGAAGAAGTCAGGCTGCTGAGCTTGTCTCAATGCCAGTTTTTTTTGTTTACTTTTCGTTATGATTAAATGCCTGTAAAAATATCCCTAATTTGAAGGGGCAAAATTGAATTGGGAGTAGGAAATGTTAAGTTTGAGTCCCTTGATCATGAAAAATCAAAGCTTTCAGTGGTGTCCCTTGCTGAACCTTTCCTTCTTGCTGACAGCACATCTTTTCGTGATAAGGCTATAGGGAGACATTTCAGAGCTATGTGTTTTGGAGGGTCAGAGCAAAATCTTTTGTTTCCAGAAGATGGCAAATTGTTCAGCTCTTTGGGAGTGGCCAGACAAAACTCACGCTCTTGTTTGGAAGAAAGTGTTAATTTTAGTGTTATAAAGCCAAACCTGTACCGTTCTTCTGTCATGAGCTGGAGACAGTCTCCTGCTTAGGTCCCATTAATAATTGCTGGAATAATCATGTGAATCATGCAAATATAATCACGCAATAATAACGCAAATGATCACGCAAGTCTGTCCCCCTGAGAATGGCTTATCCCTAGAGCTTGGTCTGCGGTGTGTTCTGCTACTGTTCTGGTCTTGAGAGAGCCCTTCTTTTTCTCTACAGTTTGACTTAGGTCAATAGAGTTTCGTCTAATCTAATGCTAGATGTTTGCAATGTAGATGTCTATGTGAGAGTTGTCACCTTGGTGGCTCTTTACAGTAGGTCAATAAAGAGAACAGGCCTTTCATGTGATTATTAAAGGATGAGATCAGCCATGGCCTGGAATTGCCTTCTTTGTCTGTAAAAGGCATCTATGTGACCAGCTTAGATTTCTTAGGATGAATCCTACTCATATGTCAGTCCCCTTATCAGTATTTCTTTAAAAATAGTGGCAAATCCAAACGAATAATGTGTTTGATTCTGACTTTTTTTCATCTAGATGCACATTTCAGTAATGCTCTATGTAAACAGCAAATATTTCACATTGATTGTTCTCAGTGCCAGATTCTCAGAATTGGATGGAAGTGGAAAAGGCCCACTGCATAGAATCTGCCAGGGAGCCCCATATTTTCTTTATTTCCTAGGAAAGGGCTTCTGTTGACCTACAAGAAAGTGTTTCCATGTCAATCCATCCATGTTTAGATGCATTGTAATCTAGGAAGAAATAACACTTTTCCTCCAAGTAGGCTAGTATTATGACACTTTTCTAGTCTTTAATTCAAAAATCCTTTTGAGAACATATTTCTTACTGAGTGAATAGAGACTGTATAGACACTAGCACTGACATTTGTTTGATATTAAGGACCTAATTACAGATATGGGAGATCTCGTTCATTTAGGCTGTCACTTGCTCAACAGGCCACATCACATCATTACCTGCTACATGATCTGTGCTTTCAGCTGCAGCATGGGCTGCAATGCTGGTGCGCTCTTCCATGATGGGATTTATTGTGTAGCCCCAGACTTTTATAAAGGGTCATGCGGAATGGGGTTATCATCCTGTACCCTCTGGCTTTGTCTGGAGCCACATCCCAAGAGCTGCAGGACACCTATCAGGAAGAGATGTTAACAAATGGGGAAAGGGATAACCACAGACTGTTTTTCTTCTGCTTTAATCCTTGGTATTGCATAAGCCTCTCTACTTTGTTTAGAAACGTTAAGCTAGTCCTCTGGCTTTGAGATAATAAAACAAACTCTTCCTGAAGAGTGGCAAAAATAAATATAATGTCCCTTGCTTTTGGGATATGTGCAGAACAGTACCTTTTCTTCATGGAAAGATCAACAAAGCTAGTTCACAGTCTGGCCAGGGGTAATATGAATAATCCATTTCACTGCTGATAGGATCAGGTTGTGTTCTGCTTGTCCATGTCACTTCAGAGAGATGCTGGTCTTGTGTCTGGAGGTTGTTGTGTGACAGCCTTGCTCCCGTAGCTCTTTATAAGTCTCACTTTAAGGGCCTTTCTTCTGGGCTGGACCCCAGAGGAAGGTGATGCTAAGGTAGGGCAAGATCTTTTGTCCTCTTCCAAAAAAAGGTTGGATCTTGAGCCCATCAAGGTGTTTGGCAGTGGTGTTTCAGCTCCACTAGAAACCACATTAAATGATCTCAGAATGATAAGAGCACACGAACATTAAGACTATACTGCGCCTTTGGGGAATTACTGTACCATTGGGAACAGGGGAAATGGCTCACCAAACCCTTCACAGCTCATCTTAGGTTTCAGGAAGGAATGCAGAGGCTGAAGGAGTACCGATAGGATGCTTGTTAAGACAGCCTTGACAGAGGTTGATTTGGAAGCCTTAGAGCTTCAGATGTTCTTGAAAATAACAGGAGAGTGCAATAACAGGAGAGTGCAAATGTCCTTGCATGTTTAGGATTGAAAAGTTGAGTGTCCAAAGAACAGCTCTTTCATTGTTGTGTATTTTAGAAGTTCAGTCACTTATGAGAAGAGCTTGTATATATCATTAAACAGATGCTGATGTTAATGATGGCAGGATGCCAGCAAGAAAAAAAAAATCAATTGGCTGAAGTGATTAATCTTCTTGATCCTTTGAGGAAGTCTACTGTAGACTGTTGCTAAGTACTTTTATTCATTAGTATGGAAGTAGGTCTTTTGTGCATGTGTGCACAAAATGTGTGGGTGTGTTTGTAAATTTGAAAAATTTCAAAGATATGAGAGGAACACATTTGGAAATTTACCAGACTTAGACTCATCCTTTTCTGTAGGCACAAATTATTCATGAGACTTGAAAGCACAGATTTATCATATGATCACAGTGGAAAATAATTCAAGACTTCTTGATATCACCACTTTTCTTACCATATTATCTTCCGGAACCTACTGCAAAGATCTGATACTAATTTTAACTCTGAATTCTGTGAATAAACAAATCAGTGCTAAAACTGTGCTTCTGGTAGCAACTTTCTGGTCATCCCTTATGCTTTTAGGTGAACTATCACAGTAATCATCAATTTGCTAAAATCAATGAAAACTTTTTCTCCTGTAATATTTATTAAATTTTAAAATCTTGCACTTTTCTATGAAATGGGTTGACATCAAGAAGAGAGAGGGGAAACTTGAGTTTAAACACTGTTTTACTCATGGAAAATTTAAAAGCATTTGAGGTAATTTGGGAGAAGAATTATCTACAAAATGATCCCATGCTAGAAGGACTCAACTGTTAAGTTTAGGCTTGGTTTCATGCTGGAAACTTTCTGTAAGAAACAGATGCACTTTTTAAGTATATTGACTATTAGCTATCTTAATAGTTTCCATAGAGAGCATGATTCCAGTGAGAATTATGAGCTGAACATCAAATGATAAATTGCTTAAGAGTTTATTGCTCCAATAAATCATCTTTGTATACAAAATGGGTCAAAAAACACCCTTAACTAACTGTTGTGGAGGTATCTTTTCTCGCTGTTGGGAGGGCCCATTTTGGGCATGGAGGTGCCTGTAAGGCTCTGTTCCTTGCAAGTGGCTCAGTTCCATCAGAAAAATCCCCAGCTAATTAATTAGCTGACATAACAGCTCTTACTTAGTTCTTGTGAGAATCAAATGCAGTGTTTTGAGGGTGCCTCTTGAACCATTTCATCTTTAGCCTCACCACAAGTTGGCCCATTTGGGTTGTTTTCAGAATACCCACAGAGTTTGCGTCTGGATACAGAGTCTTAAAAGGAGTGCATTCTTCAGGCAAACTCTATGGACAAGATATCTCCTGTTTAAATATCATTTGCATTTATTGCATTCTTACCACTCAGAGAGGGAGTAACCACTATGGCCAGTTATGTTTGATGGAAGGCCTCTTCTCTGCAAAAAAACCCTGAAATCTTATTTTGCACATTCAGGAGACATCGCTTTTGTTGCATTAAGGAGACTGCTGTTTTTCTCTGACCAATGACTTTGGTGGTCATTTTATCTTTGTATCCCGAGAACAATCTGTAATGACATAGTTACTATTAAGCAAAGGTAGTCAGGAACATAATATACCTATTTTTTATTCTTATTTTATTTCTTATTTTTTCAGACTAAAATTTCAAGCCCAGTGAAAATATTTGTAGAGAAGGCTACTCAGTCTAGTTAAATAATGAACATTTTGAAGTGGTTAGAAGTAAGCAGTGAGATTTTCCACAAATAATAGGAAAAAAGGAGACCAATTAACATACATAGGAATACAAGTCAAGAAACGTAGACCTAGAGTAAAAGAATCCCAAAGTCTAGCGTAATTACACTAAAGGAAACATGCCAGTATAAAAAAGTTCTTTAGCCATATATAAAGTAAGAGATTGCATTTGCTCTGCAAGTGTGGGCAGAGTAGAAAATTAAAATGATCCAACAAAAAATAATGCCTCAGCTTTAAATAAGAACAGCAATGTCCACTAAGGAAAGTGGACTGATGGAAATGAGGTTTGGAAATGGAAAATAACACAGCCAAGAAGATGGCAACTAAACAGAGTGATTCAGAGGACTTTTCTCTAAATATTACCAGATTCTTAGAAGAAATGGTACATAGAGCAGTAGATCTGACAAAAAGGGTTTTAGTGAAAATCAAGCCTGTCAAGCCGATGAATGTCCCTAAAAGAACACAGAGCAGGAAATGTAGTACCCAGATTTGAAAACAGATGAAAAAATACGATCTAGACAATACTGATTCATTATTTGAGTTTCTGTATGATCTGAGGACTTTGAATGTGTACCAAAGGAAAGACTAATTAAAAGCTTTGAGGGAAATGGAAAAAAAAACTAATGGTTCTTTGAAAATACAGTTCATCCTTATGAGAGAATAATGCAGTAGATCTAATCTTTTTTATTTTAATATTGCCTTAAAAATCCTGGGAAGTGTGAGAGATTATTATTAAGCTGTGTCTCCATAACTGCAGTAAACTTCATGTCTGTCTTTGCAGGCAGTAATGGGAATTATATACTGAGCAAGAGGTCAATCTTATATTCTGAGTCAGAGGTCTGTCATGATCCAAAGCTAATCAACATTTTTTATTAACGACTTGGAAAATGCACTAGAGAGTAAGTTTATTCACTGCGCAGCCCATGCCAAACTGAGGGAGGAACTACTCTGCAAACTTTGAAGAATGAGATTAAAATTCGCTTTTTGACCAACTAGGGCAGTAGTCTGGAATCAGATACAAATCAAATCAAGTGCTAAGTACCGTGTTCGAGAATTAAGCAATCAATGGCACATCCCCAGGAGGGAGGATGAATTGTTAGGCAATTCTGCAGAGGAAGCAAACACCATACTGTCATGGGTAAACATTACTTTATAATGTTGCCTACATTACAAAATAGTCCTTCTATTCTAGTCGGCCCTTCTGAGGCCTTACCTAGGTATCATGTCCACTTTTGGGTGTCTGTCGTTAAAGAAGATACGGACAAAAAAGGGTGGCCAGTTAGAAGTCTAGAAAAAAATAAAAGTTTAGAAAGGGAAACGGGTTAAGGGAAAACAGTAATTTTCTGATGATAAGGATAATGAAACACTGAAATAGATTCCTAAGCCTGATTTTAACTTCCAGGGATATCAGCTTCACGGCTTTCTCAGGCAGCCATTCTCTGGAATAGCTTAGATATAGTTTCCTCTGCTCTGAAGGTTTTCCAGCTATGCCTTCTGGCATTCCAACTTCTCCATCTTAGCAGAAGGTCTATAAATCAAAAAAAGATACATGTAGCGAAGGTGATGATGTCTTGTTCTAGAAGGAGAAATAGAATATAGAAGGAAAATTTTTAGTGAGAGATTCTAGTGTACAATTAAAATCACACAAAAATACGTAATTCTCCATAACCTGTAAAGAGAATTAACCAAGGACTGTATGAAGTCCCCTATTGTCAGTTTATTTTACACAGAAAATGCTCAGATAATAGCACGCTAAGTAGGATATACTCTGGTATGTGCATAGTCCACGTATCCAGAGTGACAGACTTGAGCAGACTGTAGGATTATTGGCAGATTTCTCATGTATCAAAAAAAGAAGCTACTGATCACCTCTCAAATCTAGCCTTCTGCTAAGCTGATAGGAAATATGCTTCTTGGACAAAACAGTGCAATTGCAACTTTATATGAGTAAGTCAGTTTAGATGTTGTAGCAAGGCCTCTGTTCTGCTTGCTAATTTGTCCATGATGTAGCACTTGGAGCTGAAAATTGCTCATTCTGTATATTCATTAAAATAATGAACAACATCTCTGCAATCTTGGTGGCTTGAATATTTTGCATCAGTGTGACTAGATATGCATCCCTAGCATCCATGCTACATGTCAGAGGATACTGGCTCTGACTTCAGAGTGTATATCCAGTAAGTGGGCTCTAACCTGTGCTGATGAGAGTGAGAACTGCAGAGGGAAAAACCTCTTCTGCATTGACTACATCGGTATGGGCAAGTTCTTCAGCTGGCGTTGCTTCTTTAATGTGGTTGCCTGAGATGTTAGAAGCAGGAAGACATGCCAAGCCAATGCCAAAAGCTTGAACACAAGCTGGCTGTACTGCATAGAGAAAAAGTACCTTTATATAGGTTCCAAAGCTGATTTGAGTAAAACAGAATGTTCTTTGGTGACAGGTTTGTCTTACATGGTGGCCATCTTTACCTTCTTACTTGTTCTTTTCGTCCAGATCTGTGTAATAAGTCTTATTAAAAATGAACTGCAAAAAGTGAAAAGTGTGTGTGTATGGAGAATGGTTTGTATTAGTGTTATTTTTTGCCTTGTTTTGCATTAATCTGGTTCATGTGACAAAGCTGATTTGTGACAGGACTGGATGAACGATTAAATTAGCAGGACTGAGATGATGGTAAGTTCAGGTGGGAGTTGCTGAGGGTCTTGTGATCTTCTGGAATTAGTAAGCGGGTCAACTGGGTTTGACAGTAATAGAGCAAGTTCTGTATCCTTGCAGTCATTTTGAATAACCATTATTCACATTATGAAAATAACTTTGTCCTTGATGGCATAAGCAAAATGTGTAACTCACTGTTACTGAAAGGAACAGTCATTTTTGAAAAATCCTCATTCTTCCTATGCCAGCCTCCTCTTGGAGGACAAAGACCACAATTAATAGAAGTTAGTCCATAGCTGAATAGAGAAAAGTCCAGATGTCTGTGTAAATGACAAAAATAGGTTAATTGTGGCAGTTGAAAGGAAACAAAGGAGAAGGAATGACTCTGGGCATATTTCTGCAGGGAGACTTTAAATACAAGTCTCTCAGGAAAGACAAATGTAGTTCTTTGATCACGTTTTTGCTTGAAATGAATATGCTAATAAAGAGAATGCCGGCCTGAAGGAAGCAGTGGGTAGGCAGCTTTGTGCTGTGACCCCATTCTGCAGAGAAAAGTCTCTTTTTCTAAATGTTTACATTAATTCAATGATGTAGAAATCCACTGTACATTGTGCCTTGAGCTTTCACTAGTGCATGCAAAGGGATGAGCGTGGGCAGCCGTGCACATCATGCGTGCATACAGAGGTATTGGACAGGAATGCGAGGCTGCACTCTGTTATGTGAGAGCCAGCCTGGGCACATGGAGGGACTGTGTCTTCAAAGTGCGGATTATAAACTCTTCCAAATGGATTTTATTGGAATAAAAGCAAAAGAAAGTGCTGTGTAGTATGAGAGGCTCTCGCATTAGGAAGGATGGAAGTCATGTTCTCCCTTGCTGAAGACATGAGAGGGTTTTTACCCCATAGTTTTGTTTGTTTGTTTGTTTGTTGAAATAGGAAGGTATATTTTATTTGTTTGTCTATTTGTATTTTTGCATAGGTTCCTCTGGGCAAATACTCCCAGCCACAAAGGCATTCTGTCCTAGTGTAAGAACTGGGACAGGAAGTGATAGTACTATGAGAATAAAGCTGGGCGATAAAATAGTCATAAACATGTATGAGTCCTTAATGGATCAAAGCTTGATGTGAGCTAGGACATAAGAATATATATAAACCTATAAGGACAGTCTTTTAGAGATTAACAATATCCTTTGCTGATGGAGGAAGTGGAGAAAGCAGGAGTGATGGTGTTGAGAAGGATGGTGTAACAAAGCAAGCAGAACTCAGGGCAATAGTTGATCATGATATGAGCTCTATGACCAAATTAGATTAAAATTAAACTCTAATACATCAGAAAATTGTGTTACTGTCTAATTCTTTACCTGTTAATTTTTCTACATTCTGTTTCTTGCAGAAGATGATAAAGAGATAAAGAGAGAATTCTTTCTTTCTTTATGACCTCTTCTGAAATCTTAAAGAAAATAAAGATGCTGTTGAGAGCTGTTCTTGTTCCTCATGCATTTCCCAGTAGCAGTCACTTGCTGTATAGCTGTGATCCACAAGACTTTGAATGCAAATAACCTGCATCCTTTCAGCACATTGAGATGTGGCTTTGGTTTGTAGCTTCTTCCCTTCTTCATTTCAGCTTTACTAGGATGAAACATGGGCACATGACTGGCAGAATGTGCAGAGAAGAAGGAACAAGAAGGTGGTGAGGGTCATGGGATGCTCATCAGAGCCCGGGTGTCTCACCCATGCGCAGTAGAGACAGACAAACTGCCCTCTTTCCCACACCTGCCCTCACACCTCAAGCAGGGAGGGATTAAGCATGTGGCTAACTTCATTAGGGTGGATCAGGCTGGATTTTTATTAGAGCCCAAGTGCTCTTCCAGTCACAAAACTTCTGAGTTATTTTTTATCTGATTATGCTTCCAGGTTTGTCTCTGTTTCACAGATAATGATCATGTGCTTTTTATTGTATTATTCCTTCCCCTTTGAACTTCTTATTTGCATAAAAATGCACATGATTTAATGTTGTCAAAAATAATAGTATGATTAAATAAACTGCTAAGTATTTCACAGTAATCTTTCTGATACTGTCAGAGAAGACTACTGTTTATCCAAAATATGGCTGTTTTTCATGTCAGCAAACTATTTTAGATGAACTATTTCAGATTTCAGTTTTATTAAACTAATTTGATTGTTACATACTTAGATCAGTAGACGTTTACCAGAAGTTTAACCAAGAAGTTTACTTCACTATAGAAAGTTTTTGTATTTAAATACTACAGCTCTGGGTAATGATGCCACCCAGTGGAGAAGAGGAAAATGAATGTCTTGTTAGCAAAGAAGAAAAAAGCACTCGTTCTGAAGTTTTTTTTTTCCTTATTTTTTCTTGATTCAGAGTGTTTTGCTATTTTCTTGTTTCTAATTTTTTGAAAATGTATTTTGTTTTCTTTTTCTCCAGTTATTGCTTTGTTTTATTAATGTTATTAAATATCTGCATTTTAAGAATACATGAAAATAATACATAAAGTGGATCTTGTATATAGTATTACGTAATTTCAAAATTTGTTTTTCTTTTAAATTAGAATAACAAATAAAACATTTCAATCTTTTATAAAGTTTTCTTGAAAAAATATTAAGATCAATCAAAAAATCTTGTATTGAAATGTTTGCTTACATACAAATAGAAAAGGAAACACTGAAGTTTCCTCTTTTAACTCAAATGATTTATTTTTTCTGAGGAGAAAAAGCTCAGTACACAAATTCCTACATCCTTAATTTCAGCAGTGTCATTTTTCTGGTGGAAAAACATAGTATCTGAGATTTTTTTCCCAGTGAGGTGTGACTGCCAGTTTTTGAGACATGCTTGAGATATTGTGAAGAAGTAAATTTTCCTTCAGTGTAGTCCCATAAAATATTGAGAACGCTGAAATTCTTGGGAAACCCTGGGTGGGTATGAGAGATAAAATGAGAGGAAAAATTAGTGAAATTGCACATTTCTCTGACTACATTCTTGCCCCTAAAGCAGCTCACAGAGATGTAAAGCACACAGTGGGCTGCCTGCTAACTTACTGTTACTTAGTTTTATCAAGACTGTGGCTCCTGGGGCTCAGGCGTTTGCTGTGTGCTGTTTCCTGGAGGCTGTCGCCAGGAATCCTGAGAAGGAGCATAGTTGTGTTGAAGGTCTTGTTTCAGATCAATAGCTTTGCTTCATCCTTCATCGTTTCTCTTCATTAGAAAGGGCATGATCGCAGTTTTACTGTGCCCGTCTGATTTCCCAGCCAAGTCACTCAAGGCATGAGGACCATCTGGCCTTGTGTGGCAGCCCAAGCAAAGCAGCCCAGCCTGACATCTTAGTCATCCCGTCTCGACGCATAGCCTGGTCCTCTACAAGGTCTCATGACGAGAATTTGTTCAGATCTTCTCATGAGCTGCTGCAAAACAAGTTAATTTTTCAAGTAATTGATTACTTGGCAGGTGAAAAGAGATCGAATTACTTACATTTATGTTTCTTGGCAATCTTACTGTTTCTGTTGTGTTGCGAGGGAGACTGCATCCATCATGGCTCTCAGCTGCACTGAGTTTAGTCATACGTTGGCCTAGACCAATGCTGCCCAGATTTTGGAAAACTGAGTCCTCTCAGGGAAACCGAAGCCTTTGCCAACCCAGCCAGCTGATGCTGAAGAGCCACTCAACTTGATGGCTGTGTTTATTCAACGCGTTTGGAGCTGTAGTCGAGGCACATTACATACCATCCATAGCGCGTGGGTGTTTCTCATTAGCTTCATCCTCCAGCTGCCAGCACGGGCAGTGAGTCCTGAGGAGGCTGGGTACCTGCCCCTTGGCAGGGGGCTGGAGCTGCGGGGAAGGCTTTGGGTGACTGGTCCCTCTGCACGAGGTTGAGTTGATCTGGGGCTGTTTTCGCATGTCCCCAGGTTGCCCTTTTGCCCTGTCACAAGTCTGTGTCCCTTCTGGAGTGGGCAATGGGAGCTGGCATGGAGGCTGCAGGGAGCCGCGCGCAGGCAGGGCTGAAGAGAAGTGGATGTGGATCTGAGCGGGTTTTTCTTGCCTTGTAGCTGTTACTAGAAGACTCCTTCTTGACCAGCCCCAGTGCCTGATGTTTTTTGGGTCCTCTAAAGCGATTGCTGTTCAGCTTTTCATAGAATCCTAGAATCCTAGAATCACAGAATGCCTAAGGTTGGAAGGGACCTCTAGAGATCATCTAGTCCAACCCCCCTGCACACGCAGGGCCA
>JAWLRI010000959.1:411454-423083 GCA_034781795.1 Crypturellus tataupa | reverse complement strand
TGTTGTGAGGGACGGTGTCAAAAGCCTTGGTGAAGTCAAGATAGATGACATCCACCGCTCTCCCCTCATCTATCTAGTTGGTTATCCCATCATAGAAGGCTATCAGGTTAGTCTTCTGGCTCTGTTCCTTACTTTTTAATATTGCCCGTGATCTCAGAGTCATGTAGCTTCCAGCTTTGCTTTTAAAGCTTTGTCAGAAGTTAGCAAATGTACAAGCGTATCTCTTTTAAGTAAGTTAGTTAGTTATATGCTGTTTCTTTTCATCTGGGAATAGGAAGAAAAGTAGTAATTGGGAATTTAAAAATACACTAACTTGATAAACACTTCCGTATTGATTGCTCTTTGTGGTAGAATAAAGACCTTTTTTTTTTTAATGATTCACTGAAAAGAATTCCACGAGGTGATTTTCTTTATTTCCTGCATGTTTGTACATGACAGTTTTCTGTGACTCTGAACTGAGCATTACTGATCATTGCTGATGAAGACATACTAATGTCCAAAGTGCAGAAAGCTGGGCTCTGAGTATCAGGAAGTGTGTCTTTTAAAGTACATTTGCTGCTAAAATGCGGATCATTTGTTTAAATTTTTTTTTTTTTCATCAGTCCCGAAGCTGGAATTTTCAGAAACAAATCATATATATATTAGCTTTACAAGACAGGTTAGAGGAGGGTGTGTATAAAGCTACACAGAGTAAAAGGAAATGTTATTCTTGCTTGTTTGTGTAAAGCATATTTAAGTATGGGACATCTGTGATGCAGTGGGACATCTGCATGGGACATCTGTGATGCAATGGCTGGTCAAGTGATTCACTGATACAGAACATTAGGACGCATATGATGACTCACTTTTCCCTCTCCACTTTCTCTCCTGATTAAACCGAAGACAAGTTTAATAACTTTTAGCAGAATTTAAGAAAAGATAAATATAGGCTATAATAATTTGACAGGGAGAGGTACTTGAATGTAGATTAATTTTACGTAAGGAAATAAGAGTTTTTGTTTCCTTAGATAAAAGAAAATGAACTAGACATAATCCTTGAGAACTCCCATAGCGAATAAACTAAAAGCAGTATCAGTTTCTGATATCCGGTAAATCTTGATAGTTTCCAGGAGAAAAAAAAAGACAAAATGAAAATATTGTACTCCCCCAAACCGTAATTTCTCCTGTTACAGATATTAGCAGATGTTTTCATTTTACCACCTCAGGTTTTACTGTAAAAATTTAATAATTGCAAAATATTGCAATTGGGAACCAGCCATGGGAATAAGCAAGTGGGACAACTGCTGTGCTGGTCAAAGGAATATGTTTTAGTAATAGTTTCTGATGTTCCTCTACAGTAGTGTAGTTTTTTTCTGTCACTCTTTTCCCATGTCTCTTATCTGATGTATGCTTTTGACTAAAAATGCTTGATTTGGCTTAGTTTGCTATTTGATAGCAGCTCTGATTCAGCTCTTTGGGAATGAAGAACTGTATTTCAAGGACCACATGAGGGAGTCTTGTTCTGCATATCTATCTGCTTACAGATCTCTTGTTAGCATAAGATCCTTAAGCTTCTTGTTTTTGTCCTGATGAAGGAAAACATTTTCTTTAGAAGTTTTTCCAGACTGAAGTAATCTCTCAATAACTTGAAACGTTTAAAAAGTGGATATTTGGGATTTGTTGCTTAATAGTGGCAGATCCTGAATGTTGGCTCTGCTGCTGACTTACAGGCTCTTCAAACTGAAGACTTGCTTGGGCTGTGTATTTTGTGGGAAGGTGAGTGGGGAGAAGAGTAGAAGTGTTGTTTTATATACTTTTGCTTTCCTCTTTTCGTATCTGGACAAGTGCAAGTTTAGTTAGGTCTTATCTGCAAAGAGCCATTACATTGCACTAACCAGCCCTTGCAGTGTCTTGTCTTAAGTGTTTGTTGAAACCCTTTTATTTTGCACCTCAGATGGCAGTAAATAATGTACTCAGGTCATCACTCACTGTGCTTTTACAGGTAAGTGATTTTCTTTAAGGCTTGCAGACACAAATTCTTCACAGCTGTGTAGCTGTCAGTCTGCAAACTTGTGTCCTACATGAACACAGTCTGGGCACTTGGTAGCTGCATGCTCGTGAGTCGGTTGGCCCTTCTCTAATATGTGAAGCAGCTGACATGGTCCTTCCCTTTGTAGCAGTAAGAACTGACTTGTGACAGTAGATGGGAAGTCAGGGCAGTGCTGGAGCTGATGACCCTGTTTGCACGTCCCGCTCAGCGTAGGCAAAAATCATAAGGATTCAGGTAGCTACTGGACACTATCGGTAGGGCACACCAATAGTGAAGGGTTTCTCCAAAGGTCTGTGCTATTTAGGTGTTAAAATGAGGTCTCTGGGGTGGATGCTCCTGAATGAGAGTGACCAGAGCCAGACTCTACCTTTCCTGGGAGGAAACAGGATTTGCTCCCATACACTGAAAGAGGAACCTGAAGAGCCTTACAGAGAGCATGGCAGTCACTCACCAATAGAGTGATGTTGCAGGAGCCTTTTGAAACTGCTATTTTTGGGCTCCGTCCAGCAGAGTAATATCTTCTTGCAATATGATTGAGCAGGTGTATTTCAGCTACTTCTTATAGGTGCTCTATTTAGTATATCGCTGGGTATTTAGTATATTGCATTTAGCAATTTAGTATATTGCTGGGTAGAGCTAAGAATCTGTCCGGTCACATACAGCTTTTAGCCCCCCACTGTCTGCTTCATCCTTTTGTTCTCTATGAAGACAGGGCAAGTTTCCTGTTTGTTTTTTTTTTTTTTTTTTTAGTAATATTTCATCCATGCATTTCTCTTTCATAGAACTTATGATTCAAAAGCTTCAAGTGAGGCTACAAAGGAGTTCAAAATTCAAATATATCTTAGAGCTCTATCACGTGTAGTGATCATACAGAATTCTATCAGTTTGGCAATGCATTTTATCTTGGTCCGTGGGAGTAATCAGATGAGAACTAAGGCAAAGAAAGTTTGTCCGGTTTGACAGGAACATTAAGTGATCAAATAGCTCTCTCAGCCCTCCATAAAAAGCTCCAAATAGTTCCAGGAAACGTTTAGTTCATCCCGATTGAGAGATATGAAATTAGTCTTATGGAGATTTAATATCTTGGAGAAATCTCAATGGAGCAAACAGTAAAATGTGGCTTTATGTAGCAATAGGATTGAAATGTACTACTGAGATGCACCTCTTGTTATAAGGTTAAATACTCTACTCCAAAGCCCTGCAAAACACAGAAAATGCTCCACATTGGAATATCCATTTCAGTCAGCCAACTTGCAGATTGTTTCCACCATGCTTAAACCCTAGAACTACATTTCCTATCTAGCAAAGTGTTTCCTAGCTGTGGCTGCCTTGGCCATTGAAATGGCAATACTAATGTATCTATTACCTGTTTCCTTGCCTAAAAATTCAGAAATATTTTTCAGTTCCTGCTGCCAGTTTCTCTAGGCTCCTTCTTGGTTAGATGTTGCGTAAATTACTGCAGGCAAATCCCCTCTGTGAAGCAGAGAAAGGTGAGAAAAATGGCTATTCAGTTTCATTTATGATCCTCTGAAAACATGCTGATGTTCTACAACTTCTCTGGATTCAGTTACCTCTCTTCTTTCTGTTGTCCAAGCTTTTGGTAGAGGCTCCTTAAAACAGGAAGGCCAAGTGTAAGTTGAGTCTCCAGTTATGAAAAGTATTTTAACGTCTAACACCCCGTTAAACTTCATAAAATCATGTAGCAGTTACTACCTTTCAGCAAGTCAAATATACCTGACAACAGTGCTGATAATGAATTTATCAGTCCAACCTGGATAGCTGCTGACTGCTCGGATAGATCCCTTCCAACTGGGACTCAGAGGACATCTCTCTGCTGTGAAGTATGCTTGCGGGTTAGATTTCTGCCACAGACCATTGGAGTGAGTCCCAGGACAGCTTTTAGTAATAGTGTCCTTGTTTTTCATCCTGCAGCACTGCTGTCAGTGTTGGTCTTCACAGTTCTGCATCACTGCATGATCCCACTGGTTGCTCTGCAGAGTTGAGGGACACCTGGGACAATAAAATCCTGGCCTGATACGTGCTTTCTGCTGTCACAAACCATAACTCAGCACTAGCAACATTCACAAGAAATATATTGTGGACATGGATGTATTTGTGGCACTTTCTGGGGTGAATCTGGTAATGATGCTGTTGGTTATTTTTTATATTAATGCCACTTCTGGGACAATGCAGAATGTCTCTGACTGACACTGCAGATGTTGGGTCAAAGCCAGCGCTGTGACACTGTGGGTGCAGCTATAACTTATGCAGATAAGATCTTATAACAAATAAAAGAAAACTTCTTGTTAAGAGCAAGTGTTTTGATTCCTGTGGGATCTCAGGAGGGCGAGAGTCTAAATGAGTTAAAAATAATAATTAGATGAAAAACAAAATTGTTTTTAATATAGCGGCTTTCCTGGGGAATTCCATTGCTGGAAATGAAGATAGTGTGCCAGGGTAATGATAAGCTACCCAGTGCTCATACAGTCTTGTTAAATTTTCAGTACTGTGAGAGGTCACCTGTCTGGGACAGAGTCAACCTTTGCTCTGAAACAGCAGCCCTCAGAGAGGCATATCTATAGAAGAGCAAAAAATAAGTTTTAATATTATGTTCTTCCTAAAGGTGTCCTTACCCTTTCAGGTTTTGGTGCATTTACATATACTTCTTTTTTTTTTTTTTTTTTCTTAGCATAGAAAGCTGTAAGGGACAGATGGGAGGAGGAGGGGCTGCTCATAAAGTTGATTCTCATAATCTAATGACCAAATGTACTTTGAATTTGATTCTTCTGGTAGGCATGCATCTAAAAATCAAATATTTGTGTACTATAGTCATGCATTTACAACAATATGACAGAGATTTATACTACAGAACATTTTCTGCCCCAGTGCTGAGGTAAAGAGAGGAAAGGACTTAAACAAATGAAAGAATAAGACCTAGTTCTGTCAGTGACTTGTGGCAGTCCTAACATAATATCAGCTACTTTGTAGCATAAACCATAATATTTGGTAGCACTTTGTACTCTTTGGAAAGCTATTAACTTGTATGTATATATAATCTTATTTGAAAAATACTCTTTCCATTGCACAAGGCATGAGTAAGACAATGTACCATTTTGGTCATCTGTATTCCAGTACAATGACTTAGGACTGGAGTAAAGCCAAATAGGAGCTTCTAAAATCAGGAGAGTGGAAGATCAAAAGATTTTAGATTGCTTATCCTTGCAAATGAAGGACGTTGAGAAGGCAGTAGGATTATCCTTTCTTAGTAGGGACCAGGTACTAGAGATGAAATGGAAGAGCGCAGCTGTTTAAGCTGAAGATTTAGAGGGTTATAATGTGGCATTGAATAACCTTAGGACAGAGATTAGAAGAGAGTATCCAGTCTTCAAAACAGTGAATCTCTGAAGCTCTTTAGAACAGAAGTAATAAGAACAAAAGCCAAGAGGTATAAGAAGCCGCTTTTGGTAAGGAAGCTTGTGAGTGTGGCCTGACCAAGTGATGCAGCAGCCCAGGGGACTTTTCCAGACCCTGTACTGTAGGTTTTGCAGATATAGTCCTGGTCTACTTTACTTCCAAAAATGCTTTCTGTTTTCCTTTTTTTTTTTCTATTTGCATATGGCAGCATGAATAGATGATAAAAAAAAAAAAAAAAAACCATCCATAAGTAGTAAGCATCCCAGCCAACATTTAAGCCAACTGAAAGGAGTCCAAGATTTATGGCCTTAGCATCAGAGGTTGAAGTGTTACAATAATATGGTCCATGGTGGCCTCTCCAAGTGCAAGATCCTGCTTCTGAGTGTCTTGACTGTGACTGGCAATTGCACGGGGCTCAGAGGCAATGGAGTATGTGGTGGAGAGGAGGTCAACTGCAGTGTCCGCTAGGCAGGTGGCCGCTGAAACTTTGAACTCCAGTTTGGGAGCAGAACTGTTCCCAACTGAGTGCGTGACTGGCACGCTTTGAGAAGCCTGCAGAAGGAAGGTGGTAAGCCTGAGTGCCATCAGCATGGAGAAAATAAAGGCCTGTACAATTGCCAAGCACTGGTAGAGATGGTATGAAATCAGCAAATGATGCTTCTGTTGATTTTTCTCTTCCTTTTTTTCCCCCATTTTAAAGCACAACCAAAATATTCATTTGGCTCTGCTTAAGCTTTTCTCTGACAGCTTCCTCTTCACTGTGATTCTTGAAAAATACTCAAGCAGGAAATTAATGGTTTTGGTGGAAAGATAGTGCCTTATGGTGACTGAGTATGAACTAATGTACTGAGTATGAACTAATGTTTGAGGGCAATTAGCTAACACTGAACAAAGAAAGCAAAGAAACGAGCGAACAACAGATCAAATGCAGCCCTAGACAGCGTCAGAGATTGTAAGGAGGCTCTTATATGCCTGTCTCTATGGTACACTGAGTACATTTCCATGGCCTTGTTTATTCAAAGAAGCACTGAATAGGCAACTTAAGCTTTTCTCCTTCCTCTCGCTAGGCAGTCTTACATTAGAGGATTTTAATAATGTAATTACCATTGTAGCTGTTTAGCACACCTACAGATTACCTTGCATTCTCCCACCTCTTCCCCAGTGCGGGAGGCATAAAGCAGAGCCTGATGCCTGTTCTGAGAAAAAGAGGGACTGCTGTTTGAAAAATATTTCCTCTCCTCCCTGCTCCTCACAGCAAGAGTAAGCCCGACTCCATTTTGGGGGAAAAGGGCTGCTCGAGGTGGGCAGGAGAGGAGTCAGGAAAGGGCAAACCTGTTTGCAGTACTGTTTGCAGTAGTAGATAGATAGGTATGAACCTGCAGAAAAGACTGAATAGGAGAGGGATTGAGAGAGGAGAAGGTGATCTTGGGGTGGTCAGGAAAAGGCCTCCTCACTCTCACTCCCACTGACTCCTCTTGTCACAGTGTGTCTGTCAGCTTTAGGGGGGACAGCTGTGACAGAACGCTGATTGGTAATTCGTTTCTTATCACGTGTACCTGAGCATCGGCCTAAGAACTTGAGGTCTGCTCAGCCGATCTCGATGGCCACAGTCCTTCATCCACTGTCATGTCTTGACCCAGCAAGAAACAGCACAAGGTTGAGTACAGCTTTTAAAATGTATGTCTGTTTGGGAAAGGGGTGAAGTGTACTAAAAGGCTGTCAAAGGACAGGTCAATAGTGTGTCACATACTCTTGGCAATAGTTCATTGGTGGAGTCTACAGCAACCCAAACTGTTTAACTGATGTTTCACACAGCTGATAGGACCAAAGTCAGATGTGTAGATAAGCCCTTGCTTGCACAAACATGAGGGAATATGCAGCAAAAGTTTGTGCCAGAAAGAGAGACGCCTAATCAAAAAGCCTTGGAGCGTTTGTGAGAAGGGTCATGTGAATCTGAAAGCTGGTGGCAACTATCCTGCCCGTGGGACTTGTGCTTGCTGAGACATGTTTATGTAGATGGAAGTTGTTTGAACAGATGGCACTCAAATAGCTTTGCTCTCCGTTTCCTCATTGCAGTAAAAAAGCTGCACAAGGACCACATTCAGGAAGTTGGCCCTCTCTATTTTTTAGAAGTCTAAATATTTACCATTTTCTTTCTGGGTGAAAGAGAATCAGGTGGAATTGCATCAAAGCTCATCTATTAAGGGGAATTAAAGGAGTTGACTCATCAAAGTCTCCCGTTGATGGAAGGGCTAGTTCTGTGGTTACAAACCAAGGCTGAGGCCAGCCCTGTGCTCCAAACTTCTGCCAACACGGCGGTGTCACTACTGGGGTGTGAAGCCATGTGAGCCTGGGCAGCCACAGCTGTGCTGGCACCAACTCCTCCTGGGCAGGTAGTTCTTCTGGCAAAGCTGTGCTTGTCTCACAGTTTGTTTCTCTTGCGAGGTGGAGGTTTTTTATGCTGCATAGTTGGGCTGGAGCACTCCTGAACTCCACCAGTAGGTCAGTGAAAATTTGCATTTGTTTTCAAGCGTCCTGCGTCATGAAGGAATAGGCATAGGTGATTCTGTTTGCTCAGGCTTGAAGTGCTCAGAAAGATTTTAGAGCTTTCCCTGGAGACTGCTTGCTTCCCAGATAAGGTGGTCTGCAGCAAGTCTCCCCATTTAAACCACGTAGTTTTAGATGTCTAATTTAGACTAGCAATCTTAAGATAGAAAGGACTATAACAATGAAAACACCTTTAATGTTATCTATCTGCCACTGGACTTAATATAGTTGGGTTTATGTGCTGTGGCAGATAAAGCAGAATTAGCATTTTATGTGTTAAACCAGGGCTCTTTTGAATGCAGTTATTCTATATGATTCCTTCTTCTTGCCTCCAACATAAATATTGTAAAGTGTGGGTTGTGAGGGCAGGGAACACTGAAATTGCTTCGAATGCTTTTTCACGCTGTTTGAAATAGAACTGGCTTGAAGACTGAAGCCACAGAATAGTTTCTTGCTGAATACTGGCTAAAATGCTGTTGGTTTAGTATTTGGGGAATACATCTTCAAAATAATTTTGTGAGGTAAAGGAAAATGCAAGGTGATGGTAAAAGCTATTGAGAGTTCAAAACCAAAGGAACTTTTTAAAACAAATTTTAAATCAAGAAAAGGTATGTCATGTTAAACTTGAACACAGGGCAATGAAACCACATATTAATCATGTACTGAAAAATAAATATTTTACATGTGAATTTGAAAGATATGAGACAGACCAAAATATAAATATATTGATTTAAAATAATGACTAAAATAATATTTGCTTTAAATGGTGAAGGCCTTTTTTAGAATTTCAAGTGGTTTTTTGCAGAAGTGTTTTCTAACTCCTTCTGGAAGAAGGGCATATCATTTCTGTGTTCACACAGGAAATGCCATCAGAAATTCATTAGATACGCCCAACAAATTGTCTCAAAACGTCGGTTGCAAGTTGTCACCTTCACTTCCTTACAGAGTGCATCTCTTTCCTTACGTAGCTTTTATTTCATCTCCTGTTACTATCTTTCCACAGCAGCGTGTAGTTTCTGAGTTCCTGTCCCTGGCCCTTTCCATCCCTTCCCATATTGCCCAATTATCAATGCCTCTGCATAGCACCCCGTTCAACAGAAGTGTGACATTAAAGGTAAGACTTCTGCCCGAGATCTCTCGGCTTAATTCACAACATATTACTCATTGCCCCCCCTAGGTTTAGGATGATTGCAAGCAGAAATGGCACAAAAATACAGATTCAGGTGGAAGTCGGCCCAGTTACAGCTGCACTGGTTTCCATTACAACTAAACTGAGATCTTGCATAATCACAATTTCTCTAATGAGGCTTACTATCATGCATAAAAAGAGGCTTTATATAAAAATATTAACTACGTAGCATATCTGAAACTACCATAACAGCAAAATAGGAGTGGCTGACAAACACCAGATAACAAATAAATCATAATAGAACTTTAAAAAAAAAATCCTTTGCACTCCAATAAAGATCTCAAATACCAATGAAATAGACCTTGAATTACAAAATTCAAAGCAAATAACAATCTATTTTTAATCCACTCAGGAAGAATATGTGTTCTTTCAAAACTGCTGAGAACCTCATACTAACTTTACATCTTTTATTACCAGTGTCTTGCATCATAGGTCCTGCTTTTTTGGCCAAGAATAACCATCTTCCAATATCGTAATTTCTCTCCTGAAACAGTCATAGATATGAGGGAGTGGGACTAGAAATCTAATGAAGGCAATATTACCCTTTTGGAATGAAATTAGTTTTTCGTTAGACAACAGGTCAGCCTGATGCTGTTATCTCTTATTACTCAAGCATTGGATGTTCTTCCATATTTTATTGTTCCATAACCTTTCTGTATGGAAGAATGGTGTTAAAAGGTTACTTGTGGAGTTCAATAAAACAAATGGAGCTGGAGAAGTTGGAACCAATCTGATGTTTCCTTAAGGAACAAATCCAGTAGTGAGCTGTGAATGATACATCGTTTAAAAGAGCAATCTCTCTAATACTAGAAAGTCTACATTGATTTCTCTTGAATACCTACAAAGATGAACATGTACTGGAAAAGAGGCCTTTGAAACTGAAGGTCTTTTCAATTCTAGACTGAATACGTATTACTGTCCAAAGACTGTATAACATAGTTTTGTTTTCATTGCTCCATTTTTTCTTAGGAATTGGCAGTATATTATGTTCTTATTCCTCCCCTTTCTCCGTAGTTATAACTTCTCAGACTTTAGTCCCAGTTACTTACAAAGGAGTTGCAACATGGTAAGTTTACATCATAGGCTTTCAAACACTTATATACCCGAAAATTTAATGCATATGAATAATTGCATTGAGATCGACAAAACTAATTTAATACATAAAATTCGGCATATGTGCATGTACATTTTTTTAAAAATTACATTGGCTAACTTTTCTGAATAAAGCAGTTTTGCACACCAAAACGTTTTATTTATTTATTTACTTTTAATATACACTGGTAACAGATGCAATAAAGCTCCAACTATGGTTCAGCATACTCTAATAATTTTGTAGTTGTTGTTCTCACATAGATTTAATGATATCTGAAAGCACAATGGTATGAAAATGGCACTGAATTGTTTGCACTTACCATTGTCATTCTCTGGAAATTACTTCTTCAAGCTGCTTGCCAGAGATGAAGATCATATGAGGAAAGGAGGGTTATTTTTCTGCTTTTCAAATCTGTGCAGAAATACGCTTGCCATGATACAACTTTGAATCACCTTTTAAGCTTGGCACAAGCGAAGGCTTAGGGAAAGCAGCAACTTAAATGTGAACATGTGTGGGACTGCACACATCTTTAACTGAGGACAGATGTTGGCTCATGGTGTTCTTAAGTCACCTTATGACTAGGTCAAATGGATTGCTCACTCCTGCCAAAGGGGATGGTCTCACTCTTTCCTCTCCTGGTCCTCCTCCCCAATCCAATTGCATCGTCTTTCCCCTCCCCTTAAATCTTGGCATGTCTCTGTGTTGTGAACTAGTCCAGCACTTGAACAAAGCCAAAATTATTAAAAAAAAAAAAGTTTTACCTTTTATATTTTGCTTCAATTTTAGAGAGAAGAAGGTGAGAGAAATAGTGGGAAAATACAGATTTTTGCCAGTAAGGAGCTTACTTTGGCTCAAATCACATCATGAAATTGCAGCCCTCAAGCTTGTTATACCAGACAATAATTCAAGATGGCATGAGAGGTGAATTGAGGAATAGCTGTCCCAGGGTAGTTTTCTAGTATTTCAGCCGGCTTATGTATACTTATTCCAGAATAATTATCCATATAGGGTAGTCTGTGTTTAGATTTTAATCTAATTCATTAGATTAAAATAAATCAATGCACATTTCTGATTTCTAACAGGTTTTACGAAGTTAGGAGAAATAATTCTTTTTACTCAAAGTGAACCTAATTTGAGCTTCAGATTTTTAACTACTGTTGAGCCCTGAGCTGCCATTTTGCATCACCTGGACAATCACATGGACAATGGGAGAGCTGTGGATGTTGTCTACCCTGATTTCAGCAAGACTTTTGACACAATTTCCCCTAACATCCTCATAGGAAAGCTCTGGAAGTGTGGACTGGACGAGTGAACTGTGAAGTGGATCAAGGACTGGCTGGATGGCAGAGCCCAGAGG